>JAAALK010000289.1:12434056-12781190 GCA_019279435.1 Zizania palustris | reverse complement strand
GTGAAAACCGATTCCCAAGTGGTCGCCGGGCACATCGACAAGTCCTTCTGGGCGAAGCACCCGGACCTCGCTTCCTACCTCGACTTCATCCGCAAGTGCGAAGTATCCTTCAAGGGTATTTCCGTCCAGAACATCCCGCGAAGCGACAACGCCCAGGCCGATGCCCTCGCCAAGGCCGGAGCCGGCGCCCAAGCCCTGCCACCAGGGGCTTTCTTCGAGGAACTCGCCCAGCCTTCGGTGACCCCTCGAGGCGAGGCGCCCATCTCCACCGCCCAAGAAGAGTGCGAACCGTCGCCGCGGCCGGCTCCAGTACTCTGTACGGCCAGCGTCGATTGGCGCGAGCCCATCCTGCGCACGCTCGCAGGCGGCGGCGAAGTCCATCCCAGTCCGGAGCAGGCTCGCCTCCAACTCCGCGCGAGGTCATTCGAAGTCATCAATGGAATTCTGTACAAGTCTGGAGTATGTTCCCCGCTACTCCGTTGCGTCTCGCATTCAGACGGTGTCGCCATGCTCCGGGAGATACATGAGGGGCTGTGCGGCAGTCACTTGGCCCCGCGGGCCCTCGCGGGCAAAGCCCTCCGGCAAGGCGTGTACTGGCCCACTATCATTGCCGATGCCGAAGAACTCGTCCGCACCTGCCAGGGTTGCCAGTGGATGGGCCGCCGCAGCCACCGCCCTCCAGCAAGCTTGCTACCTATCCCCCCTGTGTGGCCCTTGGCCCGCTGGGGCATGGACCTCATTGGTCCACTCCCCAGAGCCAGGGGGAACCTGCGCTTCGTCGTTGTCGCAGTCGAATACTTCTCCAAATGGGTTGAAGCGGAGCCTCTAACCACCATCACATCCCGGAGTGTCCAGAAATTTTTCTGGCAGCATATCGTGTGCCGATTCGGAGTACCCAAGCAGCTCACATTGGACAACGGAACACAGTTCGACGCCGGCACTTTCCGGGCATTCTGCGACGAGCTGGGAGTTCAGCTTTGCTTCGCAGCCGTGCGGCACCCCCAGTCCAACGGAGCCGTAGAGCGAGCTAACGGACACATCCTGTCCGGCCTCCACAAGCGCATCGTCGGGTTGGCCCGAGGCGCGTGGCCCGATGAGCTACCCAAGATCTTATGGTCCATCCGGACAACCGTTTCTCGTGCAACGGGCTTCACCCCGTTCCGCCTCTTGTTCGGTGACGAAGCAATGACACCTACTGAGCTCCGCGTCGGTTCCCTGCGTGTCGTAGCACCCGAAGTCGAAGACGAGCGCGCCGTTTCCCTCGACCTAGCCGAGGAAACGAGGCTGCGCGCTGTTGCCAACCTATCCCACTATCAAAAAGAGACCAAGGGGTGGTACGACACCAAGGTTAAGCGCAACGAGCTCCAACCAGGGCACCTCGTCCTCCGCGCGGTAGTGGCCCCCACCAAGTTGGGCAACAAATGGGAAGGACCGTACATTGTCACGAAGTCCGGACGGCCGGGATCATACCGTCTCGCTACTCTAGAAGGTGAAGAGCTGAAGCATACTTGGCACGCTGAGCACCTGAAGCGCTACTTTCCGTAACGCTGCTACTGTATTTTTAGCGGCCATCGCCGCCCATTTTTTGTACCCCATCTTTATAATAAAGTTTTCAGCCGAACGCTCCGGCCAACACAACTCGCGACGCGCCTTCACATTCGGGTTTCGAGCTATGCCTCGACGCACCCTCGTATTCGGGTTCCGAGCCTCGGCTCGACGCACCCTCGTATTCGGGTTCCGGGCTCCGGCTCGACGCACCCTCGTATTCGGGTTCCGAGCCCAGGCTCGACGCACCCTCACATTCGGGTTCCAAGCTACGCCTCGACGCGCCCTCACATTCGGGTTCCGAGCTATGCCTCGACGCATCCTCGTATTCGGGTTCCGAGCCCCGGCTCGACGCACCCTCGTATTCGGGTTCCGGGCTCCGGCTCGACGCACCCTCGTATTCGGGTTCCGAGCCCCGGCTCGACGCGCCCTCACATTCGGGTTCCGAGCTACGCCTCGACGCGCCCTCACATTCGGGTTCCGAGCTATGCCTCGACGCACCCTCGTATTCGGATTCCGAGCTCCGGCTCGACGCACCCTCGTATTCGGGTTCCGGGCTCTGGCTCGACGCACCCTCGTATTCGGGTTCCGGGCTCCGGCTCGACGCACCCTCGTATTCGGTTTCCGGGCTCCGGCTCGACGCACCCTCGCTTTTGGGTTTCGCGCTCCGGCTCGGCGCACCCTCACGCTCGGTTTCCGAACTCCAACTCAACGCGCCGACAACAAACGTGCACTCTATGCTCTCCCTCTCCTGAGCTACTTCGCGCCCAGCTGGTCAACCAGCTACCCGCTAAGGGAGGGGGGGAGAGAGAGCAAGGCGCAGACTGCAGCAAACACGTAAAGCGTACAATGTTCATTACAAGCAAAGGAACGAGATCAAGAAAAGTTCTCGTCTAGGCCAAGCAAAAACCGCGGGCCCCTCCGGTTTGAAGGGCCGGAAGTCGTAGTCGCCACCCGACCGGACCTTTCCTTCCTCTTCCTGCGCTCCTCTTCCTTCTTCTGGGCACGGAAAGCTCTCTGATCCGCTTGGAGCTGAGCCCAGCTGCGCAGACCGTCCTCCTCAGGGGGCGCTCCGCTCAGATCAGCCTCCGTGTCGGACCAATCAACCGGCTCAGGGGACGAGGACAGCGAGCGGGACCCTCTCTCTTCTTCCTTCACATGATTCAGAACCCCCTGAAGGACGTCGGAGTCCACGCGCCCGTCACTGCTGCGGGGAAGAACGAAGCGCGCAGGCCGGCTGGCCCGCACAGTTTCGAAGATGGCCCATCGATGCCGAAGGGCGTCGTTTGGTTCAAGTACTTCGACATCAGGATTGCGATCGCGAGCGCCCTGAGTAAGTCCCGGAAAAGTACTCTTTATTAATACGATTAAGTTCCCTAAGCTATTACAGGGTAAGGCGGAGACAAGCCTCTAAAGCTACACCTGCGGATCCGGCAAGCGGGCCGAGGTCGAAGGATTCGAAGGGGCCGGAGGACCGCGTGCGCAGAGTGCCTCCTCCAGCCAAGCCTGGATCGCCGCAGGGCCCTCGGTCTGCCAGGTCGCCTTGAGCGCCCTCCAAGACTGGGTCAGCGTGGGGCTTGGCGTCCGAAGGTGGTCCCCCACGAAGGCGACCGGGTGCGGACTCGAGGGCGAGGGGAGCGGAAGCCCAGATGCCTCGAGGTGCTGGAGGATTCCGTACGCAGCCACCCGAGCGGACACCTCGCCGTACTGCGCCATGGCGAGATGTATTTGCCGGACGGCGGAGCGGACAAACTTAACCCGCCGGACCAGGGGCTCCCGGGCGACGTCGAACGTTCCACAGCCGGTGCCGTAGCGCGCCAGCATCTTCCGCAACGATTCGGTGGCCTCAGCCGCCGTCTTCCCAGCCTCGGCAAGCTCCTCGGCGGCCTTCTCGCTCCGCGCGTTGAGACCCGCCTCGACCTCCTCCAAGTGGGTCACCCGGGCTTCGAGGGCCTCGACCTTGTTTCCCGCCTCTGAGGCCTGAGCTTGGAGTCGGGACACCTCTCCTTCAAGCCGCTCCGCCTCCGAGGCTCGGGACCGGAGTACCTCCGCTTCGGCAGCTCGAGTCCGGAGGGCGCCGACCTCCGCTTCCAGTTCGTCGACGCGGGCGGCCCGGGCCCGGAGCCCTTCCAGCTCCGCGACGCGGGCCCTGAGAGAGTCCGCCTCAGCTGCTCGGGCCTCCAGCTCCGCAACATGGACCCTGAGGGAGTCCGCCTCTGCCGCTCGGGCCTCCAGCGCCGCGACCCTCGACGCTTGGGATCGGAGGGCCTCGGCCTCCGACGAGCGCTCACGGGCCAGCCTCTCCGCGGAAGCTGCCCGAGACGCAAGTTCCGCGGCGTACGCCTCGTGATGTTGGCGCTCGGAATGCAAGGCAGATAGTTGCCCTTGCGCCAATGCCACAACCTGCGCGCAAGATGATGGTCAGAAGAGCCGCCAAGGGAGAGCTGAGTACGTTCGAAGGAAATACCTGGCCCGCCGCCGTCTCGATGGCCCTTCCGAGGTCCAGGCCATCCGATAGCCCCAGCTCGCCTATCACCGGAGCCTCGCGAAGCCGCAGGTAGTAGTCGTGGACCGGGGCCACCTTGGAAGCAAAATCCTCACTGTCCGCTAGGAAGGGGCGCAGAAGCGGCACGGAGCCTTGCGCGGCTCGTCGATCGGCGGGAGGTCGAGGTCGGACCTCGACGTCCCCGGCGGGTTCCCGAAGGACCCTCTCGGCACTCCTGGACTCCGCCTCGTCCCGCGGATTCGGGGCTCCTCCCGCGGCGACGGGGGCTCCGGACCTCGCGTCCGGGGCGTCCGCAGGATAGCGGCCGGCCGCCTCCGCGCCTCTGACCGAAGCACCTGCACAAGCGAGTAAGGGTTAAATGTAGAAAGGTCCCCCGGCGCACGAAGGAGCATGGCGAAGTCGCTATACCTGCGCCCGCCGCGTTGTCAGGGCGATCCGGAGGCTGGAGATGCTCCGACGAGCTTGGGCGAAAAAAGAGATTGTCGATGGAATTTGGCGGCGAGCTTGCCGCCGCTGCGGCCAGCTCTGCTTCCTTGTCGGCACTCCTCTCGACGGCGCCAAGCGGGTCCGCCAGGGGCTCGCGGTCCAAGCTGTCCGTGGCCCTGCTTTCAGAGGCCCTGCTCTCGAGGGAGCCTGCGGAGCCCCCCGCCGAGACCGGTATGGGGGAGGAAGCGGTCCCCGGATGGAGCATCGCTTCGGCGGTGCGCACCCCTTGCCCAGCCCCCAAAGCGGAGGGCTCCGTGGGATTCGGGCGAAGGGGAGCGTTTTCGTTCCTTCCGACGACAGGCCGGACCAGCGAAGCCGGAGCTGGAATCTCCGGAGGGTCTCCTGACTCCGATTGGGCCCCCTCGCTGGAGCCCCCTCCCTCCGAATGGGAGGCCAAGGAAGGCCCCGGAGACACACGCTTCGGCCCCTTCACTGCCTTCTTCTTCCTCTTCGAGCGGCCCGGAGAAAGGCCTCCGTCGGCGTCGCTCGCCTTCCTCTTCGAAACGTCCCTGAGGACCTCGCCCTCCGGAAGAGGCGGGGGCGTGAGCTCGAGTGCCCCCCATACCCTATTGAAGCATTCCCAGGAGCCTACCAGCTCCAGCTGGCGGGTCCGCTCAGCGGCAGTGGGGACCCCAAGAATCCTCTCCACCAGGCGGGTGACCTCTTCGGGCGTCCGGGCGACGAGCGACCCTGCATCTCTTCGTCAGGTCCAGGATACCCCTCGAGCACGCAAAAACAGAGACGAAGCAATCGGGAGCCAGTACTTACCGAGGCGACGGGAGAGCTCCGCTGGTGTCGACTCATCCCGACCACTCCGGAGCGAGGCGGGCCACTCCTCCTTCAGCGGAGAAATCTCCAGAGCCACAAATTCCTCCGCTAAATCCCGCATGCTCATCCGGCGGGCGACGATCTGCAGAAGCTGTATCCTCGCGGAGATCGTCCTGGCGTTGGCTTCGACGCGCGCCTCCCTCCGGAACCAGATGTGGCGTGGTATCCCGGCTAGGCCGGAGGCGAGCCCTACGCGAACGTAGAACCACCGGTTCACCCATTTCGAGTACCACCTCTCATTGGTGGCCTTCGCAGGGAAGGAGTCCGCGTACCTCCTTCGGAGCTGGAAGTTGATGCTCCCGAAAGCCAATACTCGGCCCTCCTTCTTCGGCTGGCAGAGGGCTTCGTGCATCTCCGCGAAGACCTCCGCTCTCCCCTCGCAGCCTTCGGCGCGCATGGCCTACTCAAAGATGGCGAGCCGTGCCACGGCGTTGGGAGACAGTTGCGGGAGTTCCAGATGGAAGGCATCCAGAACCCCCGCAAGAAGCTCCGAGGCCGGAAACCCTAGGCCCGCGTCGAAAAAGGCTTCAAAAACAACAACCTCGCCTTCCCGCGGCAGCGGGGCCGTCTCCCGGCCTGGCTTCCTCGCCGGCGTCTCTGGATCGAGACGGTTCCTGGTCGCTTGCTCGATCGAGACCTCTGTGCATGTGGACGCCCCGAGCTCCAGGGTCTGCTCACGGAATCGCTCAAAGGCGGGGCGGAGATCGCGTGCGCCGCACACTTCCGACGTGGCGGTCGCCGTCGCCGTCGCCGCCGCCGCCGCCGCCATCTGGCGTTGTAGAAAACGCGGGTCCATCGCCATTGCAGGGGCGGCACTTCTCGTCATTCTTGGAGGACAGGAAGCGTGGTGCAGAGCTCAGGGAGCGGGCTAGAAGGCGATTCAAGTGGTGAAGGTTGGCGCGTGCGAGTGGATGAAGAAGGGGCCGCGGGGGCGGTTATATATCTTGTCGCGGAATCAACGGTTCGGCTCCCGAATCGGTTAACGTGTGAACGCTGCGGATCGTGCGGCACCGCATTTAAGGCTGGCTGGCGCCTCGGGGCGCGGCGGCGGCCCCCTGGTGGCCCGCCTCCTCGATGCCTTCAGCGCGCGCATTGATTGCTTCTGACGGCGCCAGTCCGCCCCCTCGGAGTCGGGGCCCTCCAGGTCAGGACGCACCAGTCCCCCATCGGCGCGGTCCACTCCCCTCGGCGTGTTGGGAAAAGGGGGCTCGAGTCGGACCTCAACCCTCCGGCCTCCGAACTCCCTACTCCGGCGCCGCCCAATGCCTCGGCGGATACGGCGTCTTAAAGCGAGGTACGCGCCCGCGAAGATTATCGGGATTATCTTGTGCACTTCCACCCCCTCTTATTGCAGGATTACGAGCGGGAAGAAGCGAGGGGCTACTGTTGGGGGAGATAATCCCTGGAGTCGACGGGGTGGGCCCCCGGCCAGAGGGCCCTGGCCTAATGACGGAGGCCACCTTCTGGAGGAGCAAGGCCGGAGGCTACATTCCGGAGGGACAAGGCCGGAGGCCACCTTCCGGAGGAGCAAGGCCGGAGGCCACCTTCCGGAGGAGCAAGGCCGGAGGCTACATTCCGGAGGGACGAGTCCGGAGGCCACCCTCCTGTGGGAGGAAGCCGGAGGTCGCCCCTCGGCGTAAGACACGGGAGCTCGTCTTCCGGAGGCTGAAGGCCCGAGGCTCTCGGCTGATCCGGGAGGACGGACCCGAAGAGAGTCGTAGCGGGAAAAGGGCTAGGCGGTCGTACGAAAGGACAGGATCGCGATCCTCTGAGCTGTGTCGGGCGGCGCAGGAAGCGCCCGACACGGTTGATACGCTGTCAGAGTCGAATCTTCTTGTCTGTACTATGTATCCCCTTGTCTGTACTATGTGTCGCCTATTTTGTCTGTACTACCAGTCAGGGCTGGTCGGGTAGCCGTTGGCGGTTCGGAGGCGCTTAGCCCTCTGGGCGGGGCGCCCTATAAATACCCCTCACTACAGTTGTAACAGGCAGGCTGGAACAAGGCACTGAACACGCTACTTCCATTTCTTCCATCTCTCCTAGAAAACCTGCTGGCTCGATCCGTCGTTCCAACACTCCTCCTCTCGTGACGGCTCACGATACGGGATGTACTCAGTCCTGTGAGGGTTTGTAGGAGGAGGTGGGGGCAACGCGAGGTAAGGTAGCATAGGTGCAGGAAGTGGCACATAGTGTGTGGCAGGGGCGGTCTGACCGGCCATACAGCCGGTGTGACCGAGGGTGTGATAGCCGGTCAGACCGGCCCGATGGACGGTCTGACCGACAGGGCAATATGCTTCCTCGGCCATGGATGATGTGGCGGTAGACGCTATGGTCTTCCCAGTACTCCCGTCGGTCCTACTATGTATGTGATGGCCAGGAGGTACACTAGCTATTGGAGTGACGGAAGCAGCATCAGAAAAGACGAATATCCTAAACATTGCCTCCATTTTCGGCACCATTCTCGAGTCGACTATGGCTTCTAAGCGGTTTTCAATGGTAGCAATAACATCCTAGTCAACTGATGTGGCTATCTATTGCTTGATGTACTGGTAGGACAATAAAGGAGACAATTGTGTTACCTTGCTCCCGAGGTGGTCGGGGATGTCGATGTCGCCCTTGACGAAGCCCCCACGGGCCTTGGTGAAGTGCCCAAGTAAAAGAGCGTGCAACTCCTTTGTCTTGGTCTCGATCTCCACCCTATCCTCCTTGGAGAGGTTGTCGAGGGTGGGGACGATGATGTTGTTGTTGTCAATCTCTGCGCTCCCCACCGCATCCATTGGCGTCAAGGGACCCGTTGATGTAGAAGTGGTAGGTGTACTCATCGATGATGTAGAAGTGCTTGGCATGTCTTTCCCCGGCGGAGTCGCCAAAAAGTGTGTTGACACTAAAACCTAACGGTTAAAGCACCAAACACACAGATGCCGATCTGATGATCCAAAAGCATGCGGATACTTAAGAACAACCCTAAGCGTAACACAATGTCGACGTCGTGTTCTGACGACCCTTAAACAGTACTATGGGAATAATGGAGTCGCTAGGCAATCAAATAATATCAATTAAAATTATTCAACTAACCGAGTTTATCGATTAAAATACCAACCGACCAAATTAGGGCCAGTTGGACCAAAGTCTAATTGGCGGTCGGACTGGCCATGGCAAGCCGGTCAGACCGAAGGCACACCACTGGTCAGTCCGATGGTGCGAAGGTATTGCCGAAATGGGCCTTTGTCCTGATTTGCGAAAGGTTAGCTTCTAGCCTTCGGTCGGTCGGACCGAGGCATGACCTCCGGTCAGACAGCAGGTGGCCGAAGGGTGATTCCCAACCTTTAGTCGGTTAGACCAAAGGGAAATCCCCGGTCAGACCAAAGGTGGCTGATAGGGACTCCGAAGGACACTTCGGTGCTTGTTGCGAAGAACTCTCGGACCACTGCGTGAAGCCCGGTCGGACTGGCATTGTGCCGCCGATCAGACCGAGGTATGCCGGCACGTCAGATGGCCACGTGGCACGGGCCAGTCAGATCAAAGGGGTGCCGTCAGTCAGACCACCAACCACCGAAGGTTACCCTACAGACTTCGGCGACCGTCTTGACAGTGATGGATGGATCCAAAACTCTTGGGCGATGAAGATAGGATGCAAATACTGCAAAAAACACCAAGAGATCAAAGCAATTCTGCCAGGAGATCGAATTACTAATAGAAACCGATAAACCCGATAAAAATCCGTTACATGGATGAAACAGATCATTCACGAGTGAATCAACAAGGACTTACTATGATTAAGACGCGGTGGACAGAGAGCTTCTAGTTTAAACTCATGAAGATTGGATCTATTATGGTTTTGATGGGCCTCCTTGAATCGACCTTACCTCTATTTTTAGAAGTTGGACATGGGTTCCTTGGGTCTAATCCAAGTTAGATTCGAGTCCAAGTCATTAACAATCATTTAGGGATAAAAATACCCTAAAATTAGCTAATTGGACTCAGACTCAGGTTGGGTTGGTCAAACCGGACCCATATGGCCAGTCGGACTGGGCCTACATGGCCGGTTGGACCTGTCTGTGCTAGGTCTTGGCATATTTTCGGTCTAATTTACCAAAATTGGTATTTTGACAACTTTAATCATTAATGCCATTTTTTTGCTATCAATAGCCATCATCCAATGGTGACAGGAATCGGCCAAGGATTGATTCTAATGGAGGTCCGAGTGGAGGCCAACGCCGCTAGAGAGTTGTAGTCGGCTGTTGAGTGGAGCTCGATCGAAGTTGTCGATAGTAGGCCGATGGCTGATGGAGATCTGATTGATGGGCGATGCCGATAGAGACAGAGCCTTCTGCCATTGGTGATCCGAGCGATGGTTGGTGGTCGGCCAATGGTGTTGGTGATCGATCCATTGGCTCAAGATAGTGAGGCTGATGCTCGAGTGGTAGTCGATGTCGTTGGCGATCTGAGTAGTGGCCGATGCCGATGGAGGCCGTAGTCAACAATCGGCCTGATCCAACATCTCTTCTTCTATGTTCCTAAGTATAATACAATCATATTTGGAACTTGGTAATCCACTCATAGGATAATTTGCGTCAGTAACAAGGAGTGAATTCACCTGATCACTGAGTTGTTGGACTCAGGCTAAAGTCATCGGTCCTTTGTATTAAGGTGTGGGTGTATTGGCTATGGGGCTATCCTCATCATCCTCCCCTTCTTGTATTAGAGTCTTCCTCGACTCATTGTCAAGTTCATCTCCCGAGTAACACTTCAAATCGACAACATTAAAAATGTTGTTGACATCGTAATCTGCACGAAATTCAATCTTGTATGTTTTATCATTGATCTTTGCAAGTACTTTAAAAGGTCCCATAGCTCGAGGCATCAACTTAGATTTTCGCAATTCAGGAAATCTATCTTTCCATAAATGTAGCCATACCAAATCTCCTGGGTTAAAGATAACCTCTTTTCTACCTTGGCTACCGGTCAGTTGATATTTAGCATTCATGCACTCTATGTTTTCCTTAGTTGTTTTATGCATTTGGAGGACAAATTCAGCATGTGATTTAGCATCAAAATTCAATTTTTCAGTAGATGGCAGAGGTAATAAATCAATGGGAGCATGAGGGTTAAAACCGTATACCACCTGGAATGGACTTAGTTTGTGTGGTGGAGTGGAGTGATCTGTTGTAGGCGAACTCAACATGAGGAAGACACTCTTCCCATATTTTCAAATTTGTATTCAACACAGCTCGCAGCATCGTAGATAAGGTTCTGTTGACCACTTTGGTTTGACCGTATATTTGATGATGGCATGTAGTGGAAAACAACAGCTTGGTTCCCAATTTGTGCCACAATATCCTCCGGAAGTGGCTGAGGAACTTTGTATTGTGATCAGTCATAATTATGCATGGCACATTGTGAAGGCAAACGACTTTCCTGAAAAATAAATCAGCAATTATTGTAGCATCGTCGCTCTTGTGACAAGGAATGAAATGTGCCATCTTAGAGAACATATCGACAACCAAATAGACACTATCCCTCCCCTTCTTAGTTCTAGGTAGTCCCAAAACAAAATCCATAGAAATGTCTTCCCAAGGGACACTAGGGATAGCTAAGAGCATGTATAAACTATGGGGATTAAGGTGGGACTTAGCTTTGATTCACGTGGTGCATCGGGCTACGTAACGCTCCACGTCGCACCTTAACTTAGGTAAATTGAAATGGGCGGTCAACACATCCTCTGTTTTCTTCATGCCAAAATGGCCCATTCATCCCCCATTGTATGCTTCCTGCAATAATAGAAGACGAAGAGAGCTGGCAGGCACACACAACTTGTTAGCGTGATACAGTAACCATCGGTCAGGATGTAGGTGTGCCAAGTTCTTCCTTCTCTGCATTGACAAAAAGGTTCTTTGAAATCAGGGTCAGTGGCATATAATTACTTAATTGTCTCTAGTACAGAAATTCTATGATCAAGATGAGAAAATAAAGTGTATCGGCGGGATAAAGCATCATCAATTACATTATCTTTTCCCGTCCTGTTCTTAATGATCTATCGGAAGGATTCAATGAAATATACCCATTTAGCATGTTGTTTGTTCAGGTTAGCTTGACTTCTAATGTGTTTTAATGACTCATGATAGGAATGAATGATAAATTCTTCTAGCCTTAACTAGTGTTGCCATGTTTTTAGTGACCGAACAAAAGCATATAGTTCCTTATCATAAGTGGAGTAGTTCAATCTAGGACTAGACAATTTTTCACTAAAGTAGGCAATCGGCTTACCTTCCTGCACTAAAACACCGTCGATGCTGATTCCACTAGCATCACACTCGAGCTCAAAAACCTTACAAAAATAGTGTAGTTGGAGTAGTGGCGTGTGGGTCAGCATCTGCTTTAACCGATTGAAGGAATCTTCATGTGCATTCCCCATTGGAAAGGGGTTTCTTTCTTTGTAAGTTCATTCATTAGGGCGGCGATGGTGGTAAAGTCGCACACGAATCTTTTGTAGAAACCTACCAGCCCGAGAAAACTCTTCACTTGGGTGACTATTTTAGGAGTCGACCAACTTTGGATCGCCTCTATCTTGGTCTCATCGACTTCAATACCCTTCAGCGTCACAACATATCCAAGAAAAGAGACTCGATCGGTGCAAAACGTGAACTTCTCAATGTTACCTAATAGACGTGCATTATGTAAAGCTGTGAAAACAACACGTAAATGTTCCTTATGTTCTCCTCTGGACATTCTGTAAATGAGAATGTCCTCAAAGTATACTACCACAAAGCGACCAATATAGTTGCGTAAAACTTCATTCATGAGAAGCATAAATGTGCTAGGCGCATTGGTTGACCCAAAAGGCATCACCAACCATTCATACAACTCGAACTTTGTATTAAACGCAATTTTCCATTAATCACCCAGTTTCATTCTTATTTGGTGGTTTATGCAAGTCCACCTTTGAGAACATCACAGATCCACTCAGTTCATCAATCATATCATCTAACCTAAGAATAGGATGATGATATTTAATTGGTATGTTGTTGTTGGCTCTACAATCAACACACATGTGCCATGTTCCATCTTTCTTAGGAACAAAAATAACGGGAACAGCACAAGGACTAAGACTCTAATGTACGTACCCTTTGTTGAGCAGGTCTTGTACTTGCCGCTATATTTCCTTTTTTCGTGAAGGTTCATCCTATATGGCGCGCGGTTTGGCAGTGTTTTTCCTATAATCAAGTCGATCTGGTGTTCAATCCCTTGCATTAGGGGCAATCCTAGGGGTACCTCTGCTATAAATACATCAGAAAACTCATGCAAGGGGTTAGTAACATCAGGAGGAAAGGAGCTCATTAAGTTTTCGAGTATAAAGAAGACCTCTTTGTAAATCAAGGCATAATAGAGAGAGTCATGATTTATCAGTTTTGAAATCTCAGAGAGAGTAGCTAGCATGGAGACACCCTTCATCTTAGCTAAATTCTTTTTCATGGGTGTTGCATTCTTTTCTGTTTTGGATGAACAAACAACCTTAGCTACTTGCTGATTATCAGTTCATGATTAACACAATTTTCCTGCACATTCCATTCGTGTCATGTCATCTTTTAGGATTTCAACAGGAGTGATCAGTAGGAGTTTTATTTTTCTACCATTATAGGTAGAAATGTATGTGTCAAGCATCCTTATCATACTATCAAGGCCTACCCAAAAATAAGGAACATGCTTGCATAGGCACTACATCGAGGTTGGCACTATCATGATAATTTCTAATGAAAAATGTATGCGAGCAATTTTACATATGGATGTGGGTGTGGTTGAGTTGGTATGTCGAGCTTCTCAACAAAATCAGAGCTAGCAAGATTGCTACAACTTCCACTATCGATGACAATACGACAGACTCTTTCTTGGATGACGAACCGAGTCTGGAACATGTTGTGAAGTTGATGTTGTTCCGTCATCTCTACCTGCGCACTCAGCACCTGTTGGACAACGATGCTTAGGTATCGGCCGGTGTCGGCAGCGCTGATGTGCTCCATTGCTTGCTCATCGGATGAGTCGTCCGCATTGTGCTCTACATGGTTAGTGGTAGGTACATTATCATATTCATTTTCACTAGCCCTAGTGTACTCACCACTTTCCGAAACAAGCAACACTCCCTTGTTGGGGTAGTCACATTGCCCATGGCCGATGCCTTTGCATTTTAAGCATTGGATGTCCCTTGTCCTCCTGTGGAAGCGACTGATGATGCACTCGAGGTAGTAGTAGGTGTTGCGACCGATTTGTCTTTATCGGAAGCTTGTTTGATCGGGGTTCATACGGTGGGTTGCACCAGATTGGTCGTTGTAGCGGAGGGCCGATAGGAGGTGGCCGATAGAGTCTTGGCGTATCCTGGTGTTGACACAAAAATGTGTCCCCACACTTGGGTTAGTTCGATGATCAGAAAGTGTGCGGATACTTAGGGACAAGCCTAAGTGTAACACAACACTGACATCACGTTCCAACTACCCTTAATAGTGGCAAGGGGGTGGAGTTGCCAGGTAAGCATATCACATAGAAGTAATCTAATTAGCCGAAAAGAAATATATTAAATAAAATAAACCAGCCAGCTGAACGGAGCTAGGCCAATTCGAGGTGTACCGTGCAAAGTATTCACCGAAGGGGGCCTTCGGCGTCTAATGCAAATGGTTCACCGAAGATGGTCTTCGGCGTTCGGATTGATCTGGCCAAAGGCAGGCTCCGAATAGATCTTGACGTGAAGTCACCTCCGAACATCAGGGTTCGGCGTGAAGTCTCTAACATGAAATAAATACTCCAACGCAATGTGCTGGCGCGACTTCATCTGGCGCGAAGTGTAGGCGTGGCAAAGCCTGGTACAACGAAGCCTGCTGCGTAGCTCTCTGGCGTGCGGGCTTGACCAAACTGACAACAGCGTGACTGGTCCGGCACGTGTAGTGGAAGTAGGGTACCGCCGAAGGGCATTCTAGCAGGCTCTGAAACTAGTCTCTTGGCTCCTGACACCTTTGGCGAAGGGGCTCTGAGTGTGAAATCCTACAATAGGATAGAGATCAAGTGCCAATTCAGCCTGGAGACCGAATTTTCTAAGTGCTGCAGTAGAGAAACGAAGGTAGCAATCTGTTACGTAGATTAACAGATACATCATAGGTGAAGTAACAAGGTGATAGCAATCTATTATGTAGATTAACGAGTACTTCACGAGCAAAGTAACAAGGATTACCACTATTCCGAAGTGGCCGGCAGAGGGCTTCTAGGCAAACCCATAAAGGTTGTGCAGAAAGGTAAATAAAAGGTAAAGTATGGTTCAAAGCTAGGGCTTTGTTGTTGAATTTGTTGGGGGGTTTAATGTACTGGCCTCACCCCTATATTTATATGGGCTAGTCTTCTTATCTCTAAGGCTAATCTGGTAGGATTCGGCCTAATCATGTTTAGGGATAAAAATAGCCAGAATTATGCTCAAACTCTATCCTGAAAATAGCCCAAAGTGGGCCTTCGGCAAGGCATGTCGAAGCATTGTCCTCGAGCCAAGCTTTGTCGAGGCAGGCCTCCGAAGGCCTTCGGGTCGAAGGTAGCAGGCTGCTAGAAGGCTTTTGAAGCCCAATGTTTGATGGGTCTTTGGCCCTATAAGGCTTCGGCCTGATCAGGTAAAAGATATCCTCCTTGGGCAAAAACTAATGCAACACATTCTTCCTATCTTTGGAAAAAGCATCAATATATCATGAAATCCGTTACTCCCCCTTAACCAAGCAATCATCCAAAAGCCTCCAAAAGAATCATGTAAACCATTTCTCCCCCTTTGGCAATGCAAGCATCAAGATGATAAAAAGATGCGAAGAGGGGTGTGAGGGTAGAGTATAGATGCAAGCTTCTGAAACATGGGCAAAAACTTGTGTATTTTTGGCCCAAATTACCAAAATTGATATTTTGACAATCTTGACCATTAATGCATTTTTTGCTATCAACACATGTCCCCTGCCTTTTAGTGAACTAAAAGGATAACGGGCTGAGAACAATACCTTTCATATCAGCCTTTCGATACTTTCAAGCACTTTGCCACACACTTGGAAAATACCTTTTCAAATACCTGCAATTCAAAGCTCTTCAAAACCACTCTCCTTGTAAAGATTCTAACAAGTATGCGATACCTGGAGTGATTTCGGCTACTTTAAAAGGGCCTTCCCAACTAGGCAACCATTTACCAAATTTGCGGCTCTTACTGCCTAAGGGTAAAATCGTCTTCCAAACCAAGTCACCGACTTGAAACGATTTTGGCCTAACTTTTTTATTGTAGGATCTAGCTATTCTTCTTTTGTCTCTCTCTATAGCTTCTAAAGCCCTTAATCTCTTATCGATCACTTCTTCCAAATTATCTTTTAAAAGAGATTCATATTCATCGACTGATAAGCCATCTTGCTTAAGAAATCGTAAAGAGCCAAGATCCACTTCTACTAGTAGAACGACCTCATGCCCATATACTAACTCATATGGACTAACTTTGGTAGCACCGTGCTTTGCAATTCTACAAGCTCACAATGGTTCTGAAAGCACTTCATGCCACCTTTTAGGGAACTCTTCAATTTTCTTCTTAATGAGTTTAATCACAGTTTTATTACTAGACTCGGCCTGACCATTGGCCTGAGCATAGTATGGTGAATAGTTTATCAACTTAATACCATAAAGTTTGGCAAAGTCTCTCACTTCTTTAGCAACAAATGAAGTACCTTGATCTGTAGTGAGAGTTTGGGGCATACCAAATCTATGTATAATGTGCTTCAAGATAAAATTAGTTACCTCATTGTGAGTTACATTCTTGAGAGGCACGGCTTCAGTCCATTTGGTGAAGTAGTCTTTCGCCATCAGTACGAACCGATGCCCTTTTGAAGATGGAGGATGAATTTGGCTGATGAAGTCTAAACCCCAACCTCGGAACAACCATGGTTTGATAATACGATTAAGTAGCGATGTAGGAGCTAACTGAATATTACCAAACTTTTGACATGCTTCACACCCTTTTTAGTACATAAAACAGTCCTCAGTCATAGTCGGCTAGTAAAAACATGCTCATTTGAGCATCCAACTCATGTTCTGGGCCGACTGATGAGTGCCACAAAGCCCCTCATGGACTTATCCTAGAACTATTTTTGATTGATTGGCATCTAAGCACTTTAAGAGTACTCCATCAATAGTTCGGCGGTATAACACACCATCTAGAAACACGAATTTTAACGCTTGTCACCAAACTATCCGATCAACCTTTCGATTGAGATGTCTTAAATACTTGACGATTGGAATTCTCCAATCATCCTTATGGTTATCCGGAGGGTTTGCTTGAGACCAAGCATTGGCTTTTCCTGTTGGACTTCTCCCATAGCTACTTTGGACTGTTCATCATCTAAACACTTTAATAGTACTGTATCAATAGTTCAGTGATATAGTACATCATCTAGCAACACAAATTTAAACTCTTGTCGCCGAACTTTCTGATCAACTCTTTGACTGAGATTTCTCAAATACCGGATGATTGGAATTCTCCAATCATCCTTACGGACATTCGGAGGGTTTGCTAACTCCTTTCCTAGAGTGATGTCTAAATTGCTAACTTTGGAGTGCCCCCGGGCCTTTCCCATTTCCGCCGAAGGTTCACTGGATCAGCCATGCGGAGCCGATCAGACCGAAACCGACCACCAGAGGGGTCTGGTTCCCAAAGATCACTGCTTTCCAGCGGGCTTCGGCGTAGGGGATCCGGCGTGCAAGGCCCTTTAGCGGATGGAGTGTTCCGGCATGAGGGCTCCAACACGTGACACCCTCCGGTGGCTGGAGGGGTCTGACCCATAGGGTTCGACAGACCTCGCGCCTGCCTAAAACTCCTGGCTTCGATAGTGAGACCAAGCATTGGCTTTTCCTATATAGAAAATTTTCCTCTCTTGACTTCATAGCCAGATGCTTGCCGAGCCAAATCATTTGCAATTGAATTGGCTTCTCTTGACACATGCGAAATTTTGAAGTCGTCAAAAGTAGCAACTATGACTGAACATTTATCCAAGTAACTATTTAGCAAGCCATTAAAACATTGAGCACTCTTAGCTACTTGTTGCACTACTAACAAAGAATAACCATATGCATGGACGTGTTTAGAACCTATAGATTCTAGCAATTCAAGTCCTAGCAATAAAGCTTCATATTCAGCTTGGTTATTGGTAGAAGGAAATTCTAAACCGGCCGAGGTTTCAAAGTGCAAACCATTAGGTGATGTGAGGACTACCCCGATACCTTGGCCATTCTTACAAGCAGAACCATCAAAATAAAGCTTCCATGGTACTACTTCAACTAGAGCAACATCGTTACCCCAATTGAAACCTATGTGGTTATCAACTATAAAATTAGTGACAATCTAGCCATTCATAGCCCTTAGGGGTTCATAAGTCAAATCGTATTCAATCAACGCGTAAGCCCACTTTCCGATTCTTCCACTTAGAATCAGCTTTTGCAACATGTATTTTATAACATCGGTTTGGCAAGTGACAATACATGTAGTAGGGAGAAGATAGTGACGTACCTGAGTTAAGAAAGTGATAAACATAAATGCTCCACAAACACGTAGCTAGTTTCGACATCCAGCAGGCGGCATCTTAAGAATGTGATGATGTACTCTTTCCCCTCCACGTCCTCAGTTAGCACGGCTCCTATCATGCTATCTTCTGCAGCAATGTATAGCCGAAAGGGGATTACAGGATTTGGTGCTCTTACTATGGGTGGTGATGAGAAGCACTCTTTGATTTTTTCAAAAGCGTTTTGCTGACTTGCCCCCAAATAAACTCATCTTCATTCTTTAGCCGGAGTATAGGGACAACGGCATCAATTTTGCTAGACAAGTTAGATATAAAGCGACACAAATAATTCATCTTTCCTAGCAACTTTTGCACATCTTTCTTGCATGTCGGCGCTACAAAGTTTGTAATCTTCTAGAGCCTCTTAGGATCAATTTCTATACCTCTTTCATGAATCATGAATCCTAAGAACTTGCCTGCCAACACGCCAAAAGCACATTTGAACAGGTTCATTTTCAAACCATACTGTCGCATCCTATCAAAAGCAACTCTAAAATTGGCTAAGTGGTTTCCCATAGCATTCGATTTTACTACAACATCATCTATGTATACTTCTAACATGACCCCTAGCAAGTCATGAAAGATCAAGTTCATAGCACGTTAATATGTAGCACCATCATTCTTCAAACCAAAAGTCATAACGACCCACTCGAACAAACCGACAAAACCAGGGCATCGAAAGGTTGTCTTATAGATGTCCTCATCATCCATAAAAATTTGATTATAACTAGAGTTGCCAACGAGAAAACTTAGTACATTGTGTCTCGAAGCATCGTTGATTAGCATGTCGGCTATTAACATGGCATACTCGTCCTTCGGTATGGCCTTGTTCAGATCCCTGAAATCAATGCAACTTATATTTTGCCACTCCCCTTCTATTCTAAAGGCACAATGTTAGCGACCCATTCGGCATACCTGCATGGCCTAATAAACTCAGCCTTGAGTAATTGTTCTACTTCTTCTTTAACTCGGTCATAGATGAATGAATTAAAGCGACGCAGAGGATGTTTATAAGGCCTAAATCCGGGTTTAATAGGCAGCCGATGCTCCATGAGCTCGCGGCTTAATCCGGGCATCTCGCTATATTCTCATGTGAAACAATCGATGTACGACCGAAGCAACTTTATTACTTCAACCTTTTCATCAGCTTGTAAACGTTGATTTACAAAAGTGGGCATTGGGATACTACCATCTCCTATGTCGACTTCTTCTAAAGGGTCGGCTGACGCAAAACCTTGACCTAATTTTTCTACTTTGCTAAAGTATTCGATGGCGTCGGCAATACCGTCTTTAGCGGACCGATATTGCTCTGCACAAGACTTTAGTCAATCTAGATTACTTTTGCTAGACATGACTACTTATTTTGAAATAGACGTGCTACACCAGTCGGCTTTACATACACTGGTACGAAGCATCCTCCGGACATGCTAACGAAGTCATAATCCGAAAGATCCCTAGCTGATAGACATTCTACTTTGTTATGGATGGCATCAATAGACACATTAGCCAATGCTACTTGGGCCGAAATGTCTGCTGGTATGACCTCTACTTCATCATCGTCCCACTGAATCAGGCATTGGTGCAAAGTAGGAGGAATGCAACAATTTGCATGAATCCAATCACGCCCGAGCAGTACACTGTAGTTACCTTGTATGTCAACGATGAAGAATGATGTTGACAACGTCTTGTTGCCTATTGCCAACTCCATGGAAAGTACGCCTTTGGCCACGGAACTCTCGCCGTTGAATCCGTTGAGCATTAGGTTAGTTTTCTTCAAGTCCTCCTCGTCCCTGCCAAGTTTCTTCAATAGCGAGTAAGGCATTAGGTTAACAATGGCGCCACCATCAACAAGCATCCTAGAGATCGTCTTCCCATCAATGTGACCTCTAATGTAGAGAGGCTTCATATGGCGAGCCGTATCCTTCGGTTTCTCAAAGATAGCGTTAAGCGGGCCGAGGTTCAACTGAACGACCTCGGCCTCGTCTTGAGGTAGGGCGAACTCGGTGGGTAGCATGAAGACGTTGATGTCCATTGCCTGAGGTGCGGGCCCCTCAAAGACGAGAGAGTAGTCATCGTAAAGCATGTCTTCGTCATTGCTTGGACTAGGAGCCAGGTTGGTTACCTCAACCGGCTTGATCTTCCATACCTGTCGTGCAACTGGCCGGGGGCAGATCTCCTCAAAGATGTCGTCTCATTCCTCCTCGGCCTTTTTCTCGTTCTTCTCCTGCGCTCGTAGGCATTGTAGGCGTCTTTTTTCCATGATTTGGACATGCCCGGAGGAGCCCAAGATGGTTGTGGCTTGGTAGCAGGTGCCACTACCTTGTTTCTATGGTTTTTGGCCGAAGGGGTACCACCTAGATCAGCCTCACGTGCTTTGTAGTCAAAGGATGCCTCGTTGCAGACCCTGTCGGTCGGACCGGCCTCGTTCAGCCGATCGGACTGGGCTCTAGTGCTAGCCTCGGTTGGGTCAAGGGACTTACCCCCATCGGGCTTCGGCGAGGAGGCCTTCGGGATTGGGAATTCATGAGACCCTACTTTGACTGTGATGGCTTCAGACCCCCAATCCTTCGTCTCTTCACATTCATATCCTTTGGCTCCATCCTGTGTGAGTCGATTCAAAGGTACTACGGATGTCCCCCTTCGCCTCGTCTGTTTGTCCCTGCCAGTTATGATACTCCGAAGGAAAATAAGGGACAATGTTATGTTGCGAACGATACTCTAGTTGTGATGTGTATGGAGCCTATGGGGTCCCCACCTAATTATATGGAGGAGGCATCGGTGGCTCCAGTGGCTTAAACCACTGTGAGCCGAACCCATTACCTAGAGGGGGGTTTGGCTAGGTCGACGGTATCTTGGACAATATCAGCGAAGGGTCCTGCCATGCTGGAGGTATGTTTGGCCATTTCACGCGGAAGCCTCCTGCTTGAGGGTTCGTCTAGAGCGGGACCGGGTTTGGCCATCGGTGTCCGAACTCTTTCTACGTAAGGTCCGGCCATTGGGGTCCGAAGCCACTATACGAGGGGTTCGACCGCTAGGGTTCGATGCCACCATAGGGAGTGTTCATCCACTATGGCTCGAAGCGATCGTGCGGAGGGTTCAGCCACTGTTGTCCGAAGCCACCCTCTGACTGTTTTGTCCCTTTGGTTGACTTAGCTATTTTGCGCGGGGGCCTATTTCCTTAGCTTTTCTTTGGTGTTTGTTTAACAGCGTCAAATATGTAACCTTCAGCTTCTTGCGCGCCCTAGCCAAAGGAGACGTGTTGACATTCTGTTTCCACACTCCTACTTCAGGGTTCTTAGGTACGAGTGTGGGTGTACGCGATTCTCCAATAATGACCGCTTTCCCTTTAGTTGACTCGGCTTGCTTCGACCGAATCAACACTTTCTTTTCATGGAGGTTGACGGTGTTCATAGGAAAGGGTCTTTGTCCAGCTTCATCTTTGTACTGGGGTCTATTTTCAATCGTCCTTCCTCTATGGCCGATTGAACCCGTCGACGAAAAACATTGTAGTCGTTAGTATAATGCGAATGCGAATCATGCCACTTATAGTAGGGGCGTTCCTTTAGCTCATCGGTAGATGGAATGATTTGGCCTTTAGGCAACCTGAGAAGCTGGTTCTTCAAGAGGAAATAAAATATTTTATCACACTTGGTTATATCAAACGAGTATTTGACTTCGCTAGGCCGATTCTTGGTAGGAGACGTTCGTAACTCATAGCAAGTAACATGTTTGCTCTTAGCGTTCCAAACCTATTCGGCTGCGTACATGTTAGCCTAATCTTCTTCCTCCTCTGACTCTTCCTCGTCGGAGTGCTCCATCACGTGGACTTCAGCCCTAGGCTTGTTAAATGTTTTAATAAACTTTTTATCCTTGGCTCGGCCTTACTGGACTAGAGCTTGCTGTAAGACTTGGCTAACTTCTAAAAAGTGTTGGTTGTCTAGTCTCTTTTTAATTTTAGAGTGTAACCCACTGAAAGCTAGATCCGCCAAATCCCTTTCTGAGATATTAAGACTAAAACATCGGTTTCTGGTATCTTGAAAGTGCTTGATATACTAAGAGACGCTCTCGCTAGATTTTTGTCTAACCGACGTCAAGTGTGAAAGCCTAAGTTCAGTTTCACCTGTGTAAAAGTAGTCCTAGATTTTTTTGTTCTAATTCAGCCCACATTTGTATAGAGTTCGACGGGAGCGCCGAAAACCAAGTGAAAGCGGTGCTGGATAGTGAGAGAGAAAATAGTCTAAGTTTTAAAGCGTCTGACCCACTAGTTTCCCCCACAATGTCCTAAAAACTGACTGACATGCTCTAGTGTGGTTTTGTTACCGTCACCATCGAACTTGGTGAATTTAGGGACTCTATAGCCACGAGGGTAAGGTATCGTATCGAAATGGTCAGGGTATCGCTTTCGGTAAACCCTAGCTCGACCCCTAGGGATGAAACCGGTGCACTCCCTAAACAGTGCATGGATCTGCTCCTCAATGTCATCGTGGCATACTGCCAGTGCGCGTCTGTCAAGTGGGGGTGTAACACGTTGCGGTATGTCGGTGTGTCGGACGCGGGGTTCCTCCTCATGCGCTAGCTCATGATGTATGCCGTTTTTGGGCCTATGTGCTTGTGCATGTGGCACGGGGAGCGTGGGAAAAACTGGTGCAGGTGTGGGTAGTGGTGGTGCATGGTAGGAAGTGCTAGTTTGGTCGTATGCATGGTGACTGGTCTCGGCCATAGATATTGAGGTCGGTGACATAATGGCTTTTCCGGTACTACCGTCAATTCTGCTGTAAAAGTGATTTATTAGAGGTACGCTAGCAATCGAAGCTACGGCCTCGGTAAAGCCGAACCTTCTAATTGTCACCTCTACCTGGTAGCTAATTTCCGAATCTAGACGGTTGGCTAGTGAAGCGCTAACAGCTTGATCTACTAATGCGGCTATTTTCTGCTTAATTTCTAAAGAAGATAACTAAGGCGATACTGGTGTTACCTGGGTCTGAGTGAGGTCGTGGACGTTGATGTCACGCTTGATGAAGACGGCACGTGTCTTGACGTAGCTTCCAAGCATGAGGTCTTGGAGTGACTTCATCTTTGCCTCGATCTCTGCTTAGTCTTCTGCGGGAATGTCTTCAAGGGTAGGCATCATGATGTTGCGGTTGTCGATATCTGCGCCCCCATGGGACCCATCAGCAATGTAGACATAGTAGTCACTGTAGATGTACCGGTAGTTGATGTAGATGTACCCATCATGTTGGCGTAGACCTCCCCAGTGGAGTCGTCAAAAAGTGTGTTGACATGAAAACTTTCTCCCGCAGTTGGGTCAGTTCGACGATCTAAAAGTGTGTGGATACTTAGGGACAAGCCTAAGTGTAACATAACACTAACGTCGTGTTCCGGCTACCCTTAATAGTTGCAAAGGGGGTGGAGTCGCTAGGTAATCATATCACACAGAAATAACCCAATTAGCCGAAAAGAAATATATTAAATAAAATAAATCAGCAAGCTGGCCGAAGCCTAGCTGATTCGAAGTATATCGTGCAAAGGGTATCACCGAAGGGTACCTTCGACGTCTGATGCGAAGGGTCTCGCCGAAGGGTACCTTCGGTGTTCGGACTAATCTGGCCAAAGGCAGGCTCCGAATAGAGCTCGACGCGAAATCACCTCTGAATAGTGGTGTTCGGTGCGAAGTCTCTAACATGACAAAATATATCAAACACAACGCACTGGCATAACTTCATCTAGCGCAGGGTATGAACATGGCAAAGCCTGTCGCAACGAAGCCTGTTGTGAAGCGTGTTGGCGTGCAGAACTTGGTCAGACCGACAACAATGTGATGATCCGGCACAGGCAGTGGAAGCAGTATTCCCACTGAAGGGTGTTCTGGCAGGCTCCGAGACCAATCTCCTAGCTTCGGATACCTCCGGTGAAGGGGCTCCGAGCATAAAAACCTGCAACAGAATAGAGATCAAGTGACAATTTGGCCTAAGGGCCGAATCTGCTAAGTGTTGCAGTAGGGAAACGAAGGTAGCAATCTGTTACGTAGATTAACGGATACTTCACAGGCGAAGTAACAAGGTGATAGCAATCTGTTACATAGTTTAACGAGTATATCACGAGCGAAGTAACAAGGTTTACCAAGGTTTCGGCGTGGCCGCGGAGGGCTTCCAGGCAAACCCACGAAGGTTGCAGAAAGGTAAATAAAAATTAAAGGTACGGTTCAAAGCTAGGGCTTTGTGATTGATTTGTGTTGGGGACTTTTTTGAACCAGCCTCACCCCTATATTTATATGGGATAGTCTTCTAATCTCTAAGATTAATCTGGTAAGATTCGGCCTAATCACATGTAGGGGTAAAATTAGCCAGAATCAGACTCAAACTCTATCTCTAGAAATCAGCGCGAAGTGGGCCTTCGGTAGGGCCTGCCGAAGCTTACTCCTCGGGCTGAATCTTCGGCGAGGCAGGCCTTCGAAGGCCATCGGGCTGAAGGTAGCAGGCCTACTGGAAGGCTTCCAAAGCCCAAAGCTTAATGGGCCTTCGGCCCTGTAGGGCTTCGGCCCGATCTAGGACATGTATATTTTTGGCCCAAATTACCAAAATTGATATTTTGACAATCTTGACCATTTAATGCCATTTTTTGCTATTAGTAGAAGGAAATTCTAAATGGGTCGAGGTTTCGAAGCGCATGTTACTAGGTGATATGAGAACTACCCCGATACCTAGGCCATTCTTACAAGATGAACCATCAAAATAAAGTTTCCATGGAACTACTTCAATTAGAGCAATATTATTACCCCAATTAAAATCTATGTGGTGATCAACTATAAAATTAGCGAAAATTTGGCCTTTCATAGCTCTTAGAGGTTCATAAGAAAAATCATACTCAATTAAAGAGTAAGCCCACTTTCCAATTCTTCCAATTAGAATCGGCTTTTGCAACATCTACTTTATGTCATCGGTTTGACAAGCGACAATACATGTGATAGGAAGAAGATAGTGACGTAATTTGGTACATACGTTATAAAGTGATAAACACAAACGCTCGACAAACACATACCTGGTTTTAGCGTCCAGCAGGTGCCGGCTCAAGAATGTGATGATGCACTCTTTCCCCACCACTTCCTGAGTTAGCACGGGTCCTATCACGCTATCTTCTGCAGCGATGATTAGCCGAAATGGAATTCAGGCCTTTGGTGCTCTCACCACGGGTGGTGATGACAAGCACTCTTTAATCTTTCAAAAGGCACTTTGCTCACTTGCCCCCCAAGTGAACTCGGCTTCATTCTTTAGCTCGGGTATAGGGACAAAAGCATTGATTTTACCAGATAAGTTGGATATAAAATGACGCAAATAATTCATCTTGCCCAGCAACTTTTGCACATCTCGTTTGCATGTCGGCGCTTCAAAGTTTCTAATATTTTCAAGCCTCTTAGGATCAATTTCAATACCTCTTTCATGAATCATAAACCCTAAGAACTCTTCTGCCGACACGCCGAAAGCACATTTGAACGGGTTTATTTTTAAGCCATATTGGCACATCCTATCAAAAGCAACTCATAAATCGGCTAAGTGGTTTCCCATAGCGTCCGATTTAACTACATCATCATCTATGTATACTTCTAACATAACTCCTAGCAAGTCATGAAATATCAAGTTCATAGCACATTGATATGTAGCGCCAGCATTCTTTAAACCAAAATTCATAACCACCCACTCAAATAAGCCGACAAAATCGGGGCATCAAAAGGCTGTCTTGTAGACATCCTCTTCAGCCATAAAAATTTGATTATAACTAGCGTTGCCATCAAGAAAACATAGTACCTTGTGTCCTGAAGCATCGTTGATCAACATGTCGGCTATCGGCATGGGATACTCGTCCTTGGGGGTGGCTTTGTTTAGATCCTTGAAATCAATGCAAACTCATATTTTGCCACTCCCCTTCTTCTCTGCAGGCAAAATGTTAGCGACCCATTCAGCATAGCTGCATGGCCTAATAAACTCAGCCTTGAGTAAACTTTCTATCTCCTCTTTAACTCGGTCATAGACGGTCAAATTAAAATGACCAGGGGGCTGTTTATAAGGCCTAAAACCGGGTTTAATAGGTATCCGATGCTCCATGAGGTCTCAACTTAGTCTGGGCATCTCGCTGTACTCCCATGCGAAACAATCAATGTATTACCGAAGCAACTTTATTACTTCGGCCTTCTCATCAGCCTGTAAATGATGGCTTACAAAAGTAGGCCATGGAATACTACCATTGCCTATATAGACTTCTTCTAAGTGATCGGCCTATGCAAAACCTTGTCCTAACTTTTCTACTTCGCTAAAGTCTTTAATGGCATCGGCAATACCGTCTTTACTAGCCCGATATTGCTCTACGCATGACTTTAGCCAATCAAGATTATTTTTACTAGACATGACTACTAATTTAGAAACAGTCGTGCTACACCAGCCGGCTTTACAGACATGGGCACGAAACGACCTCCGGATACACTAACGAAGACGTAATCTGAAAGGTCCCTTCTTGATAGACACTCCACTTTGTTGTGGATGGCGTCAATGGGCACATTGGCCAATGCTACCTGGGCTGAAGTTTCTACTGGTATGACTTCTACGTCATCGTCGTCCCACTGTATCAGGCATTGGTGGAAAGTAGAAGGAATACAACAATTTGCATGAATCCAGTCATGCCCGAGCAGCACGTTGTAGTTACCTTGCACGTCAACGACGAAGAATGTTGTTTGGCAACTTCTTGTTACCTACTATTAACTCCATGGAGAGTATGCCTTTTGCCTTGGAACTCTTGCCGTCGAAGCCGTTGAGCATTAGGTTCGTTTGCTTTAGGTCTTCCTCGCCCCTGCCAAGCTTCTTCAACAGAGAGTAAGGCATTAGGTTACCAGTGGCGCAGCCGTCGACAAGCATTCTAGAGATCAGCTTCTCGTCAATGTGACCCCTGACGTAGAGAGGCTTCAGGTGGCGAGCCGTATCCTTGGGTTTCTCAAAAATAGCATTGCGTGGGCTGAGGTTCAACTGAGCGACCTGGGCCTCGTCTTGTGGTAGGGTGAACACGACTGGCAGCATGACAATGTTGATGTCCATTGAATGAGGTGCGGGTCCTTCGGAGACAAGCGTATAATAGTCGTCGAGCATGTCGTTGTCATCGTCACTCGGAACGGGAGCCAAGTTGATCATCTCAACCGGCTTGATCTTCCATACCTGCCTCGTAGCTGGCCGAGGGCGAATCTCCTGAAAGATGTTGTCTTGTTCATCCTCAGCCTTTTTCTCGCGCATCTCCCTTGCCCGTAGGCATTGCAGACGTCTTCTTTGTGATTTGGAGATGCCCGGAGGCGCCCAAGATAGTTGTGGCCTCGTACCATGCTCCACCACCTTGTTTCTGTGATTTTTGGCCAAGGCGTACCACCTAGGTCGGCTTCATGCGTCTTATAATTGTTAGGTACTTCGCTCTGGACCCTATCGGTCAGACCAGCCTCGTTCGGCCAATCGGACCGGGCTTCGGCACTGGCCTTGGCTGGACTAGGGGACTTACCTCCGTCGGGCTTCGGCAAAGGGTCCTTCAGGATTGGGACTTCCTGAGACCCTACCTTGATGGTGATAGCTTCAGACTCCTTCTCCTTCTCCTCTTTGCATCCATATCCCTTGGATCCATCCTATGCGAGTCGATTCGGAGGCACTACGGACAGTCTGTGGAAGACGTCTCCCTTCACCGCGTCTATTTGTCCTGGTCAGTTATAATACTCTGAAGGAAAACAGGGGGCAATGTTATTCTACAAAGGGTACTCGGGGGGCGAGGTGTACAGAGCCCACGGGATCCCTGCCCAATTGTACGGTGGAGGCATTGGTGGCTCCAGCGGCTTCGCCCACTGCGAGCCGAACCCATTGCCCAGAGGTGGGCTCAGCCATATTGAAGGTATTTCAGACCATATTAGTGAAGGGTCCTTCCAGGCCAGAGGTATGTTCGGCCATTGTGGGCCGAAGCCTCCTTCCATAGGGTTCGCTGAGAGCGGAGTTGAGTCTAGCCATCGGGTTCCAAGCTCGTCGTGTGAAGGGTTCGACCATTGGGGGACGAACTCATTCTGCGTAGGGTTCGACCATTGGTGTCCGAACTCACTGCGCGGAGGATTCGGCCACTGGGGTCCAAAGAAACTGTGCAAAGGGCTCGGCCACTGGGGTCCTAAGCCACCGTGCGGAGGGTTCAGCCAATGTGGTCCGAAGCCACCTCTTGACTGCCTTGGCCCCTTTGGCTGTCTTATCCTTTTTGCGCGGGGGCCTGTTTCCTTGGCCTTTTTCTGATGTTTGTTCAATAGCATCTAATATGTCACCTTCGGTTTCTTGCGAGTCCTAGCCGAATGAGATGTGCTGACATTTCTTTTCCACACTCCTACTTCAGGGTTCTTTGGTACGATTGTGTGTGTGCGCAATTCTGCAATAATGATCGCTTTCCCCTTAGTTGACTCGGCTTGCTCTAGCTGAATCAGTACACTTTTCTCATCGAGGTCGATGGTGTTCATGGGAAAGGGGTCTTTGTCCAGCTTCATCTTTGGACTGGGGACTATTTTCAATCGTCCTACTTCTATGGCCGATTTAACCTGTCGACGAAAAACATTGCAGTCGTTAGTATAATGGGAATGTGAATCATGCCACTTACAGTAGGGGCATTTCTTTAGCTCGTCGGCGGATAGAATGACTTGGCCATTAGGCAACCTGAGAAGCAGGTTCTTCAAGAGGAAATCAAATATTTTATTGCACTTAGTTATATCAAATTCGATACATTGAAGTTCATCCTTAAACGCGCAGTACATGAAATCAATGATCTCACCTGCCATTGTCAGTAGGGAATAGAACATAAACAATTGTATTATCCTTATCGGCTACTCTCTCTACCACTTGATGGGACCGTGTTCTATGGATCACTCTCATGCTCACTCACTTTCCACGCCTTACCGAGTCCTTACGAAGTTCTTATCGACTAAAGCAGTTGGCTCAATCGGAAAGGTGGGGATGTTCGATGACTTGAGAGATGCACGATTGCAAGGATCCAATCTATTCTGATAGGTAGTATGTGTATCATGGCAAGCAAACTTTAGTAGCAAAGATTAGCACAGATAAATAACATAATTAACAATGCTAAATAAGAGTCCCAAACTTTTCAAAGTTGTTGGCCGAGACTAGTCCTTACTGTCTAGTCTAAGCAAGCGAGATTGAAAGGGAAACACTACCACAAAAATAGTCATTAGTGATACAGCTTTAGTGACGGGTAAAAGACACGTGTTAGTAATACACTGCCAGTGCCGGGTTGTTTAACACGCACCAGTAATGATGTATCATTAGTGATGGGTCACAATAGGACACATCCCTACAGATGAGGCTAGCGAGGGTGCCCACGTTAGTGACGGGTCATACAGTTACCCGTCACTAAAGGTTACCCTATAGTCATGGTCTGTGTTGTGACCACATCACTAAATATGAGGCACCACATTAGTGATGGTTGGTAGTACTACCCGTCACTAAAGAATATTACGTATGAAACCCTAAGGCCACCTTTAGTTATGTCCTTAAATGGATAACTGCCACTGATGACATGTATATAACTGCCTCACTCACCCACAGAGCTCCACACTTATTGCTCCCAAGTCCCAACCGCCGCCGTCTTCGCCATAACTACCGATCGGCGGTGCAATTGCTGGACTTGCCGATGGCGACCTACACTGTTACATGCTCTAGTGGACCGGCCCACACCACATGTAGCATCAACGTCGTCCGACCCAAGGTATATATTTTTAATTACCCAATATATTTTAATACAAAATTATAAATCATATTAATTTTTTTATGCGACACAATACGTGAAATAATTAGTCGTTGTATCTTAATTGATTGTTTTGTTATTTATTATAGATTGCAACAACACAGAGCTGGATGTATCTTGATTGTCGTACTTGCAATGAGTATTTGAGTTGGGTGAAATTTTTCATGAATAATGCTAGAGATGACATGGAAGCTAATGAAAAGACTGCAATATGGTGTCCATGTTATGATTGTGGGAATGAGAAGAAGTTTGCAAATTTAGAAAATGTATACGACCATTTGCTGAGACGTGGATTCAAGAAGGGATATCATATATGGAACAAGCATGGCGAAGAAGGAGAAAATGATGGTGAAGTAGATCATCAGATTGGTAGTAAAGACGAATGTGGGGCCATTGATACAGTTTTCATGATGGTCAGATGATATTGATAACTATATTGATATTGTTGATTATGTTGATCAGATGGTGCGTGATGCGGAGGAACAAGTCTTGACAATGCTACAAATGAAGGCGACATATGGTGCTAAGAAGATCGTTTGTCCTCTAGGGATGGATATAGAAAAAATACATGCATATATGAATGATTGTGTTCTATTTCGTGGAGATTATGCAGACCTTGACAAATGTCAAACATGTGGGACACATCGATTCAAGAATAGAAAAGACGATGATGAATTGGACGATGGGTGTAATAGAAGGAATGTTCCCAGGAAGGTGATATGGTATTTCCCTATAATCCCACGTCTAAAGCGCATGTTTGCAAATGCCAACAAGTCAAAACAATTGAGGTGGCACAAAAAGGGTTGTAAGAACGACTCAATGATACGGCACCCAACATATTTTGCTCAATGGAGAACAATTAACGCCACATTTCCAAGGTTTGCTAATGATTGCAGGAATATTAGATTTTCCATGAGTACCGATGGCATGAACCCTTTTGGTAACATGAGCAGTATGCACATCACGTCGCCAGTGTTATTGTCTATATACAACCTTCCCCCTTTGCTTTGTAAGAAGCGTAAATATATCATGTTGTCGATCTTGATCTATGGTCCTAAACAACCAGGAAACAACATTGACGTATACCTCAAACCCTTGATGGATGATCTGAAAATTCTGTGGCACGAAGGTGTTGAGGTTTGGGACTAGTACATTCGAGAGTACATCAGGACATCAGTTTTTTGCTCTTACTCTTCTTGCTTCATTTATCTCCATGGGTGTTTATGGTGGATGTTGCCTTGCTCGATGCATCCACATGCATCTAGAAGTATCGGACCATGCTTCATTCCACAAAAACTATGTCATGGGTGTTTACTAGAAGCACAAACACTTGTGCGGTCACTTTTATATGCGACCACACAAGTGTTGTGTCTTTCATCATCAGTGACGGGTGGTATTTAAATAAGGACTATGGGACATGCACTCAGCGCACGTAAAAGGTCAAAGTCGTTAGACGTACAACATGGATTAGGACACTTTTCCTACCTACTACTTGCTCTTCCTTCGCTTCTTCTGGGTACGGAGCAGAACACTCTACAACCGCCCTTGTTTTTCCTTTCTCCTAAGTACGGATCAGGACCCTTTTGCTACCTGCCCTTACTTTTTGCCTTCTTCTCTTTTCTTTCTTTTCTTGAGACCAATTTTTCCTTTGGATCTGTGGACAGACGAGCTTTTCTTATATTGCTCTGGAAAGATCTGTGTTGCTTGATCTCGAATCAGTACGTAGAGATAGTGTCCAACGATTTTTGGAAGATGTGCAGAACAAAGAGTCTGCACTTTTTCTTGCTTGCTTGGTTCTTGAAGAACTCCTCAAATAGGTTTGCAAAAGAACACACGGAGGCTAGAATTGCCGGTGAATGATACAAGGTGGTTTGCGACCTAGCTATTGGCTTGTGAAGTAGAGAAGGAAAACACAACGCGGTGGTGACACGACACCAAGGCGAAACTAATTTCAAAAGGAAAAGGGCTCTCGCCACAACACAAGACTCAAACTAGACTCAAGGACGCAACTCTAAACCAGCAACAAAACTCGAGCAAAGTACTCAAACTCAATAAAGAAAAATTGAAATAAATCTAGTGAAATGGCTCAAAAGGGTTTGGGAAACAGCGGAACAAACTAACACGGAACAACGAAGTTTTTTTGTGTTGCTTTTTCTTGATGTTGGGACAAACGAGAAACACAAGGATTGATTAATACCTAACAGGCAACCTTTACTCAGATACCACTTGATGAGCATGGGGATGTCCAAATGGTTTTCCCGATCTTCCGATAGGTATGATTGAGGCGACGAGTGAACGTTGATGCTTTAAGGTTTCTGATCAGGTACCAAAACCTTACAATTGGTTTGGGGTTTTACAAACCAATATACGACAAAACTTCAATGATAGAATAATCTAAGCAAAATCCAAATTTAACTCGTGGTGGCTGCCAACTATTTATATGGTTTATAGAACAGTGGTATGGGCCATGCCCTAGGAATATGGGCTTGTGCCCTAGAAGGACTCCATTCATAATAGGAACCCTAACTTAGATAAGTCCAGTATCGTGGTGTACTAGTCGATTCGATGACCGAAAAAGGCCATCATCCAATAGTGACAGCAATCAGCCAAGGGTTGATTCTGATGGAGGTTTGAGTGGTGGCTGCTGCCGATAGAGTGTAGCAGTCAGCTGCTGAGTTGAGCGCGATTGAAGATGTCGATAGTCGGCCAATGGTTGATGGAGATCTAATTGATGGCCGATGCCAATAGAGGTCGGAGCCTGTTGCCGGTGGTGATCCGAGTGATGGTTGGTGGTCGGCCGATGGTGTTGGTGAACGACCCGTTGGCTCAAGCTGATGAGGTTGATGCCCGATTGGTAGCCGATGTCATTGGCAATCTGAATGGTGGTCGATGCCGACAGAGGTCGCAGTCGACAATTGTAGGACCGAAAGTAGCGACCAGAGGGGGGGTGAATGGGCGCCTAAAAAATTCTTTCGAATCAATGGCCTGCTCCCAACACCCAACGCACCTCGATAAACAAAAACCTCTGAAGCAAACAGAACGTAGGTACTTAAAATGATCTAGCCTAAAAACAACCGGTGTCCTAATCGATAAGACACCAACACAGTGCTTAAAGGCAGATTAACTCCATTCACTAAACAAATAGCATCTCCACAAATATTTCACCAAAACGTAGGTAATCCATCATTTACATCAAAATATTCATATATGCTTTTCATCCATCACAAATATGTCTGTCAAAGGCATTTAAAAATAGACCAACAGTAGATGATAAATTATCAGATGAATCATACGAGTACCGAACAAAAATAAATTTCTCAGATCCTAATCAAAATATCATCTCAAACTAATCAAGCCTGAAATAGATAAACTAACAGATTCAAAAAGGAAACTAATCAGAATACTGCAGCTGCTAGATAATAACCCATGAAGAAGAACCGAGCGACATGATTCACCTCGAACTACGTGCGTCTGGATTTCAAGAAAACTCCTGTCGCCGAAGCTTGTTTTCCTCGTTGCGGTGTGCCACAGAAGATCCGGGCTGCACACTTCGTGAGACTTCTTGCTTGGCACGACGACCGAAGCTTCTTCCTGCCGCTTGCATGTGCACACCGTCACTCAGCAGCAAACAGTCGCACGCCTCCTCCGCCGAAGACCGAGCACAGTGCCAAAACGATTGGCGCCCGGCTGAGCCGATCTGCTGCCGTGGATCCTCGAAAAAACCGGCCACTGGTTTTCGAGAGAAGCACCGTGGAGGAAGGAAAAAATCAAACAGAAGAGCTGGCGGCGCTTGATGAACAGAGAGAAGGAAGAAAGATGACCCTCAAGATTTCAGAATTGGTAAAGTGATTTCTTCAAAAAGAGGGTGACCTAACCCTAGGCTATTGGGGCCTATTTATAGGCAGCCCATTAAATGGGAAAATGCAGAAATACCCCTAGGGTTTTTTACAGACGCTGAAATAAATGGAAAAGACTAAACTGCCCTTAGGATATTTTTACAGACTCGACTGACTGACTGTGGGCCTAGGGACAAAATAGTAAAATCCTAAACAAAGGTAACTTGTCCTGATGCGGAGCTTTCGTAGCAGCTACGGCTTCGCCTCAGGATGGTCAGATCCGAAATCAACGGTCGTCAGTTTTGCGCCGAAACTGACAAAGCGTCCACCGTCTTCGCACCGGGTACCCGGATTGGGCCGGCCTGATTCCGCGGCTCCCTCAGCCCGGCAATCACTCGCCGCCCGTGTACCTGAGTCAATCCCGGTCAACAGTCCAGTGGATCCTCTGCTGCTCCTAGCCCATGTACCCGGATTGGGCCAGCCCGACTTCGCGGCCCCTCTGCCCGACAGTCGCTCGCTGCCCGTGTACCTGAGTCACACGCGGCCCAGACGCAGCAGGTCTTCTCTCTCTTTTCAGTCCTCTTTGACTAACGTTGACAATGACTCATCACATCTGGAGCCATGGGGCCCACGCTATTCAGCATGGCTCCTCAATCTCCCCCTTGATGAGTGCATTGTCAACACTTCTCTTCTTCAGCTTTCCAGTACCTGCAAGCAACTGTGGAAACACGAAAACAAAAACACAAGAAAACAAAGAAGAAGAAAATAAAGTAAAAAATTAACCCTAATGACCAAAAACCGAACAGAAGCAAGATACGGTCATTATGGTTAACCAAAGATAAAAGCTCAAAACGAGTGCAGTCTCAGAAACATCAATAAGGATATCAAAAGAGTAAGGACAAACGGGACAAAAACTCCCCCTGAAACAAATCCCAGAGAAAGCCAAAACTCCCCCTTAAACTCTTCTCCCAAAATTTCTCCCCCTTGTTGACAAGTGAACTCATCAAGCACTCTAAAACGACACTGACTCCCCCTGAAATGCAACTCCCCCTCAAAATATGCAATGAATGCAACTGGGGTGCAAGTGGAGTGTAGAAAGCATGCTTCTCAGATATGATTGACTGTAATTACTACATCTAACAAGTATAGCAAAAGTCATACTGTCTAAGACACATGGCATGATCAGTGCAATAGATGATATCTAAAGAAAGTCATTTGCACGCATTTTTTTTTTGCAAACAAAAGGCATCACCACATTTTCCAGTTAACAAGCAAGGTAAAACATGAGATGCAGAAGCTAACTGATATCTACCAAGATAAGCATTGTCCAAAACAAAGTGCTTCAGCAAACTTGTTGTCTTTTTAATTTTCAGGCTTTTTCATTTTCCTTTTTCATTTTTGCCAAGGGTTATTTGCATGTCAAACCTTATGCTAACCGACCAAGTCAAGCCTAGGCCAAAACTGGACCATCGGAAGCTTAAGACATTGGTCTTGGCATACACTACACTGTCCTAGTTCATACCAAAGTGCTATGGTAAGCAGTCCAGAACAATGCAATGCGACAAGGCAAACCCACTTGGATCTTTTCAACTCAAGCATAAAAAGGCATGGAATTTTCATTCATTTGATTTTTATCATTTTTATAGCACATTTTCCATGTTAAAGCATAAAGATGTCCAAGTTGCATATCTGCATCTATGTGATGAACTAGCTACAAGGCATGTAACAGATAGCAAAAGCACTCAGCCTACACATGCTAGTTACCAGAAGCAATGGTGATCATTTTTCATGTTTAAAGCATAAAAGCCATGCATATGACAGATATCAGACATATCAAGTGAACTGAACCAACGCATGATCATTGACAAGTAATCAAAAGCATGTACCAGCTAGAATAAGTAAAACAGTTCAATCATATAACAGAAGCAGGCTCAAAAGTGTGATATGTGAATATGTATGATATGAACACACACCAAAAGACTCAAGAAAAGAGTAAAGAAGAAAGAAAACTGACGCAAAATATCCTAAAAAGGATACACAACACCCAAATCCCCTCGTAAACGCTCAAAGGTAGACTGATCTAGGGGTTTGGTGAAAATATCAGCCAACTGATGATGGGTATCAACATGAACAAGGTCAATGACACCTTTCTCATATTGATCCCGCAAAAAGTGAAAGCGCACATCAATGTGTTTGGTTTTTGAATGGAGACATGGGTTTTTCCCTACACTAATTGCACTGGTGCTGTCGCAAAACAAAGGAACTCTGGTAGGAAAGAACAACCCAAAATCTCTCAAAGTGGAAATCATCCAAACCAACTGTGAGCAGCAGCTAGCAGCAGCTACATACTCAGCCTCAGTGGTCGAAAGAGCAACTCCAGATTGCTTTCGAGAAGACCAAGAGACAAGAGAAGAACCGAGAAACTGGCAAGTACCGGAAGTCGACTTGCGATCCAACCGGCACCCACCAAAGTCAGCGTCCGAAAAGCCAGATAAATCAAGAGATGATGATGCTGAATAGTAAAGACCAAGATCAGGCGCATAAGTGAGATACCTGAAGATGCGCTTGACAGCCTGCCGATGAGACGCGCGTGGTGAAGACTGGAAGCGCGCGCACAGTCCCACGGCGAACTGTATGTCTGGCCTCGTCGCCGTCAAGTACAGCAGCGAACCGATCATCCCTCGAAACTCTCTCTCGTTGACCTTGACGCCGCTCTCGTCCTTGTCTAGGCCCACAGATGTACCCATTGGGGTCATCTGAGGCTTCAGCTCTCCACCAAAATCGAATTTCTTCAACATGTCCTGAGTGTACTTACCCTGGTGGATGAAGGTGCCGTCCTTGGTCTGCTTGATCTGGAGCCCTAGAAAGTACTTGAGCTCACCCATGAGGCTCATCTCAAACTCGCTGTGCATCTGCTCAGAAAACTTGGACACAAGATCGTTAGTAGTACCGCCAAAAATAATATCGTCCACGTATATCTAAGCGACTAAAAAATCTGAAGCATCTCTGAGCAAGAAGAGAGTCTTATCCACAGAACCCATCACAAAGCCCTTCCCCAACAAAAACTGCTTTAACCGGTCATACCAAGCCCTGGGGGCTTGCTTTAACCCGTATAAAGCTTTCTGCAGCTTAAAAACATGTCGAGGAAACTTGGGGTTCTCAAAACCGGGGGGCTGCCTAACATAAACCTCCTCCTCTATGTACCCGTTCAGAAAAGCACTCTTGACGTCCATTTGAAAAAGCTTAAAACCCTTCGAAGCGGCAAAAGCTAAAAGAATGCGAATGGACTCAAGACGAGCAACAGGGGCGAAGGTTTCTTCAAAATCAATACCTTCCTTCTGGCAAAAACCCTGGGCAACTAGTCGAGCTTTGTTGCGCACCACAACCCCATCTTCACCTTGCTTGTTTTTGAACACCCACTTGGTGCCTATGGGGTTGCATCCTGGTGGCAGCTCTACTAGTGTCCAAACCCGATTGCGGACAAAATTTTCAAGCTCTTCTTGCATGGCATTAATCCAGTTCGAGTCAGAAAGACCATGAGAAATGTCTCTGGGCTCAAAAGATCCAACAAAAGCAGATTCAGCAAACACAGCAAGAGAGTCAACAGACGAACGCAAAGTTCTTGAAGACACATCACCGATGATGAGCTCTGAGGGGTGATCACGCTGAACTGCTCGGGATCCCTGGTGATCTGAAGTCACCTCACCGGAGTCAGCAGCTGGCACCTCTGGACTCGACTGAGGGGGCTCGATCGAAGTGGAAGAAGTGATCAGAGGTCCGCCCTCGTCCTCAGTCGAAGTCTCAGAAGGTGTGGGCTCTGCAGGAGGTGCAGAAGGCCCACCCTCATCAGCAGCTGGAGTATCCTCATCTTCCTCGAAGATGGACTCTCCGAGCTCACCATCACCAGAAAGCTCAAAAGAAGGAGTTAAAGAAGGCAAGGACTCATCAAAAGAAACCTCGCAAGTCTCGACAAGCTGCTGGGAGTCGAGGTTCCAAACACGGAAGCCTCGAGAATGCAAAGCGTAACCAAGAAAAACACCATCCCAGCAACGAGACTCAAACTTGTCCAAATGCCCTCCCTTCTTGAGCACAAAGCACTTGCAGCCAAACGCTCGCAAGTGGCTCACCTTGGGCTGTCTGCCAAACTGCAACTCATATGAGGTCTTACCTAGGTAAGCTCTAAGAAAAATGCGGTTGGCCAGATAGCAAGCCGTGTTCATGGCTTCAGCCCAAAAGCGCCTAGGAGTCCTGTGCTCATCGAGCATCGTCCTGGCCATCTCGACTAGCGTGCGGTTCTTTCGTTCCACAACGCCATTCTGTGGGGGAGTGTAAGGAGCAGAAAACTGATGGTCAAGACCCTGATCACTACAGAAGCTGACGAACTGAGAGTTCTTGAACTCAGAGCCGTTGTCGGAGCGAATTGCTCGCATACGACCATTGTTCTCATTCTTCAGCTTCAAAATCAGGTCATGAACAAAGAGAAAAGTTTCATCCTTAGACTCCAAAAAGAAAACCCACGAGAATCGAGAAAAATCGTCAACAATCACAAGTGCGTACCACTTCCCACCGACTGAGCGTACCCGAGCTGGACCGACAGTGTCCATATGTAATAGCTCGCCCGGATACGAAGTCATCACCTGAGTCACAGGTGAGTGAGAAGCGGCAACCATTTTCCCGTGACGACAGGGATGGCAAACTAGATCCTTCTCCATCTTAAGCTTGGGCAATCCTCGGATGAGGTCCATAGAGCTTAACCTGACTAGCAGGTCAAAACTCAAATGGCCTAACCTCCTATGCCACTTCCAAAGCTCAGAAGAGGATCCAGCAATCAAACAGCGAGAAGGGCCAAAAGAACTAGAGAAGTCAATCCGAAAAACCTTACCGAAAGGTAAGATCTGGCAAATCAAAGACCCTCTAGAATCAAACACAGAAGAATTGCCCTTCTTAAAACGCACCTCCAAACCATCCTCAAGAAGTTGCGAAACAGAAATCAAATTAAAGTTCAAGTTTCCAACCAAAGCAACGTTCTTCAAAGAAAAATGGTCTGAAATGCGAATTGAGCCAATGCCACTTACTTTCCCTTGACTACTGTTCCCGAAAGTGATGTACTCTTTGGAGCTCGGGGGAGTGAGACTGGAGAACCATCTGCGATGTCCCGTCATGTGGCGAGAGCATCCTGAGTCCATAATCCAAACGTCCTCCAGTCCCTGATCCTGCACAATCAATGGTTGTAAGTGGGAGCAAATGGTCCGGCACCGGGTTTAGCAAACGAGCTAAACCAGTGTCGAGCCATCTGCTCAAAAGACGGAAAGCAGAAATCATCAGAAAAGTTTGGACCAAAACGCGGCTCAAAGCGCGGTCCTCGGTTCTGCCTAAAACCTCGGCTACGAGGTCCAGGTCCGTAGCCAAAACGGCCTGGAGCTCTACCGGAACGAGCACCACCATCTGGAGCACGGGCATGAAAGCCGTCTCCTCTACCACCACCTACACGACGCGGCCTGGCCTCCAGCCTCTCCCCGCGTCGAGGAACACGCAGTCTACCACCCTGCTGGTAGAACTGCTCCTGACCACCATGAGCTCTCTCTGCTTTCTCAACCCGCTTCCTCCTGAAGCAAAACTCCACAAGATGCCCGTCTCTTTGACAGTACTCACAATGATAGGTGGGCTTCTTGGGATGTGGTTGAGGCTTAGGGTTCTTGGGCTTAGTGGTGTTTGGTGTCGGCTTCTTGGGTTGAGAGGGTCCAGGAAGAGAGTCTAGAGAAGTGTGGAGAAGTTTGGGCTTTGGAACCCAAATGGGTTTCTTGGGTGGAGCTTTGGGTGGTTCATGGATCACTCCATCCTTGGGCTGACAAGCCTGGGAAGACTCAGTGGAATGGGTCTTGGGATATCTCTGCTCAGGAGTCATTTTACTCCACTCCACTACCCGGCTAATGGCACTCTCAAAGTCAGCCTTGGTGTAGGTGTAACCTACCCCAAACCCATCCTGCCTCTTGAACTGCTGGATCATCATGCCGAGCTGAGGCTCTCTGGCACTGATCCAACTTAGGATAGAACGGAGGTAAAAGTTCTCATTCTGAGAATCAGCTAGCTCCTCTCTCAAGGAAGCTAGTACCTCCACCTGAGACAAGCAGGTCTCACACTCGCTATCTATCTGGACAGACTTCTCGGCTTTCAGCTTAATCAACTCCATTCTAAGAGACAGACAGTTCTCACAGACAGTGGGTGGAACTGACAATGTCTCAAGCTCTAGCCTAGTCTGCGCTAGCTCAGCTCTCATCCTCTCCAAATCACCTAGATGCTCATCGCCCTTGGCTTTCAGCTCAGCTAAACTAGCAAGATGAGATGGGCAAATAGCACAGGGTACGACGACAGTGGCTTGAGCATCTTTCAGCTCCAGCTGAGCGCTTTCAAGCTCAGTGGCCAAAGCGTCCCTCTCATCAACCCTTTCTGTGTACCTGGACTTCAGAGTCGACAGGTCACACAGAAGCACCTCACACTTTGGGCACTCACTGCTATCACCCAAGCAAGGGGAAGAAGATAGACTCTCAATTCTGCCGTTGGCCACGGCAAGCTCACTCTCTAACTCATCTATCCTCTTCTTAGCCCCTCTAAGCAATTTTTCCCGATACTTTAACTCCTGACGATTGTTTTCAAGTAAATCAACGATTTCGCGTTCATAGGATGATACCTTTTCGTTGTCGTCGTCGGAGTCATCGGAGGAGCTCTTCTCTTCCTTATCCCCAAGAGCCATTGAGCAGAAGCTCTTGCGGGATCTTCGGCGCTGATGTGAGCGGCTCTTCGGTCTGTCCCCGAAGGCCATGAAGCAAAGGCCTGCTGGATCGTCCTTGTCCTTCCCCTTCCTGATGATGATCTCCTCATCGCTTGAGCTCGATGAAGAGGAAGAAGATGTGGACCGCTTGGAGTAGCTCTTCTCCATCTCAGCGAAGAAGGCCTTGTCGCGCTTCTTGTTCTCTCGCCGGTAGTCCTTCAGGGCCTTTCTGAAGAATCTGGTCTTTGGCTTGCCCTTGTTGAAGGAGGAGCTGTCGTGCTTGCCGGAGTCGTGGAAGCCACCACCGGTGCCCTTCTTGTGGTCATTGCGCTTGGGGCAGTCGGCGATGAAGTGTCCTGGATCACCACACTCAAAGCATCCGGTCTTTGTGCCGTGTCTTTTGAACATCCTCTTATCATAGACACGACACACCCGGTTGTTAAAAAGACACAAATCATCATCTCCCAACGACTCAAGCTGATCCTCAGTGATAGACATCAAAGAGAACCCAACACAACTCACAGAAGAGGGATCAACAGAAGGTGTAGCAAGGGCCAGAGACTTTGATCCAGAGCCAGTGAGATTTGATCTCAACTGGGTATCAACCTCGGTGGCCTTCAGCTTGCTAAACAAATCAGAAATGGTCAAGGTATCATAAGAAGTGCTCTCAATGATAGAGGATACCTTGATCTCCCAGATCTTTGGGTCCAAGGTATGAAGAACCTTGAGCGCCTGTTCATGATCTGAGACCAACTGAACACCCTCAGCCTTGTTGTCTCGAAGCTTGTTTATGATCGACTGAAAACGACCAAACAATGCTTCAACAGATTCACCCGGCTTTTGTGTGAAGTTCTCGTACTCACGCCGGTAGGTCTGATAGAGCCGAGCCTTGACCTGAGCTGTCCCCTCATGGTGTGCCTGGAGGGTAGCCCAGATCTCTCTCGCAGTGGAGAGATGGCTCACACGCTCAAACTCAGTGGGACCCAAACCAGAAAACAAGATGTTCACCGCTTTGCTATTGTTCACATGCTGGGCGATGATACCAGGAGAATCACGCTCAGCAACTGGCAATATGACAAACGTAGCGTGAACGCAAATGTCCCAGATGTCCGAGCTTTGGCTCATGAGATAGGCTCGCATGCGAGTCTTCCAATAATTATAGCCATAAGCTTCCAAGGACGGGACCTTGCCAGGAGAAGTCATGATCACTACTGGGGTTTAGAACCGGTTAAGGTATGGAAAAACCCTAACCAGGCTCTGATACCACTTGTAGGACCGAAAGTAGCGACCAGAGGGGGGTGAATGGGCGCCTAAAAAATTCTTTCGAATCAATGGCCTGCTCCCAACACCCAACGCACCTCGATAAACAAAAACCTCTGAAGCAAACAGAACGTAGGTACTTAAAATGATCTAGCCTAAAAACAACCGGTGTCCTAATCGATAAGACACCAACACAGTGCTTAAAGGCAGATTAACTCCATTCACTAAACAAATAGCATCTCCACAAATATTTCACCAAAACGTAGGTAATCCATCATTTACATCAAAATATTCATATATGCTTTTCATCCATCACAAATATGTCTGTCAAAGGCATTTAAAAATAGACCAACAGTAGATGATAAATTATCAGATGAATCATACGAGTACCGAACAAAAATAAATTTCTCAGATCCTAATCAAAATATCATCTCAAACTAATCAAGCCTGAAATAGATAAACTAACAGATTCAAAAGGAAACTAATCAGAATACTGCAGCTGCTAGATAATAACCCATGAAGAAGAACCGAGCGACATGATTCACCTCGAACTACGTGCGTCTGGATTTCAAGAAAACTCCTGTCGCCGAAGCTTGTTTTCCTCGTTGCGGTGTGCCACAGAAGATCCGGGCTGCACACTTCGTGAGACTTCTTGCTTGGCACGACGACCGAAGCTTCTTCCTGCCGCTTGCATGTGCACGCCGTCACTCAGCAGCAAACAGTCGCACGCCTCCTCCGCCGAAGACCGAGCACAGTGCCAAAACGATTGGCGCCCGGCTGAGCCGATCCGCTGCCGTGGATCCTCGAAAAAACCGGCCACTGGTTTTCGAGAGAAGCACCGTGGAGGAAGGAAAAAATCAAACAGAAGAGCTGGCGGCGCTTGATGAACAGAGAGAAGGAAGAAAGATGACCCTCAAGATTTCAGAATTGGTAAAGTGATTTCTTCAAAAAGAGGGTGACCTAACCCTAGGCTATTGGGGCCTATTTATAGGCAGCCCATTAAATGGGAAAATGCAGAAATAACCCTAGGGTTTTTTACAGACGCTGAAATAAATGGAAAAGACTAAACTTCCCTTAGGATATTTTTACAGACTCGACTGACTGACTGTGGGCCTAGGGACAAAATAGTAAAATCCTAAACAAAGGTAACTTGTCCTGATGCGGAGCTTTCGTAGCAGCTACGGCTTCGCCTCAGGATGGTCAGATCCGAAATCAACGGTCGTCAGTTTTGCGCCGAAACTGACAAAGCGTCCACCGTCTTCGCACCGGGTACCCGGATTGGGCCGGCCTGATTCCGCGGCTCCCTCAGCCCGGCAATCACTCGCCGCCCGTGTACCTGAGTCAATCCCGGTCAACAGTCCAGTGGATCCTCTGCTGCTCCTAGCCCATGTACCCGGATTGGGCCAGCCCGACTTCGCGGCCCCTCTGCCCGACAGTCGCTCGCTGCCCGTGTACCTGAGTCACACGCGGCCCAGACGCAGCAGGTCTTCTCTCTCTTTTCAGTCCTCTTTGACTAACGTTGACAATGACTCATCACATCTGGAGCCATGAGGCCCACGCTATTCAGCATGGCTCCTCAACAATCGTCCTGATCAAACATCTATTCTCCTATGTTCTTTAGTATAATACAATCATATATGGAACTTGGTAATCTGCTCATAGGATAATTTGCCTGAGTAAAAAGGAGCGAATTCACCTGATCATTGAGTTGTTGGACTCGGGCTCAAGTCATCGGTCCTTGGTATTCAGGTGTGGGTGTATCGGCTATGGCCTATGGGGATGTCCTCATCAGCCGATCTAACTACAGATACGCAGCCAGCGTAAGAGCATCGACTAGCTCCTTTGAGAGGCGATCCAGGACGTCGTTGAAGTGACCTCGTATCGGCCTCGTGTCATTGACTAAAACCTTCACTTGGTCTTCTAGCCGATGCAGTAGGTCCGACAACACATACTTCACCTCTGGGGACAATTGAGTCATGGACGATGAAGGGGCACCGATGACATCCTCATCCTCCATATATGTCCTAATATCAAAGGGGAATTGTTGTGCAAAGGCCTGAAAGAAGAAAGAAAGTTAAATAGAAGTCAACACCATTGCAAAAACAAGTGTGAAGTACTCACATCAGTAGGCTTGGTAGGGGCGGCCGATCGCAAAACACAATCGACGGAAGAAGCAACGACATCATCTTCAGCCACCGAGAGGGTGTGTGATCCCTGTTCTCCAAGACTACCTTAGGGAGTAGACAATTTCACGACATCCGAAATCAGCTGCATTTGGGGCCAATGTTAGCTATACAGAAGGAAACAAAGAGAGAAAGTGAGCAAAGTTCCTGACGAAGATCGACGTAGGGGGAACCCCATCGTCAATCACCATGCCTTCTGGTGGATCGACGTGCCCCCACGTCCAGCGCCTTATGCTTGCGTGTCGTGACTATAACACCGTGAATTTTAAAGAGTAAAATAAAATGGGAGAAAATAAAATTTTTATAAAAGAAATATGATTGAATAATAAAGAGGCTGAAAAGGACAAAGAATTAAATATCTTAAGAAATAATTCAAGTCTCGAGTTGGGAAATTTTTGTTAAAATCTCCAAGTTAAAATAATATTTTAGGAATTTTTCTGAATTTTTAGACTAGCATATAAAATACCAATGAAATTTAGGAATTATTTAAATTGAGAAAAGAATTAAAATTCCACATGGGCCGCCTCTCTCTATTTCCTCTCTCTAGGCCGGTCCAGCCAATTTCCTCACTTTCACTGATGTGTGGGCCCCGCATTTCAGCTTATCCCCTCTCTCTTTCCTGTGTCGCGGCCTACCTCTCTCTCACTGCTGCTGTGGGCCCATGTGTCGGTGCCGCTCGCATCAGCGTCTGCGCCCGCACCCACTCTCTGGTTGAGCCCACCTGCCAGGACCTTCGTCCCCAATGAAAACCCCCCTAATCCTGCCCTCGCCGAAACCATAGCCAACGGATCCACCTCGTAATTCCCTCATTTACCCTTTCCAATTTGCTGCCGGTGAGCTCTAATAAATGCCCCTGCCACCGCTGCACCTCAGGCCTCCCGCTACCACATTAGCTCTAGCAATCCAGAACGCCCGCCATGCAATTTTGCGCCACCACCCTGTTCCCATCTCTAGCCATCACTCACCGTCAACAGAGACCGCCACAAGCCTCGCTGTCGACACCGCTAGGATTCCCATCACCCCGCTATGTCTGCCACGCCTTCGATCAGGATGACCGCTGCCAGAGCACCCTCCCGGCCGATGACCCGAATGTTCTTCACCACCTTGCTCATATCCGGTGATGCTCCATCGTCGATGACCTCCACTTCCAATACAATCATGACCCCTGCTCTATTCCCTTTCCATTTTAGCACTTTGATCAGGCCCTAGGCCATCACCATCGCCGCTAGCTCATGACATCATCGCCGGAGAAGATGAAGTCCTGCACCGTGTCGCATGCATGATGGATCCATCTTCAGTCGTGCGATCATGTTTGAACGGTCAGTATTAAATCATCTATTTATTTAATCTAGTCCGTCCCTTTTCCTGAATCGGTGTCGGTTGATCTTGGCTATCAGATTTCACTTAATCGCCCCGCCTTGAACTGAGATGTAGTTTCGTACAGCTTGGATTTGTTTTAATCTGAACCATAGGAATCACATTAAATCATTGCCACTCGTGCGTACCCCTTCATCTAGATATAACCATAGTCATTCATTTTTATTTAAAAACCCCGCGCGTGCCCCGCAATGCTATCAGTCTTTGGATCTCGATCAGATGGCTTTGGAAAGTCCAGTCCACATGCACTGTGCGCTGGTTCACAGTTCATACCGAGAAGATTTCAGCACCGCCGAAGAGCCGGAGTACAACCCTAAGGTCCCACCATCTCCATTAACTAATCAAATCAAGTCACAACCCCTTCCTCGATCATATTGAGCCAATGTTTTAATTTAATAATGCTATAACCCATAGGATATAAATGAATTAGTCCAATTTAAAGCCTTACACTATATTTATTAGTTCCCATGACCTTGATGTGCAAACCCAAGCCATTCTCTTGAACCTTTTTCCTTGTCACCATAAATATTTACTTATTAGTTAGTGTCCAAGTATCGACACATTTGCTAGTAGGCTACAAATGAGTCGTAGAATAAAATGGATACTTTTACAGTTTTACTCTATTATAATTCACCAATTTATATTTCATCTCTTGGTATTCTAAAAAGATAGAAGGACATGGAAAATGTTTTTAGCATGGTGAGTTCCAGGTGCAAGAGAGGGCATTGGTTAGTCGCACCCGGGGCACAATAAGGACCGGTCTATGGGATCTGTTGCAAAGCACTTTAGTACTAACCACAAGTCTAATGGGTAAGACCTAACCAAAAGTATGGATCTTTCCAACTCTATGCACTGAGCGGAGGGGTCAAGTTGCATTTGCGGATGGCTTGTACGAATGAGGCAAAAAAGTGGGTACGACGTTGGTCCAATGCATTGGCGCGTCGGCGAAACCTAGTGTGGTTGTCCTTGGATAGGAGTGGTCCATGGTGAAGGTTTTGGCAGAGACTTGGCCAAGGTATCGTGGTGGTACTTTGGTCAACACCGGGTTCTTCCCTTATGGGTACAGTAGTCACCTCTTATCAGATTATAATCTTTTCGAGAAGTCGAGCCCACGGTCAAGGGCGGGTTGAGCGATGTTCACCACAGTTAGTTTACTTTTGTGGTTGTGCATTGGATAGGGTTTATAAGGGCTGAGGTGCGAGGGAGTACCGTTTGTACTACTTGAGTTAGTGGATGGTTTCATAATCATTCTTTATTTTATGTATAATAAACATGATCACATTAAATGCTTACTAACAAATTGTACTTTTCCACAAACTTAAGTCACATGCCTACCTTTGTTATTATTTGTTGGTGTCTTTTTTCGTCACACTTTGACACACGTGTGGCCTGGGAGATCTACTTAGCTCTAGTGTGTGTGCTATAATCTTAGAAAAACGGTTCAAGGTGTGCCAATAAGTTTAACCCTACAACTGATAAGGAAACAGAAAAAATGATATGAGTAACATAGTCGATCGGCTGCCAAGATGATGACTGTAGTGAGGATAAAACAATCGTGAGTGATTAACGCCAATCGTCCATAAGGCCGATGACCAAGACAGGCCGACTGGGGCAAACATGCCATCAGCCGATGAGATGGATAATTTTTGTATATAGGCCGATGAGCATTTCCCGATGGCAGGTAGAATATAACATTGAATTGAAGACAAATGTGGGATCGGAATGGCAACTAGAGGGGGGTGAATAGGCGCCTTGACAAATTTTTGATTAAAACCCAATGCTCCTCTAAAAATTCAGATTTAAATAGATGTTCTACTAAAAATTCAGATGAATGATTCAATTGACTCAGTTGATAAAGATTCGACTATCCTTTCAATTGGACTTTGAAACACCAATTAATTCAGTCGATCTATATGAACTAAGATTTTAGTTTTGTTGGATTCTACTGTATCAAAACAGGAAAACTCATTCTGTTTAAACTTCTATCATGTTTATCAACACAAAAACATCTACAGTTGTGAACTTAGAATCTTTGGCATAACAAAATGAACAAAGTTCCAGAACACTATTCACTGTATAAGACACAATTTGGAGGCTTAAACTCAACACAGAATCAGCAATGATGATTACAAATCAGATTGAACAGATAACATTAACAAATCGACAACTGTAGCAAATCTTGCACATTTTCAGACTTTTAATTCTAATGATCAGACATGAAGCTTAAGATAGCAACAATTGTTCAGATTTGAGTTTATAAAGTAACTATCAGACTAGAATCACTGAAGGAGACACAAGTTAATTGAATAAACTGACTTTCATAAATATAAGTGCTTGGTCAAAAATTCATAACAGTTCAGAACCAAGTCTGTCTAGAACCAGTACAAGATTATTGTCTTGACTGTAGCAATTCAAAACAGTGATGATGAGAATAGGACATTTAGACTTCAAACTCTGCTAAAAATTAGATGATGAATAGTGTCAGGTCATTCAGCACTAGACCAAAGTGGCAAGTAACTAAGTTGTAAAGTTTATTTGATAATCAGACCATGGATTAGATGAAGGTAATCAGAACAGTTCCAACCTAAATTCAGTTTAGAAACAGTATGTGAACAACTTCTTGACTGTAGCTTCTTCACAATAATGTAGTGCAATGATAGAATATCAAATGCAGAGGTACTGTCTGAATAAATGAAGTATTCACAGCAAAGAAGCACGTAGCAAGAACCAAAAATCAGACCCAAGCAATTTTTCTTCCTGGCTTGAGTGATAAACAATTGTAGATAAACTTGAACAACACTTACTTCAAACACAAAACCACAACAGAAATTCTGCAATAAGAGTACTCTCCATTTCAGAAAAGCTTGAACTGAAATTTTCAAGAACTGCAATGTTGTAAAACTGCACTGTTTAGATTCAGAAAATTGACTTCAGAGTTTTCTTTCAAATGATTAGTTAGATAGGCCCTTAGAAACTCTCAGCATTTTTAGAAGTCTTGACATCAATTGACTGATCAAAGAACAGAACAGAAGCTAAAAACAATACTAAAAACTCACAGAATCTAGTGGAGTTCATGTCCTAGAGAATATGTTCTTAAATAGCTCACTAAGCATCAGCAATACACTTTTCAGGTAAAGATTGCTGAACTTTAAATAATAGATTCAGAGATATCTCACTTGTAGAGCTGAAACTACATGAGTGATTTAAAAACCAAAATCAGCAGAACTGAACAAATAGCTTTTGGTCACACTCAAGCAGAACTTGTGAAATTCATGTTATGCAGTAACTGTTCATGAACCAGAAAACTGCACTTCTGCAAAATCTTATTCAGATCAAAACTTCTGTATTGTAGATGATAAAAACTTGATGTGAACCACTTTGTTCAGTAGAAAAATCATAAGTGATCAAGAGAGAAAAACTGTAGTTCAGTCACAAAATTTTTCAGAGAGAGCCTTTGAACAGTGATTTAGATGATTATACTCCTAATGACAAAGTTCACCGTTTACTTTCAGACTTTCAACTCTGCGTTAGTAAACTTGAAATAAAAGATTCAGTAGACAAGAAGCTAACCAACATCATTCATGTAAACAGAATCAATACTCAGTAGTCACTTTAATAGATTCCAAAACAGAAACAATACTGAGTGGTTTCAATCATAGACACAACCTATTCACAGTTTTGATCAGACCATAGAAATAGTTTTTAGCCTTGAAAATGATCAGAAAACTGTGATTAAAACACTACAAAACAACCAGAAATAGAAAGTTTCACAAGATCAGATGATTCACATCAAGTAACGGCATTGTAGCAATTTAGGGAAGAAGAAGCAGAGCTCCAACAGAAATACAGAAACAGGCCGGCAAAATGAACAGTGTGGAGGAAAAGACCTTGATGTTGAATAGTAATTTAGTTTTGCTAAATTACATGCAAGAAGACACACCTTTTGAATTAGATGATCAGGAATTCCTTTCTTGGACAGCACACTTCAATTGAGAGAAATATTTCTGGTTTGGTAAAGTTGGCAGCACAAAACCCTAGGGTGTGGAGCCCTTTAAATAGGCACACCCTAGATGGACACTTTACAAGGAGACCCTTGAGAAAATTCAGATTAACAAAAGACATGGAGTATTTTCAGAATTGTATATTCTGAAAAATACCCACATTAGACTAGACTCTATTTTATTACAATTTTACTCTACACTTTTAATATATTTTCAGAATTTTGGATGTTCTGAAAAATACTAAAAGTTTACACTTACTCTAAATTACTAGACACAAATAAACTCATAATTATTGGAATTTAAAAACATTTAGAGATGAGACGGTTTTCAGCAAAAACCAACAAAGCCTCCTCGATCGCCAACACGTGACGCCGATCTACGAACTCGACCACGAGCAAATCTATCCCGCTCTCGATCCCCTTGGGCCACCTGATCACTTGAACTGGCCTCCCTTTCGTTGACTTGACCGTCACGCTGTCTCGACCATCTGTCCGTCCATGTCTTGCTCTATCTCCTCGTGCACTCCTAAGATCATCTCCAACTTCACTCACTGATCTCAGTAGATCACTCAACCTTGTCAATCACTCATCATAAAGACAGAAACCATAGTGCAACCTCACTTGGTTTCACAATCTCCCCTTGATGAGTGCATTGACAACCCAAACAAAGACATGATGAAAGTTTGAAGTTAAGTTCACAAGTGACCATAAAAACTCAGAAAAGATCCAAAACATGTCACTTGGTAAAAGATCTCCTCCTTGGGAAAAAAACTCATGCAACGCATTCTCCCTATCTTTGGCAAAAGCATCAATGCATAATGAAAGCCATTACTCCCCCTTAACCAAGCAATCATCTAAAAGCCTCCAAAAGCATCATGTAATCCATTTCCCCCCCTTTGTCAATGCAAGAATCAAGATGATAAAAAGATGCAAAGAGGGGTGTGAGGGTAGAGTATAGATGTAAGCTTCTGAAACATGAGAAATTCCAATTATTCACAAACTAGCATTTGCCTTGAATATTGTCTAAAAGTACTGAATGAAACACTAAGATGAATACTATCTAAACAAAAGCATTAGCAAACATTTTCAAATTTTAGCAAATAAAAGCATCACCACTCAGACTACCATACTAGACATGGCAAGGCATGAGATGCAGAAGCTAACACTACTACAAACCATCATTGTAGTGGCGTTGGGCAAAACCACTGTAGTGGCGGGCCATTAGATGCCCGCCACTACTATTGGTAAAGTAGTGGCGATCGGTGCTGACGTCATCCCGGACCGCCACTATTTTACCAATAGCAGTGGCGGGCGTTGGTGCTGCCCACCGCTGCTAAGCTGTCCGCCACTAAAGTATTGATGACATCACTTGCGACCGCCACTACTACTCTAGCTATAAATGCGCAGCTTCTTCCTCCCCGAGCTCTACCGGAGTTCGCATTTAGTTTTGTCCGTACAATGACGACAAAAATCTAGATAAAGAGGGGGAGGCTTTGTTTTCGTTTCTTTTGAAGGATTTCATTCTAGGAGGTAAATCCATGCCGAATCTCACATTTATTTTGTATTTAATCATGTATACAATGAGTTATTATCGTTTTACTAATTTAGGGTTTGTGAATAGAAATTTTCAAATAATCTTCCATTTACAGTGTTTCCTTCTCCCAAATGAACAAATATGACCCTCCTCACAATTATTCATCACTTGTATATTGATTTACGTCATTTTAATCTCTTTTTTAATTTGATTTATGATTATAGATCTAGAGTTATGTTGTTTGGAGAGAGAGAACCAATATAGTTAATTTATTTAATAATTTTTTTCTGCTTAATACATAGTTTGAATTAAAGCATTTTTAATTATTGTTGTTATGAGTGATAATAAATCAAAATATTTTCAATTTGTAAATTACTAAAATTAACAATAATGAATTTATTAATATTTTTTCAAATAATATATGTTTTAGATGGAGCACATGTCCTGGATGTACTCGTCCAACGACAGAGATGTGGTGGCATATTTTAACAGAGTAACTGAATTTACTGAAAGCTGCCGTACAATATGCTTCCCGTCAGAGTGAAGAGGCAATATATTGTCCTTGTAAAGTTTATAAAAACGAAGCGATGTATCCGTGTTCAGATCGTGAAACCATATGATTTCACTTGTTGAAAAATGGTTTCGTGAAGAACTATTATATATGGACGAAACACGGTGAGATGGGCCAAAATCCTCCTGAAGATTCTGATGTGCCGCAAGATGCTCATCAACATAGAAGAGGTTGTGATCATACATCCGACATAACACATGATGATGTTGATCAACATGATGATGATGACACCTTTGATGTGGAGGAACTGATGCGAAATGTTGCGCCTGAGGTGCTGTTGCAGAGAACTACAACCAAAGGATACGATAACTTTGAAGCACTTGACAAAGCATCAAAAATCCTTCTTTACGAGGAACGCCACGGATGCAATAAGCAGTATACTGTGTTGTACACAATTCTTGAGCTTATGAAACTGAAGGCCAGCAATGGATGGTCTGACACTAGTTTTTCAAATCTTTTACAACTCCTAAAAAAGGTTTTACCGAAACCCAATGGTCTACCATCTGATACGTACCATGCAAAGATGATTTGTCAATTGACTTTGGGCGTTTAGAAGATTCATGCATGCCCGAACCACTGTATCCTATATCGAAAAGAGTATGGATTGTTAGAGAGATGTCCGTAGTGCAACGCAAGTCGATACAAACGTCCAAATGACTGTGTGGAGGACTACAATGACCACCAGAAGAAGAATAATAAGAGGTTTCAGAAGAGGAATAAAAATGTTATTGCAGACCATCCTGGAAAAAAGACGGAGAGGAAAGTTCTAGCGTTAGTAATGTGGTACCTACCGGAGATTGATTGCTTGAAATGTATGTTCTCTAATTCCAGAGATGCTGAACTATTAATCTGGCATTTCGCTGGGCGAAAGAAGGACAAAAAACTTCGGCACCCTGCGGATGCTAGGCAGTGGAAATCATTTGACCTGACCCATCCAGATTTCTCGGACGATCCTAGAAATATCAGGATGGGACTTAGCACGGATGGAATGAATCCCTTCGGTGAGATGAGGAACCCACATAGTACGTGGCCGACCTTTCTATGCTTGTTCAACATTCCATCATGGTTGTGCCATAAAAGAAAATACCTTATGCTCACTACTCTAATTTCCGGTCCAAAACAACCTGGCAATGACATTGATATCTTTCTAGAACCTTTGATGGAGGATATGAAACGTCTATGGGAACATGGTGTCTGTGTGTGGGATGAGCACAAGAAAGAGCAGTTCAATCTAAGAGCCATGATCTTTTGCACCATAGCTGACAACCCAGGACGCATGTCCCTAACAGGACAGGTTAAAGGAAAGACAGCATGTGTAGTGTGTGTGGACCAGATAGAAATATGGGAACTTAACTACGAGAACTCTATAGAAATCCCTGTATTTAAGTGCTAGTGGGTCAGACATCCAGAAGGAGTGGAGGTGGATGATTACAGGTTTACGATAGTTGACCTTAATAAGGTGGTTTATAAAGATGACCCTTGGATACTCGCTCAATCTGTGGTACAAGTATTTTACATACTTGATCCTAAAGATGAGAAAAAATACATCGTTGCTCCAGGAAAACAAAGAATTGTTGGAGTTGATGGAGTCGAAGACGAAGAAGAATACAATCAGTTTGATGAGGTGCCATTTTTCGTTGACATATCAAGGATCAATGTGGTTGAAGCAAAATTGTCATTTGGTAGTGTGATTCCTTATCTACGCACCAATGGCGATGAAAAATTAGTGCAAGTCTAGATCATTTATGTTTAGCGTGCGTACTTGTAAAATCAATTATGTCATTTAATTTGTTTAAGATATTGGTAATATAGGTTATTATTTAATTATAGTTAATACATGTATTTTTATGATGTATTTTTATTGTTAAAACATGTTCAAGATCAAATGAGGATTTAATTAAACATCAATAGAAAAGTTTTGAAAATTATTATTGTTTGGGACCAACAGCAAGGTTCAAATCTCAAACCGCCTATCGGCAGCGAGGTTCGAACCTCGAACCGCATGGCCCCAAGTGAGCCCCCCGCACCATTGCACTACCAAGTGTTTCTCAACATTGTAGGAAGTGTATTATATGCTAGATATATAATCCCTACCTCTATTAGTAGTGGCGGTCGGATTAGTAGTGACGGGCTGGTGTCATCATCGCCCGCCACTACTAAGAGAAAATAGCAGTAATAGGCAGGATGATGTCAGCATGTCGGCCACTGCTAATACACCTATATATACTTTTCACTCCCGCCGTCCGAAAACCTAGTTTCATTTTCTAAAACCTAAACTCCCATCTCGCCCCCCTCCGCCCGTCGCCGCCATCCCGGAGCACGTCACCGCCGTCCTCCGCCCGTTGCCACCGTCCTTGGAGCCCGTCAGCGTCGTCCGTCGCCGCCAGTCAGTAAATGATTATTAACATAGCTTTGGTCTTATTTTATTCTAGCTTAGGGTTAAAATGATTTCTAATTTTTATATTAATTTATGCATGGTAATATAATTTAGTATAATATTACTAGTAGAATGCGCTATAACAATAATGTTTTTTAATGTACTATAAAAAATTTCTGAGAAAAACATTTTCCACTATAACAATAATGTTTTTTAATGTACTATAATATTACTAGCTTAGGGTTTTTTAATGTTATATCAATGTGACAAAAAAATTGCAGATGCATATATGTTGCCATATATTCACGAGATTAATTAACCAAAGTATATATGTTGCCCACAAATTTCCCACTAGCCATTCCCGACCCCCAACCTCGACGACAACGCCCTCCTCGCCGGTTCACGATGGCTCCTCCTAAGATTGAACCAAACAATGGATCCTCAGACTCTACATCAAGTGGCGTGTGTGAGGTTTGCAAATGCGGTAAACTTAAGGTACATGGTATAGTTTGCAGTTGTTTGGCGAAGAAAGTGATTCTCATAATGGATTCCGACTCGGAGGACGACTCGCGATCGCCGCAACCAAATAGGTTAAGTGTTGGCAAACGGAAGAATGATGAGACAACCGGTGGTAGAGGGAAACCTACATTTTTATGGTGATTTGACTGAGAGAACTTTGCGTTCTTCTGCCTCTCTTGCTGTGTTTGCTGAATCGGCTTTTGTTGCATCTTTTGAGCCTAGAGACGTCTCTCATGCTCTTTCTGATTCAAATTGGATTAATGCTATGCAAGAAGAGCTTGAGAATTTTGTCCGCAATCGGGTTTGGACATTAGTTGAGCCGCCATCAGAATGTAACCCCATAGGCACCAAGTGGGTGTTCAAGAACAAACAAGGTGAAGATGGGGTTGTGGTGCGCAACAAGGCTCGACTAGTTGCCCAGGGTTATTGCCAGAAGGAAGGTATTGACTTTGAAGAAACCTTCGCTCCTGTTGCCCGTCTTGAGTCCATTCGCATTCTTTTAGCATTTGCCGCTTCAAAGGGTTTTAAGCTTTTTCAAATGGACGTTAAGAGTGCTTTTCTGAACGGGTACATAGAAGAGGAGGTTTATGTTAGGCAACCCCCCGGTTTTGAGAACCCTAAGTTTCCTCGACATGTTTTTAAATTGCACAAAGCTTTATACGGGTTGAAACAAGCCCCCAGGGCTTGGTATGACCGGTTAAAGCAGTTTTTGTTGGGGAAGGGTTTTGTGATGGGTTCTGTGGACAAAACTCTTTTCTTGCTCAGAGATGCTTCAGATTTCTTAGTTGCTCAGATTTATGTGGACGATATTATCTTTGGCGGTACTACTGATTCTCTTGTGTCCAAGTTTTCTGAGCAGATGCACAGTGAGTTCGAGATGAGCCTCATGGGTGAGCTCAAGTACTTTCTAGGGCTCCAGATCAAGCAGACCAAGGACGGCACCTTCATCCACCAAGGTAAGTACACTCGTGACATGTTGAAAAAATTTGACTTTGGTGGTGAGCTGAAGCCGCAGATGACCCCGATGGGCACTTCTGGGGGTCTGGACAAGGACGAGAGCGGCGTCAAGGTCAACGAGAGAGAATTTCGAGGGATGATCGGGTCGCTGCTGTACTTGACGGCGACTAGGCCAGACATACAGTTCGCCGTGGGACTGTGCGCGCGCTTCCAGTCTTCACCACGCGCGTCTCATCGGCAGGCTGTCAAGCGCATCTTCAGGTATCTCACTTATGCGCCTGATCTTGGTCTCTACTATTCAGCATCATCTTCTCTTGATTTATCTGGCTTTTCGGACGCTGACTTTGGTGGGTGCCGGTTGGATCGCAAGTCGACTTCCGGTACTTGCCAGTTTCTTGGTTCTTCTCTTGTCTCTTGGTCTTCTCGAAAGCAATCTGGAGTTGCTCTTTCGACCACAGAGGCTGAGTATGTAGCTGCTGCTAGCTGCTGCTCACAGTTGGTTTGGATGATTTCCACTCTGCGAGATTTTGGGTTGTTCTTTCCTACCAGAGTTCCTTTGTTTTGCGACAGCACCAGTGCTATTAGTGTAGGGAAAAACCCATGTCTTCATTCAAAAACCAAACACATTGATGTGCGCTTTCACTTTTTGCGGGATCAATATGAGAAAGGTGTCATTGACCTTGTTCATGTTGATACCCATCATCAGTTGGCTGACATTTTCACCAAACCCCTAGATCAGTCTACTTTTGAGCGTTTACGAGGGGATTTGGGTGTTGTGTATCCTTTCTAGGATATTTTGCGTCAGTTTTTCTTTCTTCTTTACTCTTTTCTTGAGTCTTTTTGTGTGTGTTCATATCATACATATTCACATATCACACTTTTGAGCCTGCTTCTGTTATATGATTAAACTGCTTTACTTATTCTAGCTGGTACATGCTTTTGATTACTCGTCGATGATCATGCTTTGTTTCAGTTCATTTGATATGTCTGATATCTGTCATATGCATGGCTTTTACGCTTTCAACTTGAAAAATGATCACCATTGCTTCTGGTAACTAGCATGTGTAGGCTGAGTGCTTTTGCTATCTGTTACATGCCTTGTAGCTAGTTCATCACATAGATGCAGATATGCAACTTGGACATCTTTATGCTTTAACATGGAAAATATGCTATAAAAATGATAAAAAATCAAAAAATGAATGAAAATTCCATGCCTTTTTATGCTTGAGTTGAAAAGATCCAAGTGGGTTTGCTTTGTCGCATTGCATTGTTCTGGACTGCTTACCATAGCACTTTGGTATGAACTAGGACAGTGTAGTGTATGCCAAGACCAATGTCTTAAGCTTCCGATGGTCCAGTTTTGGCCTAGGCTTGACTTGGTCGGTTAGCATAAGGTTTGACATGCAAATAACCCTTGGCACAAATGAAAAAGGAAAAATGAAAAAGCCTGAACATTTAACAAGATAACCAGTTTGCTGAAGCACTTTGTTTTGAACAATGTTTATCTTGGTAGACATCAGTTAGCTTCTGCATCTCATGCTTTACCTTGCTTATTAACTAGGAAATATGGTGATGTTTTGTTTTGCAAAAACTGAAAAATGTGTGCTAATGACTTTCTTTAGATATCATCTGTTGCACTGATCATGCCATGTGTCTTAAGACAGTATGTCTGTTGCTATACTTGTTAGATGTTGTAATTGCAGTCAATCATATCTGAGAAGCATGCTTTCTACACTCCACCTACACCCCAGCTGAATTCACTGCATATTTTGAGGGGGAGTTGCTTTTCAGGGGGAGTCTGTGTCTCTTTTGAGTGCTTGATGAGTTTACTTGTCAACAAGGGGGAGAAAATTTGGGATCAGAGTTTAAGGGGGAGTTAGTTCTTACTCTGTCGATATCCTTGTTGTTCTGAAATCACACTCATTTTGAGCTTTTACGTTTTGGTTAACCATAATGACCGTTTCTTGCTTTTGGTTGGCTTTTGGTCATTAGGGTTAAACTTTTACCTCATTTCTTCTTCTTCTTTGTTTCTTGTGTTTTGTTTTCGTGTTTCCACATTTGTTCACAGGTGTTGAAGAGCTGAGAATTGAGGAGTGTTGACAATGCACTCATCAAGGGGGAGATTGAGGAGCCATGCTGAATAGCGTGGGCCTCATGGCTCTAGAAGTGATGAGTCATTGTCAACGATAGTCAAAGAGGACTGAAGAAGAGAGGAGATCTGCTGTTTTATGGGCCGCGTGTGACTCAGGTACACGGGCAGCGAGCGACTGTCGGGCAGAGGAGGCTGCGAAGTCGGGCTGGCCCAATCCGGGTGCATGGGCCAGAAGCAGTAGAAGACCCACTGGGCTGTTGACCAGGATTGACTCAGGTACACGGGCGGTGAGTGATTGCCGGGCTGAGAGAGCTGCGGAATCGGGCCGGCCCAATCCGGGTACCTGGTGCAAAGTCGGTGGAGGCTTTGTCAGTTTCGGCGCAAAACTGACGACCGTCGATCTTGTATCCGACTGTCCAGAAGAGAAGCCGTAGTCGCTACGAAAACTTAGCTTCCGGATAAGTCATCTGTAACTCTAGGCCCACAGTCAGTCTGTCGTGTCTGTAAAAATACCTAAGGGCAGTAGAGTCTTTTCCTTTATTTTTGAGTCTGTAAAAACCCTAAGGGGCAGGTAGAATATTCCTAGTGTTGGGCTGCCTATAAATAGGACCCCAACCCCTAGGGTTTGGACTACCCTTTTGCTGAAAATCAATACTACTCCTTTGGGTCATTTTGTTTCTTGCATTCTCTCTCCCCTGTTCATGCGTGGGTCACCAGGCAACAAGCCTTGTTCTTCCTGAAGTTTTTAAGTGACTTTTTGTTGTCTGGGAGAGCTTTTAATCTGGCTGTTTTTGCTTGTGCGAAGCATTTTGTGCACTGCAGTTCATTCTCTGTGCGTGCGATCAATTTATTTGGAACAGAAGCTTCTCTGTTGTATGTGTTCTTCGTGAGAAGTAGTACTAGTTCTTGTTGTTGGAAGTAGTACTACTACTCTGTAGCAAGTAGTACTACTTTCCTGTAGCTACAGTATGCTAGTACTTTAGCCTTGCTTTTCCTGTGTTGCTTTTTGATCGAGTTGGCAGGGTCAAAGTCCCTTTTCTTGTGTGAAGTCCAACTCTGTGTAGCATACTTCGAATCTGCAACCTTCGAATCTGCATACTTCGAATCTGCATACTTCGAATCTGCATACTTCGAATCTGCATACTTCGAATCTGCAACCTCCGAATCTGCAACCTCAGAATCTGCAACCTCAGAATCTGCAACCTCAGAATCTGCAACCTCAGAATCAGCAAACTTCGAATCTGCAGACTTAGTCAATCTGTTCTCGCGTTGCTGTTTAGTTTTTCTTTTTAAAATGCGTTGGGGTTTGGGAGCAGGCCATTGATTCGAAAGAATTTTTAGGCGCCCATTCACCCCCCCCCCCTCTGGTCGCTACTTTCGGTCCTACAGACTTTCATCATAAAAACACACTTAATGAAATAAAAACAGTAAACTGAGGAAGAAAAATACCAATTTTTGCAATTACAATATTGGTGTTGTATTTTTATTGTACAAAAAGTTTCAATTTCAAAGGAAGAATCAACTATAGATTTTGCTTTCAAACCTCAGTCATTTCATCTCTAAACCCTAATGAATCCCCGGAGAATCTCAGGTTACTTAATAAAATAAAAAAAGTAAAGTGGGGCGGAAAAATACCAATTTTTTAAATTTGATAAGTTACGATGTATTTTTATTGTTAAAAAAAATCAAGTTCAAACTAGAATTTAAACATCAATAAAAAAGTCATGAAAATTAGAACAGAAATGAAAAAAAATGTTTGGATGCTAGCAGCAAGGTTCGAACCTCAAACTGCCTACCAGCAGCAAGGTTCGAACCTCGAACCACATGGCACCAAAGCAACTCCCCCCACCACTGCGCTACAAAGTCTTGCTCGACAAGGTAGGCAGCGTATGCTAGATAATCCCTACTACCCATATTAGTAGTGGCGGTCGGTGACGTCAGCGGCCCGCCACTACTAAGTCTTCGCCCGCCACTACTACGAGAAATATCAGTGGCGGGCATGCTGACGTCAGCGTGTGCCCGCCACTACTATACTTGTAATATATAGTTTTTGCCAACCTCCCAGACTAAACTCTAGTAGTGGCGGTCGGTGATGTCAGCGGCCCGCCACTACTAAGTCTTCGCCCGCCACTACTACGAGAAATATCAGTGGCAGGCATGCTGACGTCAGCGTGTGCCCGCCACTACTACTGGTAATATATAGTTTTTGGCTCCCGCCCAGACTAAACCCTAGTTCATTTGCAAATCAAACTCCCACCGTCCCCCTCGGAGACCACCGCCGCCATAGTTTCCCATCACAATCACCAGAGCAGCGCGCCGTCGGAGACTGCCACCGCCACCAGAGACCGCCGCCAACCTCGAAGACCGCAGCCGCCCTCAGAGACCATCGCCACCACCATTTCCCAGCGTCGTCACCGGAGCCAGCCCATCGAAACTGTCGGAGCTCGCCACCGCCCCCCGGAGCCCTTCACCGTGCGCCGTCCCCCGTCGCCGCCCCAGAGACCACCGCCGCCACCGTAGACCACCGCCGCCACCGTTTCCCCCACGCTGTCACCGGAGCCGGCCCGTCGCCACCATTGGAGCCCACCACCGCCACACAGAGCCCTTCACCGTGCGTCGTCCCCATCATCACCCCGGAGACCGCCACCACCACCGGAGCCCCGCCGCCACCACCGGAGCCCGTTGCCGAAACTGGTATGATAGCTGGAAAAAATTCTCTTATCATTGTTAGATATGTTCTGTAAATATGTTAGATGAGCATATCTTATAAATTTGACCAAACAGATATGAACTAGTGTCATGGCCTAACAACGAATTGGGTGGATCTATTTCCTTCGAACCGATGTAGACACCTCAAAACCCACCCTTTGGTGCATGCTTCTTCCACGAGCACTTCCCACTTTCGTGGCTGAGCAAAACATGTCCCCCTTACATATGTGCATTGCCCGAACGAGCATCACCGCTTTGAGCCCCCCACTGCCAAGAGAGCGCAACTGCCTCCTCCTCATCGACAAGATCATATAATAGCATCCCTAGGTCGAGTTGCACCAAGCGCCCCCCTATGAGATCCTAGAGCGGTGATGGTCATGTGCAAATAACTTTATAGTCTGACTTATGATATAGTACATGTGTTGTTTATGAGAAGTAAAGAAACTATGCAATGTTCATATGCAATATATGTTGTGATGTTAAAAAACTTTGTTCACGTATTAATATTGTGCTTTTACATATGTTTCAATTCCTTTTAGAGGCCTATGATGCAAGTTGTTATTGAGTTATCCATGTATGTCATCAAGCCATGTGACACGTCCATTCCGATCAACAACTTCTTTCTCGTGATAGTGGCAGGGAATGGATGTGCACATGGTTCCATGGCAGCCATGAACATTTTGAAAAACAACACAAAATATGGTGAGGCCTCAACAACACTAGAGAGAGAGAACAACACAATCTCTTAACTTGAGAATTAATATAGTGGCTTCGGAAGTAATAGCTGACTACTATAGCCAAGAAGAGTTTTCATACATTTCCCACCTTTGACACTATGATCAGTTTACTACTACTATTATTTCTAAGGCTACTATACTAATCCTCAAGTTCATCCGGCTGAATACCAACATTAGATTCTGCAATTCCTTTTAGAGGCCTATGATGCAAATTGTTATTGAGTTATCTCATGTATGTCATCAAGCCGTGTGACACATCCATTCCCATCAACAGCTTCTTCTTTCTCGTGTTGCTGACAGGGAATGGATGTGCTAATGGTTCCATGGTAGCCATGGACATTTTGAAATACAACACAAAATATGTTGAGGCCTCAACAACACTAGAGAGAGAGAGAACAACACAATCTCCTAACTTGAGGATTACTATAGTGGCTTCGAAAGTAATAGCTGACTACTGTAGCCTAGAAGAGTTTTCATACATTTCCCACCTTTGACACTGTGATCAGTTTACTACTGCTATTACTTCTAAGGCTACTATAGTAATCCTCAAGTTCATCTGGCTGAAGACCAACATTAGATTCCGCAATTCCTTTTAGAGGCCTATGATGCAAATTGTTAATGAGTTATCTCATGTATGTCATCAAGCCATGTGACACGTCCATTCCCATCAACGGCTTCTTCTTTCTCGTGTTGCTGTCAGGGAATGGATGTGCACATGGTTCCATGGTAGCCATGAACATTTTGAAAAACAACACAAAATATGCTGAGGCCTCAACAACACTAGAGAGAGAACAACACAATCTCCTAACTTGAGGATTAGTATAGTGGCTTCAGAAGTAATAGCCTCTTAACTTTGAAAATATGACAGCAGACCTTTTTTGCATAACCAAAATTCTAATATATTAGCCTCTTAACTATGAATAGTTTATCTATGGCGGAAGAAGGACGTTCCATCGAGGAGCTCATCTATGAGTCTCCCGCAAAAACAAATAAAGAGGGTTCATGTGAAGGATCCTCCGATAGTGAATCTTCGTACCACTCTCTGGAGAATAAACATCCAATGGAGCCTAGGAAGAAGAGAACGAGAGAAGACACCGATGAGGATTACATTCCTAAAGCTCAAGCGGAGGTAATTATTGCGTTAGTAACAAGTCAGGGCAGCTTCTAACCGAGGATTACATTCCTGAAGCTCACATTCTCTATCATCGTAGGATCGTCCAAAGCGAGGAAGCAAGCATCGATTATTCCAAGTCAAGAAAAGAACAACTATTGTCCCAGCTGTTGAGTTAGATAAGCCAACAAATGTTGAGCCCGCTGCCACAACATCCTCTGCAAATGCGAAGAGGAGAGGGAAACGGGAGAAGAACAAGCTGCATATAGCTATCTATGAGGTTGAAGAAGTTCATGTTGATGGGGCTCCAAAGAAGCCGAAAGAAATCACAGCTAAGTGGCGTAACGACTGTGGATGTCTCGTCAGGGAGTGATGTAAGATAGTTTGGAAAAATTGTAAGAGTGTCCCTGAAGCAACAAAGAACAAATTGTTGCAGCATATAAAAGCGCATTATAAATTCCCGGAAGACCGCTTAGAAGACGCTAAAGCTGAAACATTGAAGACAATCGGGAAGGCTCTCCGTACATTTAGGACTAAACTGAACACTTAATACCTTTAGAAAGATGAGTCGCCGCTCAACGACTACGGCTTTATAACGCCAAATGAATGGAACGAATTCAAAATGCAGCATTGCTCGGAAGAAGCCAAACAAGAGAGCATCATGTTCAAAGAACTTAATAAGAAGAATAAGTTCCCACATAAACTTGGCCAGGTGGATATAAGGCCAAGGAGGATGAGTGGAGTATAAAGGAGGAGGACCATGCGGCTGGGTTACCTGAACAGTTTTCAGGTGCTGATCAGCGCACTAAGAGATGGCTCCTAGGTCGAGCTAAAAAAACACCCGAGGGCCAATATATGCTCTCCGACTCATGGACTAGTGAAGTATTCCAGAAAGCACAGGAAATCGCTGAGTTGGAGAAGACTGGAAAGTTCAAGCCCGAGGGATGTAATGACCAGCTTACATCTGCTCTCAGAAATGAGGAACATCGAGGGCGCACCCGAGGTGTCTCCTCTATAGCACCCTAGAAAATACTTTCAAGAAATAGGAGGGTGCCACATACAAGAAGCATCAAGAATGCACAGACGACGCCGCAGAGCGCCGTGCAGAGTGGGAGCGACACTTTTTTGAATTTATTAATGAGAATCCAAACATAATGCAGGATACAGCGAGACAAATAATTGTGCCAGAGGTACGACTCGACGTACCAAACAGTGTTGGCTCAGTACAAGACAAATTTCATGTAAATTATATTAAAGAGGACACACCATGCAGCCTACATGTACCAATAGGGCGCAAAGGGCATTCCCAAGAGGCTGCACGAGGCATTTCTATGCCTGGGGATTTATTTCACAATCGGCCTATTCCTGCTGAGTATACCAAGGTTCAAGTCAATGAGATCACCAACGACAGATTTATTAATGACCCCTTGGATCTTCCAATGCCTGATGAGGGGATTGAGACAATCGGAGATGCGCTGAATAACTTTGTCCTATGGGCGAGCCGAGATATCAAATTACTACAGACAAGTTCTCAGAGTAAATCACCTATTGTCTCATCATAATCCCCCACATATCTTTCATCTCAAGATGTGCAAAATATAGGATCTTTATCACCTGTTGATTAGCGTTAGATAGAGGAAGAGGCAGAGAAAGAGCCAGTGCCTGATAAAAAGGCAGAAGTGACAGAATCGAAAGTGACTGAGCCTGATCAAGTGACAGAGCCAGTGCCAGTGCTTGAGCCCACTGATGAGCCCAACACAAAAGTGCTAGAGCTAGATCAAATGCCAGTGCCAGTTCTGGCCGAGCCTCAAGTGCTAGTGGCCGAGCTCATAACAAAAGTGCCAGTGCTAGTGGCCGAGCCTGAAAAACAAGATGCATGCCCAAAGCCAGCAATCCACAAGATAATTGTTCATGTTGGGCAGTGTTCTGTGCCGAAATCTGAGATGCATAAATTTTTTACTACTATGGGGCAAACATGTTCTACGCCCGAAGCGGCTCCCATAAAGGCTCCAGTACAAAAGCAGGCGGGCTCACTTTCTGTTGATAAATGGACCTACGGAGACGAGGATTATATCGAATACAAACCAGGCAAACCATTATTACCCCAACGCGTACTTAAGAGTATGTCTTGGTGGATGAAAACATTTCATGACTGGTACCTCGAAGCGTGTTCGTTAGGAATTACAAAAATAGAACTGAAGGTTCCAAAAGAAATATTCAACTGCCCAGAGTTTAAGCTTGCACTATTTTTCGACGATTTCCATCGGATGTTTCATCTGCAGCGAACCGACATCACAAGCATGATGCTCTGGTGCATGTAAGTACTTTATACTTTGTCGATACAAAGCAAAAATCAATCATGTTCTATATTGACTGTTGTTTCATTACATATGCAGTTTGAATTCATGTTGTGACGTGTCTAATATGTCTGGGTACTTGAACCCGTCATTCATAAGACAAAGTGCACTGAACCTGACACTAAACCAGAACGATAGCATGTACTGCACTGTGGGTAAGAAAAAATTTCAAAGGAAGATATTCAATAAAGACGAAGACGCACTTAAGAAGAAGAAAAGGAATTGTGCTGCGTTGTATATTGCCCAGAAGAGCCAACTCTTGGAATAACAAATGTACGAAATCGTATCAAGGATGTGCCGCTTCACGATGAATGAGGTTCTTCATGAGCGTGGAGTATTGTTTGATCCTGAGAGTGAAGTGGCCAAGCATCCAACTCTGTATGATTGGGCTGGAAGAATGAAAAGGCAAGCACAACAAATCGATAAGAATTTTGAAGCTGAGAAGCAAAAAATAGATGCGCAAGATATGAGTTGGCCTTCCAAGAAAACATAAACCCCATGAGTATGTATTTGTGAAACAATGGTTAATTTTGAAATTTTGATAAATGTAAACTTTTTAAACTTGATGTGTGATGAAATGTAAACTTTGTAAATTTGTAAATTGATGAGATGGGTTGTTGTTGTGATGATGTGTTGCTGTTGTGGATGTGTATGTGGATATGTGGATGTTTTGTTGTTGTGTATATATGTAGATGGCTGTGTGAAGCATATAATGTAAACTTTGTAAATTTGTAAATTGATGAGATGGGTTGTTGTTGTGTTGATGTGTTGCTGTTGTGGATGTGTATGTTGATATGTGGATGTTTTGCTGCTGTGTATGTGGATGGTTGTGTGAAGCATATAATTTCTGTGTTTTGGTTTGTGGGACTGTGAATTAAGGTTCACAACATTCTGTGTAATGGGGTATACACATTAGTGGCGGGCAGATGAGGTTAGCGCGCTCGCCACCACTGTGTCAACAGTAGTAACGGGCGCGCTAACCTCATCTGCCCACCACTGCTATTAGCAATAGCAGTGGCCGGCAGATGAGGTCACCGCGCCCACCACTGCTGTTGACACAGCGGTGGTGAGCACTCTGCCCGCCACTGCTAACCAGGGATAGCAGTGGCATTAGAACAGTAGCGGACTGGATGCCCACCACTACAGGTCGTTTTTGCCCGCCGCTACAGTGTCACTTTGTAGTAGTGATATCCCACTACGAGGAGCTTCAACAAACTTGATATGTAGTTGATTCAAGCTTTTGATTTTTTATTTTTCATTGTAATGCCATGGGTTATTTGCAAGTCAACCTTACGCTAACTGACCATGCTAAGCTTAGATTGAAACCATCAGAAGCTTAAAGAAATTGTCTTGGCATACACTTCAATGTCCTAGTTCATACCAAAGTGCTATGGTAAGCAGTCCAGAACAAAGTAGTGCAACAAAGCAAACCCACCTAGATCTTTTCAATTTCAGCATAAAACAACATGAATATCAATCATTTTCATTTCATATTCATTCATTTTTCATTTTCATTTTTTTTTAATTTTTAGCACAACATTTTTGATAAGATCAAGTTGCATATTAGCATCTAAGTGAAAAAGACCTAGCTATCAGGTATGTAAAAGATAGCAAAAGCACTCAACCTATTCATGCTAGTTTCTAGACTAAGCACTAATCATTTTCAAATTTTCATAAATAAAAGCCATGCTCATGACAAATATCAGATGTATTCAAGCTAAGTATAATCAACAGTATTAAAGAAATACTTCAATGGCATAATAAAGCATGTACTTGTAAAAGCAATTAATCATATAACAGAAGATCATGAAGTGCTACACAACTCCCCCTCAAAACATGCTAGAAGATCTCGAATGCTTAGTGTTGGGGTGAGTGAAAAACTATTTAGGAATCCAATATTGTAAAACTCGAGAACCAAGTAAAGCAGTAGACTGATCATGCATATGGTATGAATCATGATAAAAAGTGCATGGTCTACGTTCAAAGCGCGAACCTGGAAAACAACGAGGTATCCTAAACTGTCGAGAATCAAAGCCTCTTACACGTGGTCTAGCACCATATGAAGCATGGTGTAAACCACGACGGGCAAAATCTCTCATGGTACCATGGGGAGCCTCAAAACCAGGATAAGAGTGAAAAGTAGACTCATACATACCAAAAGATGGGTAATGTATGTCCTGAAATCTTATCGTAAAAGAACGTTGTTCATCCTTGATACGACAAAAGCAAAACCCAACCAAATGACCCACCCGATGACAATAGGAGTAGTGATACACTCTCTTCGGTGTGTGAACATGGGTCTCAGGTGCAAATCTCATAGTCTTCTTGGGTTTTTGATGAAGAGTTTCCTATGGTGGACGAAGGGCTTTCTTAGTAGGTTGATGTAACACCCCAAATTTTCAAAGTAATAAAAATATTATTTAATCCAATTTCCGGAATTTATTATTTTGGAAATACCTTTAATACCCTCCTTTACCATTGTTAAACTACAACATAGGTGAAATAACCAAACCAGGAGCTGAAAATTTTTATGTATGATCCTAAGGCTTAGATATATTTTTGAGAATTTCTACAAATTTTTATCAACCTTGGAAGTAGCCCTAAGATTTTAATCTATTTCCTGGAATTATTTTATTTAGAAATACTTTGAAACAGTAATGGGCCTCCATCCTCCCTTTCTCATTCTCCCGGCCGGCCCAGCCCACTACCCTCGCCCGCCTCGGACTGACAGCCCGACCCCACCCATCAGTGAGCCCCTCTCCCCTCACGCGCAGCGCTCGACACCCCGGCCCCACCTGTCGGCGCCAACCGCCCCCTCTCGCGCCCGAGCCCGACCCCACCCGTTAGCTGCCTCGCTCGTGCGCTCGCGCTCTCTTGCCAGTGGCCCCCACCTGTCGGATCCGTCTTCCCCACGAGATCTGCCCCCAAATCCCCCCCTCGCCGGCCGAAACCCTAACCCCACCTCGGATTCGCTCTCGCCGGCCCCCTCTCCTTAATTACTCGTCGGCATTGATTCCCCCGCATTCTCCCGACCATTTCCCCCATTATTCCACCGCGTCATCGCCCCCGGATCGAGTGCACGCATGCAAGGCAGGAGCTCACCAGCGTTGAAGAGAGGCTTTACTCTCGGCCTCGCCCGATTACACCCCCTCTGCCCCCGCCGACGACCCTATTTAACCCCCCTGGCCGTCCGCATTGCACCCCTACACCCTATCGCTGCGAAAACGAACCAGAGCGCCCCAATTCGACTTTTTACTCTCCATCGCCGCTCGCACTCCAACCTTCGCTCACCGTCGCCACAGTCCCCCTCCGTCCTCGCCGACCGCACCACTGCAACCGCAAGGACCTCACCGACCCTAGCCACCACTCCGTCGTCGACGAACCCCGCCGGATCGCCGTCGCCGCCAAGGACCCGAACACCTTCGCCGCCTCTGCTCGTCGCCGGCCTTGCTCCGTCGACCGTTCGTCACCGCAAGGGTACCCTCATGTTCCCCTAGTCGTCCTCTTTCCGTTTTAGGCCTTAGCTCTGACCGTCGTCGCTCGCCGTGGCCGCTGGCCCACTCGCCATCGTCGGGGAAGATGACCGGCACGGGTCGAGTACCCGTGCCATGTCGGATTTGATCCCACCGTGCGATCGTGATCGGACGATGCCTGTGACCCCACGTGCGCAATCTAATCCGCACCGTTGGATCTGAACGAAACGTTACATTTTAATCTCGCCTGTTCGTTTCTATTTAAAACCCATGTTTAATCTGAGCCGTTCATCGCGTACCGGTTCGATGTTTTAATCATGGTCGTCCACTTCACTTTAACACCCCCGCCTCGCCATCGCGCGTTGGATCTGGATCCAATGGTCCAGATCGATCCGGCGCACGCGCACAGTGCGCGGGTTCACCGTGGGCCTAGCTCACCATGGACCCGAGGGGATTTAAATTTGAAAACGAATTCTAGAAACTATTTTAACTTGTAAAATTCATATCTGGCGCATTTTAACTTCAAAAATTACCATTCCACTTTCAGAAAATTTGTAATATTATTTTCTACATGTTCATTCAATAAAAACAATATGTTTACTTTGGATTTTTCATGTTTATTTAAATAGGTATTCAAATGCCCTTAGGTTAAAAATGTAAATTTAATCATTTAAATTTCAGTAAAGCTTGTAATTATTTATTTCCTGCTAATATGATGAAACCACTAAGTTTTCCCTAAACCTTTCATTTTAAATTAATTAGAAAGCTTAAAAAGAGATCATTTCACAATTTAAAATCCCTTTTAGAAAGGGCCATATTTCTTTGTAGTTCCTTTTGAAATTATTTATAAAATAGATTTCAGAAACTTAATAACTTGGTTTTTCTTAAATTAAACCAATTTCAACCTATGTGCTTGTTGTGTGGTTTTATATTGTTTAATTGAATGCTGTATTTATTTTATTTTACTTTATTTATATTGGGAAGACTACGACGCCGCCGAGGAGCCGGAATATTTTCCCGAAGTTCCTCCCTCCCATTTCGCTGAACAAGGCAAGTCACCAAACAAATCTTTTGAGCATATTGGACCCATGTTTTATTAAACTATCGCTAAAACACATAGGCTATACATGCATTAGTCCAATGAAAACCCTTACAATATATTTATTTAGGATCCCCCGACCTTGATGTGCAACCCAAGCCATGCTATCTCGCCTAACCTCCTTGTCACCGTATGATTAGTATTATTAGCTAGGGTCCAATGTATTGACATGATCACTATAGGATAAAAATGAGTCGTAGCAAAATGGTTCTACTATAAGATCCCCGTTACTTCTTATCCTTGGAATTCTGTTGGTGATGAGTTGTGGTTGTGAGTGAATGCATGGTGGGTTCCGGGTGCAAGCTAGGGCATTGGTCGGTAGCACCCGGGGCACTATAAGGACCAGTCTGCGGGATCCATTGCAATACACTTCCGTGCTAACCACAAGTCTAATGGGTAAGTCCTAACTAAGGTATGGAGTGTTCCAAACCGAGGCCACCATTTGGAGATGGGTCAAGCAGCACCTGCGGGTGGCTTGTACCAACGTGGCGCAAAAGGGGGTGCGACGTTAGCCGGGATGTGGCCCGGCGCGCCTGCGAAACCTAGAGCGGGTGGTTATTGCTTGGAGCATTTCATGCCAAGGTTTTGGTATGACTTCCCATGGTATGGGTCATCTCATTTGGGATGAGTGCGTTCCTTGTGGGTACAGTAGTACATCTCTGATCAGAGTCATAAATCTTTTCGAAAAGCCGAGCCCATGGTCAAGGGCGGGTTGCGTGACATCCCACAGTTAGATTACTTTTGATATGTATGTGCATGATGGTTTGACATGTAAGGACTGTTGTGCGAGGAGGTAAAATGTACTCCTCGAGTTAGATGATGTTATTGTTGTTCATGTTTACTTTCTGCATGATAAAACTTGACTACATTAACTGCAATAACTGGAAATGTACTTTTCCGCACTTTTAGCCCATTTATCCTTCCTTGCTATTACCTTGCATTATTACCTGCATTTGTGGTGGCTTGTTGAGTAATTTTTGTACTCATACCCATTGAACACCTCAGAGGATGCCTACTATGAAGACGGTCTGGAGTAGCGACCCAGTCAAGCGGAAAGATCTTGAAGAAGGTGTTCGTCATGCAATTTACTTTATTATTGTTTTTATTTAACTCTGATGTAATAATTATGGTCTGCGTACCATGAATACTGTCGTATGTACGATTGTCGCATGATGAACCTCTTGTATTATTGTTTTTCTTATGAAATTCAATAATGTTCCGATTTCGGTAAATCGGGGCGCCACAGTTGAGTAGGATTCTCGGCTTTTTGTATGGTGTCTAACTGGGCTCTTTCTTTCTCAAGGGTAGTGGGTGGAGTGAACAATGTTTTGCTCGGAGTGTTTGGAGAGGTTCTCTCATAGCCCAACCCTAGAGCTAACCCTGCCTTATCTGCACACATTTTTGTTTTAGCCAAAAGCAAATCCATCCTACACTTCCCTTCAGTGCATTTTTCAACCACGTAGAGAAGATTATTATTTTCACTTTTTAATTTTTCAACTTGCTCTCTAGCAAAGCTGAGTTGATCCTTAAGGGTGATGAAGGTGGGACATGCTGGCTGCACATCCTTAGAACACTCAACACTCTCCAATCTAGCCTTAAGTTCATCAAATTAATGCTTTCAACAAGTAAAGTACAGTTCATGCATTCGTTGATGACAGTAGGACTAGACTCCAACACCAAAAGCTGCTTTTCAGTAATTTCAAGTTTTTCAACAGCTTGAGCATGTGTAAATCACAGCTAAGCAAGTTCATTCATAACAATCAAACATGACTCACATTCAGCATCATCAGACTTAGATTTTAAGATTGCAAGTTCAGTGGATAAAGATTCATGTCTGGGTTTTAGATCTTTTCTTTCTTTAACATCAAGTTTAAGTAATCTATAGTGAGAATAGACAACATCATGTAATTCATCAATCTGAACAAGAAGCTGATCATGGGATAGATATACCTCAGATGTGTCAAGCTCGTCGCTGTTGTGGATGTTGTCGGCCATGAAGCAAAGGCCTTTCTTGGTAGGCTCTTCTTCATCGAAGCTTGGCTCCTCACTTGATGTACTGTCGATGTTGCTGAGGGCGGCTACAAATGCTCTGGCTACTCTCTTGGCCACTTTGTTGTGCTTCCCCTTAAAGAAAGGTTTCTTGTTCCACTTCTGGTATTTGTACTCATTTTCATTTTTCATTTTTAGTTTAGGGCAATTCGCTTTTATGTGAGAAGTATCTCCACATTAGAAACAACATCGAGACCCTCCTTTTCTCTGATCTCATCTATCATTATAGAACCGTGTGATCTTCTTGACAATGAGAGCTAGATCCTCATCATCTAGAGTGTCCACTTGTTCTTTCATGACAGAGACTAGAGAGGACAAGTCAAAACCACTAGAATAAGCACAAACTGTAGAACCACCAGAAAGACTCCCTCCAGATGAGTTACCGCTACCAATACTAGAAACTAAAGAAATAGAAGGTGAGAAACCAAGGGTTGCTTTTGGAATCTGTAATGAGTGATTGACAGGTTTTACCTTCTGGTTTTGAAGGAGTCCCTCCGAAGGGGTTCGCAGGTTGTTTCACCGAAGGGTTTGGTAGGTTCGGTTGCTACGGTTGTCGCATCAAAGTGTGACTGTCGGAGGGGGTCGACAATACATGTTGACTTAGTCGTATCGAAGGGTTCAGTACTTTGGGCGGTACACCGGAGTATGTACAGGAGGTTGTTTACCCGAAGAGGTCTTCGGGGTAGTAGATACACTTGTCTGTTTGTTTGTGGTGTGCAGGTGACTTCGTAGGTGACGGACGATTCGCAGCAAGTGAACCTAGGTCAAGCAGGAGGCTTGATACCAGGCGAGCGGGGAGCTCAGTCACGAAGGCTACATGGGGTCGAGGTCGGTCCTCAGGTCAAGGTGCTCCAGGCGAAGGTAGAGAATGCAGAGTGTGGCTCTGTCTGAAGGTACCCTGAGACGAAGTCCTCGGAGGCGAGGCACTTCGAAGTGTGCTCCGAAAGGTGCAACTTCAGAGTTCGGTGGACAAGTCCTCAGCATTGAAGCAAGATGTTCGAAGTGTGCTCCGGATGTGATGAGGACATCCCTTCTCCGCTGGACATTCAGAAAGTCCGATCACTAGAGCTCGGGCACGACACTTGAATTTAGAGGTGAGCTCATTTCTAAGCATTTCAAATTATGAATTTGAGAATAGATTGTTATCTAATGATTATATTGTGATTAGGAACTAAGGAGAGGACGAGAAGATTCATGAATAAGGACTTGGAGGCATGGAGGTACAACAAGGGAGTGCAAGCCAAGCTGGAGATCCGATCCAAGTTGACTTCCAGTACAATTCGGACGCCATGACCACCTGATTGTAGAATGGACGCCCAGGATGCATATGACATCCAATTTGGATGTTCCACATATGGTTGGAAAGATGAGAATATAACCTTTAAAATGGGACCATCCTCCTATCAAGATAAAATCGGAGTTGTCAGAAATTGTCAAAACAGTACCGATTTCCAGAACCGTTTCGGTGCTGCATCACCAATTTGGGCCTTTGGCCCATGTACCGAGTTGGAGTCCCTTAAGGAAATGTTTTAGGATTAAACCACGTTTATTAGCCTATATAAGCAGCAACCGCCACTGTCTCTCACGGGTTTTGCTTAGATTATTCTGTCCAGAACAGTTTTGTCGTCATATCGGTTTGTAGAACCCCAATTTGTGAGTTTAATCATACATCTGCAATTCAGTTGCATTCTTCTTGGTTCTATCTTGTGTTCTTCGATTCATAGGCAAGGATTAGCGTTCTTGGCAAGGTCGATCGGGCACTGTTCGGTCGATAACAAGAGGAGACGTTGTGCTGCGATTACACGCTCAAGACCTGTCGTCCAGAAGTCGGGTCGATTTGTGTACGACTCCACCAAATCAAGAGATATCAGAACCTTTCGGAAGATTGGGAACCCTAGTTTACATGAAGTGGTATCTAGAGATATGTTTACCATCAGGTTCGCCTTCCCTTTGTTTGAGTTAATTTCGCCTTCGTCCTAGAGTCCACAGAAAAGCCAAAAAAAATTTCCCCGTCCTAGACATTGTTAGCCTTTTGCACAATTCTCTTTCAGAGTCCGTAGTGTTGCGTTTGTGTCCAAGTTTGTGTCTTTGTTGCTGGTTAATTTGTGTCTTAGATTGGTTTGTGTGTTTCCCTTTTCTGCTGCACAATTTTTCCACCCCACCAGTTCACATCCGCTACCGATTCCACCACCAACAGACCCAATTTCGGAGGGTCCTCATTGAAATGGGCATAACTTTTCGCTCGGAATTCCGATTGAGCTGAAATTTTTATCGCAGAAAGATCTCGAAAAGAATTGGGCGATTTCAAAAAAATTAAAAAAAATCAGGAAGGCCTTCATTTCGGTCTCCGAAGTTTCAGCAACCATTTTTCTAAACGATCCAAATTCTGTACCGATAACATCTAACATTGGTTTAAGCTGATACTTGGTGCTGTTCTTAATATTGGTTCATAGTGTTGCTGGTACATGGTTGCAAAAAAATAAAAATAAAGAAAAACAAAAAAAGAGAAGAAACAAAACAGAGATACTTGGTGCTGATCCTTGTTTTGCTAGTGTCGTGCTGACATTGTCCTTGCTTTCCATCCTGTCCATCCTTGTTTCATTCTTGTTGACACTACTGTTCTTAGGACACGAGGAGACCAACAATTAAGACTAATAGTTTGAAAATTTATTCATCATTACTATCTGTTATTGAATTATGTCCCACTCACATAGCTAGCCTTCCTATAGCTCCACATACACCTTCTGGACAACAGGTTTTTGATCCTTGCAATCGCAGAGCACGCCTCCTAGGTATCCTTTGCCTTGTTGTTAAGAAACTTGTAAGAGCTTGGTGCGGTGTTTCCTCTTGTGGTATTGATTGAGAGAGAGGCACCACCTGTTTTTTTGTTTCTACAATGGCAGGTGATGATGGAGGTGCCACCCCAAAGGACTTCAATGAGTGTGTGAGCCAGGGTCAATTACATGAGGCTCTTGAGTAGGGATAGAAGGCGATGATAGAAGCTCTCATCCAGACAATCACCACTGCCATCAAGGACCTCAGACTCCAAGAGTCGCTTGAGCGCTTGGATAAACCGATATCCACTCTAACCGACAGGGTGGTTGCATTAGAAACTCGTCCCCCACCCGATAGAGATGAGGACATGGACGCAACCACCAGAGATGCGTGACTTCGACATCATCTACTAACCAACACCGTAGATATGGGTGGTAATCATAATCGTGCTCACGATGACCCTTATGCTAATATTAAATTCAGTATACCTTCATTTTCCGGACATTATGATGCTGAGGGATATCTTGATTGGGAGATGACTGTCGAGAAGAAATTTAGTGCCCATCTTGTACCTGACCAACATAGAGTTAGACAAGCCACTAGCGAATTTAAGGATTTTGCTATAATTTGGTGGACTGGTTTAACTTCCATGGGGCTTGCACCTACTACATGGGACGAACCTAAGGTTGCTATGCGCGATAGATTTGTTCCCCCTTATTATAATAGAGAATTGTGTAAGCGCTTGATGTGCATACAATAGGGTGATAATTCTGTGCAGACTTATTATGGTGAGCTTCAAAAGGGTTTGATGCGTTGTGGCATAGTAGAGGGCCTCGAGGATTCTATTTGTCATTTTTACTCGGGTTTGCGGCGTGAAATTCAGGACATAGTGGATTATAATGAGTTTAATACTGTCAACCAGTTGTTTCAGTTGGCTATGTTTGCAGAAAAAGAGTTGCAGGGACGTGCTTTGTAGGACAAGAGCAAGGTCGGCACCACATACACGAAGCGTTCGATGGAATCTTCCGGCCTGACCAAGCCCTCCTCCTTTTGCGTGCCCCCTCCATCGAGCAAATGACCAATATATGCCGGTGTGGCTGCACCACCTAAACCTTCGGATTCAGGTAAAAAAACTTGCAGGTTCTAGCGGCAAGTGCCTCCTCCGTGTCTTCTACAGGACGGACGCCTGGCATTCAGTGCCATCGCTGCCTCGGATTTGGCCACGTGCAGATGTACTGCCCAAGTCAGCGGACATACATCGCTACGGACGATGGGTACATCAGCACCTCCTACATCGAAGATGATGCGACAAAAGATGCGATAGCGGACGACGGTGATGTCCTTGGTAGCGCGGAAACGGCGACTTTTCGGAGCATCATCGTGCACCGCGTTATCAACACACAGTTGCAACAACCAGAGAAGCTTCAACACCACAACCTTTTCCAAACCTTTTTCGTCATCCACAATCGACGAGCTCGTGTCACCATTGATGGAGGTAGCTGCAATAATTTGGTGACTTCGGATTTGGTAAAGAAGCTTGACTTTCCCAACCGTCACCACCCCCATCCATACCGTATCATGTGGTTTAATGATGCAGGAAAATCTAAGGTAACACATACTTGCAGAGTTTCTTTTTCCATTGGTTCCTATGCTAGTCATGTTGATTGTGATGTGGTACCTATGGAAGCTTGTTCACTTTTATTGGGTCGTCCTTGGGAATTTGATAATAATGCTACACACCATGGTAGAAGCAATATATACACTTTTATGCATAAAGGAAAGAAAATTACTTTGCTACCTTTGACCCCTGCTGAAATTTACAAGCTGATAAAGACCGTGCTCCTAGTTTGAATGGTGCTAATTCTAAAAATCAACAAGTTGATAAGTATCTTTACCCACCGAAACAAGATAATCAAATTAAATTAAAGGGTGTTGTCATGCTTGCTAGAAAATGTGACCTTGCTGAAATTTCTGATGATGATGTTTGCTATGCTTTGGCTTGCATGCATACCTTGTTCTCACTTGATAACATTGCTAGTTTGATACCTCCTGCTGCCACTAACCTTTTGCAGGAATATGAGGAAATTTTTCCATTCGACTATCAGAGGAATAGAGCATCAAATTGATTTGATTCCGGGTGCAACATTGCCAAATCGTGCTGCTTATAGAACCAACCCCGAGGAGACTAAGGAAATTCAGCGACAAGTCCAAGACCTTTTGGACCGCGGCTATGTACGTGAAAGCCTTAGCCCTTGTGTCGTTCCTGTACTTTTGGTTACTAAGAAAGATGGTACTTGGCATATGTGTGTTGATTGTAGGGCTATCAATAATATTACTATTTGGTATCGTCATCCTATTCCTAGACTTTACGACATGCTCGATGAATTATGTGGCTCTATAGTTTTCACAAAAATTGACTTGCGTAGTGGTTACCACTAGATTCGAATGAAACTTGGCGATGAGTGGAAAACAGCTTTTAAAACCAAATTTGGGTCGTATGAGTGGTTAGTAATGCCTTTCGGTTTAACTAATGCACCTAGTACTTTCATGCGCTTAATGAATGAGGTTTTGAGGGCTTTTATTGGTCAATTTGTGGTGGTTTACTTTGATGATATCTTGATTTATAGCAAGTCTTTGGATGAACATATGGATCACTTACGTGTTGTTTTTAATGTTTTACGTGATGCACGTTTATTCGCTAACCTTGATAAGTGCATATTTTGCATGGATCGAGTATCTTTTATTGGATATGTTGTCACTCCCCAGGGAATTGAGGTGGATGAGACAAAAATTTAAGCCATAAAGAGCTGGCCGACCCCTAAATCCATCACACAGGTGAGGAGTTTTCTTCGTATTGTAGGTTTCTATCGCCGTTTTGTTCTAGATTTTAGCACCATCGCTGTGCCGCTGCATGAGTTTACAAAGAAGGGTGTGGTGCTTCGTTCGGGACAACCACAAGAGGAAGCATTTACCACTTTTAAGAACAAGCTAACACATGCGCCACTGCTTCAACTTCCAGATTTTGGTAAGACATTTCAGCTTGAATGTGATGCTAGTGCAATTGGCATTGGTGGTGTGTTCATGCAAGAAGGTAAGCCTGTTGCATACTTTAGCGAAAAATTAAATGGTCCTGTTCTAAACTACTCTATGTATGATAAGGAATTGTATGCTCTTGTACGTTCTTTAGAGATGTGGTATCATTATTTGTGGCCTACGGAATTTATTATACATTCTAATCATGAATCGCTTAAGTCTCTTCGCTCTCAAACAAATCTGAATCGTAGACATGATAAATGGGTTGAATTTATTGAGTCCTTTCCTTTCATCATCAAGCATAAGAAAGGGAAGGATAATGTCATTGTCGATGTTTTGTCTATGTGCTATACTTTGTTGTCCCAACTTGATTGTTGGATTTTTGGACTTGAATCAATAAAAGAACAATATGCAAATGATCTTGATTTTAAAGATGTGCTGCTGAATTGTAAAGAGGGACATACAAGGAAAAAATTCATGATCAATGATGGGTTTGTGTTTAGGGCTAACCGCTTGTGCATTCTAGTTGGTTCTATTCACCTTTTGTTGCTGCAGGAAGCACATGGGGGAGGCTTGATGGGGCACTTTGGTGCTAAAAAGATAGAAGATGTTTTGGCCTCACATTTATTTTGGCCAAGAATGAGGAGAGACGTCGAGCGGTTTGTCGGTCGCTGCAATACACGTCAAAAAGATAAGTCTTGATTGAATCCACACTGTTTATAGATACCTCTCCCTGTTCCTTCTATTCCATGTGCGGATATTTCTCTGGATTTTGTGTTGGGATTGCCACGGACAAAGAGGGGGAGGGATAGTATTTTTGTTGTTGTGGATCGATTTTCTAAGATGGCACATTTTATACCATGTCATAAAAGTGATGATGTTGTCCATATTACTGACCTCTTTTTCAAAGAAATTGTACGTTTGCATGGTATGCCTTCTACTATTGTTTCAGATCATGATGGAAAAATTTTTAGTCACTTTTGGCGTACTTTGTGGAACAAGTTGGGTACCAAATTATTATTTTCTACCACTTGTCACCCACAAACTGATAGCCAAACGGAGGTGGTCAACCACACTTTAGGCTCCATGTTGAGGGCTGTTTTGAAGAAAAATTTGAAGATATGGGAAGAATGTTTGCCTCATGTGGAGTTTACATACAACCGAGCAACACATTCTACCACCAAGGTAAGTCTTTCTAGGTAGTGTATGGTTTTAACCTTCGTGCTCCTATCGATATTTTGCCTTTACCTACCAGTGAGAGAATACATAATGATGCTAAAGAGCATGCTGAATTTATTTTGAAACTGCATGAAACAACTAAGGAAAACATTGAAAAGATGACTGAAAAATATAGGCTTGCTGGTAGTAAAGGTAGAAATGAAGTTAAGCTTGAAACAAGCGATTTAGTTTGGTTGCACTTGAGGAAGGATAGATTTCTAGATTTAAGAAAGTCTGAGTTGATGCCTAGAGCTGATGGTCCTTTCAAAATACTTGAGAAGATTAATGATAATGTATATAAACTTGAGTTGCCTCCCGAGTTCGGGGTCAGTCCTACCTTTAACATTTCAGATTTGAAGCCTTACTTGGGAGAAGATGATACGTTAGAGTCGAGGACGACTCCAATTCAAGAGGGGGAGGATGATGAGGACATCACTTCTCCGCTGAACATTCAAGGTCCAATCACTAGAGCTCGTGCATGACACTTAAATTTAGAGGTTAGCTCGTTCCTAAGCATTTCAAATTATGAATTTGAGAATAGATTGCTACCTAATGATTATATTGTGATTAGGAACCAAGGAGAGGACCAAGAGATTCATGAAGAAGGACTTGGAGGCGTGGAGGTACAGCAAGGTAGTGCAAGCCAAGCTGGAGATCCGATCCAAGTCGACTTCGAGTCCAATTCAGACGCCTGGACCACCTGATAGTAAAATGGACACCCAGGATGAAGACGACCTCCGATTTGGACGTTCCACATATGGTTGGAAATATGAGAAGATAACCTTTCCAATGGGACCAACCTCATATCAAGATAAAATCGGAGTCATCATCAATTGTCAAAAAAGTACCGATTTCTAGAACTATTTCGGTGATGTGTCACCAGTTTGTTGGGCCTTTGGCCCATTTACCGAGTTGGAGTCCCTTAAGGACACGTTTTAGGGTTAAACCACATTTATTAGCCTATATAAACAGCAGCCGCCACTGTCTCTCACGGGTTTTGCCTAGATTATTCTGTCCAGAATAGTTTCGCCGTCATATCAATTTGTAGAACCCTAATTTGTGAGTTTAATCATACATCTGCAATTCGGTTGCATTCTCCTTGGTTCTTGCTTGTGTTCTTCGATTCATAGGCAAGGATTAGCCTTCTTGGCAAGGTCGACCGGGCACCGTTCGGTTGATAACCAGAGGAGACGTTGTGCTGCGATTGCGGGCTCAAGACGTGCCGTCTAGAAGCTGAGTCAATTTGTGTAGCGACTCCACCAAATCGAGAGATATCAGAACCTTTCGGAAGATTGGGAACCCTAGTTTACATCAGGATGGAGGCACTCAAAGGTTCATCCGACCGAGGTCTCAAAAGTCGAGGTGCATCAAAGACATGGTCCGGGTGAAGTTCGTCAAGGCTTCTCACTGAAGCTACCGCACCGCTCGCGTGCGAAGGGGGCTTCAGAAGACTCCAAAACTGCAAAGGTTGACCATGTCTGCTCTTCAAAAGTTGATGTTGTCTCTCTCTGCGAAGCTGACAAAAGAAGCCTCCAAATAAAGTAGACTACCATTTGTACCCCTGTTTTGTTGAGACAAAAACAGTGTAAACCCTAGGGGTAAAGTAGTCTATCCACAAGGCTAAATAGTGCCTATAAATAGTGAAGGCTGGCTAGGCTTGAGAAACAGTTTTTGTGTAGCCATTTTCAGAACTCTAGAGCTAGCCGCCACTCTTGTATTCAGTCTGTGAGTTCATTTTGTGTTCCCTGTTCAAGCAATGAAACTTTGATTCTGTTTTCATTTACTGCTTGAACTTGTATGCTTGCTTTGCACTGCATGTCTTGATTTCTTTGTGCTCCACTTATTCCTGGTTTGAGTTTGTGCACTAGGGTGTTTCTCGAGAAGTATGTGAGTGATTAGTGTGTGTGAAGTGTAATTTTCAGTGTGAGTTCGCTTTGTGTAAACTTGAGGATAGTCCTCTCTGATTACTTGCGAAGCACTGTGCATGGCTAAGATCGAAGCATGTTTTCTTCCCGTGTCAAAATCCTCAGCGCAGTGTGTTCTATGTGAGTTTTGACCTTAGGAATATGAAGCCTAGTACTAATTGCTAGTGTAGAGTATCTGGTCGATGTCCTCAGAGGGAAATCATCTCCTGCGAAGGGTGAAGTGCGAAGTCTGCTTGAAGGCACTCAGACGAGTGAGCCGATTTTCTGAGTCATCTAGTTCTTCTCACTGTCTTGTTGCAAATTCTTCTTCTGAGCTTTGGAAGTGGCATAGGAGACTAGGGCATATGAGCTTTGAGTTGCTCACTCGTCTGAGTGCCCTAGGTCTGATCCTAGGATTTCCCAAGCTCAAATTTTAGAGGAACATAGTTTGCACTGCATGTCGACATGGAAAGATGATTGCCGCTTCGCACTCGCCATTCACCATGGTGATGACTGAACAACCCAGAGAACTTCTCCATATGGACACTGTTGGTCTTTCTCGGGTTAGTTATTTAGGCGGCAAGTGGTATGTGTTAGTCATAGTCGATGATTTCTCTCACTACTCTTAGGTCTTCTTTCTAGCTAGCAAGGATGAAGTGTTCTCACACTTTCGAAGCTTGGCTTTGAGACTTTTCGCTGAACTCCCTGGTGCATTAAAATTCATTCAAACTGATAATGACATTGATTTCAAAAACAGTCCCTTTGTTGATTTTTGCATGGAGCATGGAATAGAACATCAATTCTCTGCTCCGTGGGTCCCTCAATAGAACGGTGTTGTTGAGAGAAAGAACCACACTTTGGTTGAGATGGCTAGGACGATGCTCAATGAGCACAGGACTCCTAGAAAATTCTAGGCTGAGGCCATGAACACTACATGTTACATCTCAAACCAAATCTTCTTGCGCTCAATTTTGAACTTGGCATCTTATGAGCTGCGTTTTGGGAGACAACCGAAAGTTACTCATCTTTGAGTTTTTGGTTGTCGATACTTTATCCTAAAACGTGGAAATTTGGATAAATTTGAGTCGCGCTATTCTGACGGGATCTTTTTGGGATACACTACTCATGGTCATTCTTATCGTGTTTTCAATTTGGAAACTAACACTGCCATTGAGTAATGTGATGTGACTTTTGATGAATCAACCCCTTGTGTTAGTTCTACTATTGAATAGGCAAATGAACACGACATGGAGCAGACCACCTTTGAAGATGAAGATCCCGGAGATTTCGAGGATGAACCCCTACTACCCTCGACATCAACCCCCAAAGCCAACCCCGCTTTTACCATTTCGGCTCAAGGTCCTGAAGCAACTACCTCAACATCGGACATCTTGGACCACTCCAACGCAAAAGTTGAGGGGGAGACTGCATCCCACCGTGAGGCTCCACACCATATTCAAAGGATTCATCCTCCCGAGCAGATCATCGGTGATCTTGATCAAAGGGTAACTCGTTCCTTCGCTCACTTTGCTGATTATTCTTTTATTGCTACTTTCGAGCCCTTAGATGTTAGTCATGCACTTTCTGATTCTAGTTGGATCAATGTCATGCATGAAGAACATGAACATTTTGAGAGAAACCAAGTCTGGACTTTGGTTGATCCTCCACCAAATGTTCATTTCATTAGAACAAAATGGATTTTCAAAAACAAATAAGGAGAGGATGGGACTGTAGTTAGAAACAAGGCTAGACTTGTAGCTCAGGGTTATTCTCAATTAGAAGGGATTGATTTTACTTAGACTTTTGCACTTGTTGCACGTCTACAGGCCATTAGGATTTTGCATGCCTTTGCGACATCCCGAGGATTCAAACTCTATCAAATGGATGTCAAAAGTGCATTTCTTAATGGCTTCATAGGCGAAGATGTTTATGTAAAACAACCCGTGGATTTGAAAACCCCAAATACCCACATAAAGTCCTTAAACTTAATGTTGGGGGAAAATACTTTATCCTCAAAGTCTCTACAATTATAAGACAATGCCAATCTACTAAACCGAAGTTGTAGTATTAACTTCGATTTAATACATGATCAAGCTCGAAGAATCCATGCAGACTTCTGTTCGAAGTATGACTTCGAAGGTTGAATCTTGAGAGAGTTTATCTGCCAGCGAGGATGAAAGACTTATCTTCTTTATGATTAGATTAGTCTTTTAGCATTTTAACCCTATTAGGGGTACCGAATAGTTTCCACTATGTCAGTTGTAATTGAGGGGTAAAAAGTTCTTTTCCTTAAGATTTTTACCTATAAATACCCCCCTTTCTACCCTGTAATGGGCATCGAATACTCAGTTATTCAATACACAACTTTGAACTACTTCGAGCTATTATCCTATTCGGAGGCTTGAAATAGTCCGCTTCACAAACTCTTCGCTTGTTAGTTCTTAATCTTCGAAAACCTATTAGCATAATCTTTTACACCAACAGTTGGCGCCGTCCGTGGGGAACCTAGTCCAAAAAACTTCATTCTCTACCATGTTCTTAGAACCATGCCTCCTAAGCGGAGTTCAAGAGGTAGTCCTACTTGGAGGTCCCCTCGGACCTCCGGAGCAAGATCTTCAAATACAGTCGAGGTCGAAGGACCTTTAGTAGTTCCTCCACCTCAGACCCCAAAGGGAATTCTCTTCCTCGCGCATATGGAGTTCCTCCTCCAACTCCATCTATGCTTCGGCTAAACGGAGTTCCTCCTCTAACTCCGACTGTGCTACGGACTGACATGTACAGTTCTCAAGACCCGGAAGATCCTTCCGGAATAAATGAAGATAGTCTTGGCGACGTGGCGACCTAGATGGCTAGTCTCCAGGCTGAAGTGGCGAGGTGGAGGCAAGAAGCCACAGATAGGATTCATTCTTAGGCCACCCGGTCATTCCCGAAGTGCCTCAAGACGACAACTCTCTTCTTTATCTCGAAGCCCAAGAGAACGCTTCCTTCGATAACGAGTCTCTGTTGCATCCCGATTTACAGAAAGTGCGCTTCGACCCTAATTTTAAAACTTCAAAGCTCTGTAAGTACTCTGGAGAAGAGGATTCGGGGGAGTTCTCTCGTTCGTATGCTTTGGCAATTGACGCTAGTGGAGGAGTCCGAGACACCATAGCCAAGTGTTTCCCCCTTGCTCTCAAAGGGGTTGCTTTGCGTTGGTTCTGGTCCTTGAAGCCAAGATCAATTAGAACTTGGGAGCAGCTAAGGATAAAGTTTATAAGTAACTTTCAGGGTACCTTCATACCCACTATGGAAGTCTTTTCCAGGTGAAGCAGCTACCTGGAGAAACTTTAAGACAGTTTTTCAAGCGCTTTGCTCATACGAAGTCGCAGAAAAGGGGGTTGTCTACGTCCGCCATTGTTGATACAGCCCGAGAGGGAGTTACTGATGCGGGCATCCTTGATAAACTTCATCGGAAACAGATATCCTCTGTAGCACAGCTAATGGCTTATTTCGAAGAATATGCTAAGTCGGAAGCTAGAAGGATGGCTCCGAAGAACAACTTCAACTCCTTCAATCCTACAAGAAGTCAAGCTCGAAGTGAAGACTTCAACACCTTCGTAGGGGCCTAACATCGATATCCAGCATGACAAGTGTCGTGGACAAAAGCATCCTCGCTCAAAAGTCCTGAACATTGCTCCTTCTCAGCAGAAATTTGCCCCTAGAAATCCACAAGCTTCGGGAAGCAAGACCAGCGGCTGGAGGCCGCCAGGGAAGCCGGCTGGCAAAGGCTAGGCCTTCTTCTGCTGCGTTCATGGTGAAAATTGGAGTTATGCTACTGATGCGTGCAAGTCTATACTCACTTTAAGAGGCGAGTACCTTGAAAGGACCTCTGGTCAAGGCACTACTGACCGAGTCCCTTCCGAGGCACGTTCGGATCCTGTGCAAGCTGTGGCATGTGTAGACAACTTCGACCCCACAAGGCAACCTCCTGTGGTCAATATTATGCCACCCCTGAAGCAAGAAGTTGGGCAAGATCGGAGAAAAATATTAGTCCTCCCTATTTCTGGAGGAGGGACCCTTGGCAGTATGTCGAAGAGACAGCGAAGATGAAATCAAAACAAGCTTTGTAACTGCTTTGGGAGTCTTCTGCTATGTAAGAATTCCTTTCGGCTTAAGAAATGCTGGGGCAACTTTTTCGAGGTTAATTGCTAAAGCTCTAGGTCATCAAATAGGTCGCAATGTAGAAGCCTATATGGATGATATTGTAATAAAGAGTGCTTTAAAGCACCAACATAGCCTAGACTTAGCAGAAACATTTGAGAGCCTTCTGGCATGTGGAGTCCGTCTTAACCGCAAAAAATGTATCTTCGGGGCTCAGGCTGGGAAGTTGCTAGGGTGTCCAGTTTCGAGTAGAGGGATTGAAGCTAGCCCTACTCAAATAACTGCATTGCAAAGGATGGCTCCGCCAGAAAATTTAAAGTAAGTACAAAAGCTAGCTGGCCATCTAGCAGCACTTAGCAGATTTCTAGCAAGGTCTGCAGAATGAAGCCTGCCTATTTTCAAAGCATTGAAAGGGTCCGAAGATTTTGCATGGGCACCGGAGTGTCAAAAGAGTTTTGATGATATTAAAAATTATCTCAGCAACCTCGCTACACTCACAGTGCCCGTTGTAGATGAAACCCTACTCCTCTCCCTCACAACTACTGGCTCCGCTATCAGTGCAGTCCTTGTTAGAGAAGTTGATTTCAATGGGAAGTTGGTGCAGAATCCAGTCTATTTTGTATCCGAAGCTTTATTTGGAGAAAAAACAAGATATTCCAAGCTTGAGAAATTCACTTATGCTCTGATAATCGCTTCGAGGAAATTACGACATTATTTTCTAGCACATAATGTAAATGTACCAACTTCGTATCCTTTGGGATATATGATCCGAAGCAAAGATTCTACGGGAAGAATTGGAAAATGGGATGTTGAGCTAGCACCCTTCGGCATCTCCTTCACAGCAAGGACAGCAATCAAGTCGCAAGTGGTGGCAGATTTTGTGGCATAGTGGACTCCATCTGCAATATGGGCTCCTAAGAAATCAAATGAAGGAATTTGGACCATATACTTCGACGGAGATTTTCAAGCATCTGGAGTAGGAGACCACTATGTGAATTCCGAACCACTGGTTTGATAGCATTCGCAAAAAGAGCTGAAGGAGGCCAAACAAAGTAGACTTTGAGCTAATAGCTTAGAACGTCTGTAAAAGAGTCCAAAGTGACCAATTTTATTGGATGCTAGCGTATCCGAAAAAAGAGTCCGAAGTGACTACATTCAAACAAAAAGGTACTAAGTTACCAGTTTTCAGACTCCGAGTTAATAGAGTCGAAGACATTTTTTGAGATCTTAGTCAATCTCTATGTTGATAAGGGGCTCTGAGCCTCCAAAATTGTACTTCTAAGTAAAGTTCTTTTCATTGCGCGTGAACAACTTCGACCAAGTTTCGATGTTGCTTACACCTAAAGAGGGGCTGGGAAGTAGGGAGTCAATTTTGAAACTTTAATCTTTATCATTCCAACATATTACATTACATCATGAAAAGTTTGTATCTATACCGAGAAGGAAACGAAGACCTCTTCGATCCCTAGAACTACCACTAATGCTAGAATGACTAGTTCCAGATCCGGGAGTTTTAATAACTTTACGTTTAACTCTTTTTCCTCCCTTCGAAGCTCGGAAATCTTTTCGTTCCTGCTAAAGTTCAGCGCAAGTTCGAAGTCGCTCGAGGCTTCTTTCCATGCTTCGAAGTTGTTCATAACCTTTCTTTACTTGTTCTTCAGTAGTATTTTCTTCTTCGGACCATTCAATGTCTTCAGAAGATGAAGATTCCAACTTAACTTCTTTTTCCTCTTCTTTAATGTAAGATAATATATCTTTGCATATTTGGGGCGCAATTACACCAGAACTTTCTCGAGGAATTGAAAATCAATGGCGTTTGTGAGGTCATAGAGTTTCAAAGGTAGCCCATAGCAAGCGAAGCTCTTCGTTAACCTCTAGCACTTCGAGATCATCCATAAAAGGTCGAAGAGCCTAAAAACATTTCCAAATAAGTCTTTTCATTCATAAAAGATAAAAGCATAAACTTTTACATATTCAGGGCCCTAAACAAAACTAGACCTTCGGGTCTGGTGGGGGCTGGCTGCTCGAATCTTGCGACCGTGCTTGTTTCTGGCGAAGTCCTTCATTAATCCAAGCCTTAATCGCTGATCGACTTTCGGCTCTCCAAGACACTTGGAAGGCTTGCCAAGCTGTAGCTACATCATCGGAAGGGTTTAAGAGCCGGTTGTCGTCGAAGATAATGGGAGTCGCCCCTGAGTATGGCGCTACAGATAGCCCTAGATATTCGTAGTAGAGAAGTACTCCGAGAGCAGCTACTTTGCCGGAGATTTCTCTGTACCGAATACCCGCCGTCTTCATCATCTTCGCCGCTGCTTGGATCATTTTCAATCTTCGAAGCAGAAGGACGTCGCCAGTTGAAGGTAAGGTCCAAGAAGTACCGAAGTATTCCAAGACACCCCAAAGGTTGTCCATGGTTTCTAAAGCTACCTTCTCGGACTTCACCTTGTCTTCGGACAAAATATCCCTTGACGAAGACAGTTCATCTATCAAAGAAGATAGCCTAGCTGCCTCCGTAACCAAGGAGTTCTTCTGACCGAGCAAGTTGTTGGCCTCCTCCATTAATTTCGCTTGCTCCTCTTGGAGCTTGACCTGCTCAGCTTCTACGGTCGCTTGCTCCATTCGTAGTTTCTCTACTTTAGCCCGAAGCACGATTTCTTCGGCTTTGAGCTTCCCATTAGCAGCTTCCAGACCAAGTCTGGTTTTCCTTTCTGCTACTACCACCTCATCCAAGCTGGAAGTTCGAATTTTGGAGTTGTCAAGACTCCCTTGGAGGGCAGTTATCTTCTCCTTAAGACGATTGCATTCCCGCTCGTTAGAAACAGCCGCAGCTCGAGCCAAGACTATTTGCTGCCAAGGAAAAAGCAATGTGAGTAAACTAGTTACATGTTGAAACTAACTCCGTTATTGCAGATACTTCGTACTTGGTATGCTGCCCGCTCCAAGGCTACATATAACTCCGACCCCTCGGCTTCCCTAGGTATAGCCACCAAGTCAGTCTCCCCGACTTCGCGATTAGCTCGAGCCAAAGGCTCTAGCAGAGTTCGAAGCCCAGTCCTTCGCTCCAGAAAAGGAGCTAGGAGGGGGAGCATTGACAAGGCTCTTTGATCGTCTTCATTAGGAGAAGGGTCGGAGCACAGCGCCGCATCCCCCGAGACCTCGGTGGATTGGCCCCCTTCCGTGGACTGTCCTCTGTCTATAGATTCTGATGGGGTTAATCTAGAGTTTGGAGCAGGAAAAGGATCCAATTTCCCTTTACCTTTTTCGGGCCCCATTTTTATAACCTCTTCCAGAATTGAAATCGGAGATGTCAAGGTTTTCCCCTGAACAGGGGCCAAATAACGTCAGCCTCCGATGGCCTTCGACCCGGAGCCCAACACTATTGAAGCTTGTACCTTCCCGAAGAAGATGTTTCCAAGCCTCAAGGTTCACCTCGAAGCCCTAAAGATTCCTTAAAGATTGCCAAAAGCTAAGTCGCAGGCTAACTTCGAAGTTAGCCTCCGGGCCTTGTTTAGAGTTAGCCTTCGAGCTCCCTTCGGAGCTCCTCAGAGCTAGTCTCTGGACCCTCTTTAGCCGATTCAAAGCCAAGGCTCCGAGGCCCCAGTTCGGAGGCCCGGTTCGGAGGCCCTGTTCGGAGCCCCAGTTCGGAGCCCCGGTTCGGAGGTCCAGTTCGGAGGCCCAGTTCGGAAGTCCAGTTCGGAGGCTCCGAGGCCCCAGTTCGGAGGTCCTGTTCGGAGGCTCAGTTCAGAGGCCCAGTTCAGAGGCCCCTGTTCAGAGCCCCTGTTCGGAGGTCCAGTTCGGAGGCCCGGTTCGGAGGCCCCTGTTCGGAGGTCCGGTTCGGAGCCTCGGTTCGGAGGCCTAGTTCGGAGGCCCAGTTCTGAGGCCCGGTTCGGAGGCCCCTGTTCGAAGCCCCGGTTCGGAGCATGCTTCGAAGCCCACTTTGGAGTGTACTTCGAAGCCTCCCTTGCAGCCTCTGCCTGAAGAGCTCCGGCCCTACTTCGAACCCAGAAGATATCTGCGCCCCGCTACAGTGTAGAAGTCGTACTAGGGGCCCCTCTGCCCATAGTCTATCGTTTAGCTGGACAGGAGGTGACGTTGCCTGACACGTCTGTAAAGCTGTAAAGCACTTTTTGTACCGTAGTTACCTCCTTTCCCCTTTTTGCCCCTATGAGCCTGGGACTCATAGAGGGCATCTCGGTCTTTTCCTTTGGCCTGCGTGCCTATAAAAGCAGGGCCAAGCCCTTGTAACAGGATACCTCCTCCAGGGGCCATGAGACCCTGGAGTTCACTTCTCCCCACCAAAGCATACCATGCCAAATCCACCACAAACTGGACGTAGGGCTATTATCCCCTAGGGGAGGACCGAACCAGTATAAATCCTTTCTCCCTCTGAGAGAACCCTTCGAGGTTCATTCTACACATCATATACACGCATACAAAACCTGTGCTGTAGCTAACGCAATTGCTACAACAGTTGGCATCGTCCGTGGGGACCTTAGTACTAAAAGCTAAGTTCTCTGCCACTCCCTGCAATTCAAAGTGCGCTTGAGGGGGGGAGCTTCGAAGCTTTCTTGCTTCGTGCACTCTTCGGCAAGCGGCCTCGGGTGCAGTTCGAAGGTCATCTTCACCTTCCCCCATCCTTTCTGTTTTGCAGCTTACCCTCCAGCAAGGGGCTCCGCTTCGTGTGTCGAAGGCCGTCAAAGCGCCAGGGGCTACGAGGAAAGCGTTCACCCACTTTACGAGGTATGTACACTGTCCGAAGTACCACTTCGATGTACAATTTTTCAATTACTTTAGTATAAAATCGAAGCCCTGCTTTGCCGTAAAGCCGAAGCCCTGCTTTGCCCTTAAGGCAAACTTTTGCTCCATCTCATTAAAAGTCGAAGCCTTGCTTCGCGTTTTAAAACCCGAAGCCTTGCTTCACCTTGTTTAAAATTCGAAGCCTTGCTTCGCTTTACAAAATCCGGAGCACCCCTCCGAAGGCTACACAACATCCAAATCCAAGCATGCCGAAGCATGCTTCATTTAAATTTGGCTACGCTGAAGCCTTGCTTCGCTCCAAATTAATGCATTCGAAGCCTAGAAGAGGCCTTCGCTCGATGTGTTATAAGGATCCGAAGCCGCCAAAAAGGCGCACCCCTTCGCATTTTTATTGCCTGCACCAGCAACGGCTAAGTCCCTAGCTACCACGAGCAAGAGGGGAAGCATGTATGCGAGGTGTGCGAATGTAATACGTAGTACAAGCGTGACAAGCTAAAACGTTCGAAGCCATCAGATAATGTGAAGCATGCAGACAAAGTATGCAAATACAATAAACTCCATTGAATAATAGTCGAGAAGTATGTTACAAATGCATTTCGAACACAAAACTACGAGTAGTCTGTATCTAAGCCAAAGAAAAATCGAGTGCGAGGCCCCAACCCTCGCTTGCCTTTCTTTTGGCCAGGTCCCCCTCGGCTGGACGAAGCCTCGTCGGAGCCTGCTCTCCCACGTCCGGCTCGTCCAGGCTCCGAAGCCCGCAGACCTCGTCTTCCACTTTGCAGGTCGCTCCAAGTCTGCGAGGCAGGCGGTGCCGTGTCGAAAGCAGAGAAGTCTAAAGCTTCATTGCCTGCTAAGACCGTTTGCGAAGGCAAAAATGAAGAACTCTGAAGGAACTCCGTCTTCACAATGGCTAACAGATCCTGAGCTACTTCGGGGATGGCTTTGCCGCTTGGCCCCCTCGGAAGCTTAAACCGAGGGGGGCCTTCGGACCTAGCTACCTCGAGGACTACCCACAACTGGCAAAGTTCTTCAGAGTCCTAAAGCACTTCGAAGTCAACATTCGAAGGCTGAGCCTGGGCAGGTATAAAAAACCCCTGCATTCATATTAATTAGTTGATAAGTTTTTACAAGTCTGTAGCTATGAATTACACCTTTGGAGGCGGAGGTGTAGAGGTCGAAGGCCGATTAGGCGAAGCAAGTGTTTTGGCTCGGCGAAGGTGGAGGGCCTTCTAAAGCTTGAGGACTGCTTCATAGCCTTGGGCCTTCCAAGGCTCCTGAAGCCGCCACCAGGCTCCGCGGACGTCTGTCGGAGGCATCACCAAGTGTTGGCCCCTGAAGGCCACCGGGGTTGATGGGGGATTGGTCCCGATCTTCCGCTAGGTAAAGGATAAACTTGGGTTGGTGGAGAATCTCGACGTTGGCGATCCAAGGCTCCGGTCTGGCGGATCAAAACCTTGCAATCGTTACACCACTGTCTCCGTTGGTTATCAACCACGCAGGACGCGATTGACCTCGCCACGAAGGCTAATTCCTGCAAGCGAACCCAAGAACACAAGCAAGAACATGAAGGATACAAGTCGAATGCCAAAACACAGACAAACGATGATAAGGTGAGGTTTCACAAACGCCAATGCAGCAGCCAATCGGTCTGGTGCAAGAGGCGGGATCTAAACACAACAGTGTAGATGCAAACAAAGCAAAACCTAACCCTAGAGGCGGCTGGCATTAGAATATATAGGGCGGAAGCCTGTGGAAGGCGAACAGACACGGGCTGTGGGCTAGAAGACGTACAGACTCAGACTATGGGCCAACATGGCCCAGTTCTGTCACGCAGGACTGTTTAAATCACACAGAACGACTCGACACTCCAAATGAGGTGAAACCAACGGCAAACGATCCGTCTTCTCCTCAGCTTTCCAAAAAGTCAAAGAACGCGCCAATCGGACTTCGTATGAGGAAGTTATGCCCATTTTGGTGAAGGGTGGTTGATGTAGTCCGAACCAGCGAAATCTTGACTTCAAAACATCCGTGCGACTCCGTCTTCAGCTCCAACTCTTCTATTCCATCTCCCATGTTCCTAAGCAACAAAATATCACTAGTATTCAGTAGCATCCCGTTCAAACAAATATTGACATAGTTGCTAAGGAAAGAATTAACCTCATGGTTCAAGCGACGGGCACGGGCGCGTGTGATTTGTCCTAGTAACTGAATTGTAGGTGGAGGCTCCATGTGTGTATCATGTGAAGTGATGTCCTCATCAGGGGTCGTGGAGGTTGCTGCCTCGAGGTGGTTGCACCCTACGTCGTGAAGGATCTGCAACACTCCTTGACCCGCCACTCGGCCGGCCATCAGGGCGAAGCCCTTCAGAGACTGCTCTGCCGTCGAAGCCATCACCTTCAAGAGCGTGGCGCGGTCCCCAATCAGATCCTGCTCGCCGAAGTCTGGAGCCCGGCATTCAGTCCCTATCTGTTGAAGGACTTCGGCCAGACTCTGAGTGGCTTCGCCGAGGTTGTCAACGACGAAGTCCTCAAGTGACCGAGCCTGGTGGTGGAGTTCGGAGTTCTCCTTCGCCTGCCGGGCTTCGGCGTCCTTCGCAGCTTTGAGCTCCGCGCGGAGCATATCCATCTCCGAGGCCAAGGTTTCCTTAGCCTTGCCAGCCTCGGCCTTCGCCGCCTCTGCCTCAGCCCTCGCCATCTCGGCCTCGCCCCTCGCCGCATCGGCTGAAGCTTCGGCCCGCCTTCGCTTCTCGGCTTCCACCAAGACTTTGCGTCGGAGGGCCTCCTTCTCCTCTGCCAGGCGCATCATCCGCCTGTCCGCAGAAGTCAAAGCTGCTGCATTCAGTGCGAAGGCCTGAAAGAATTCAAGAAATCATAAGTGTTGATCGAAGATGGAAGTATAACTCGAAGGCTGTGTAGGACTTCGCTCACCTGCATGAGGGCTTCGTTCGCATTGATGAAGAGTTCCATGGGGTTCGAGCGACCGAGTTGAGCCACCAAGTCCCCTGCCTCCGCAGCTGCACAACACTCGTGGAAGCTATTGATGGCCGCCTTCGTTATGGCCCCCTTCGGCCAAAGAGGTTGGACAATCTAATCCACCGCAACCGCTTGCGCAGGCTTCGGCATGGCCGGACTTAGCTCCACCACATCGACGTCCTCGTCTCTTTGAGGGTCCCCTTCGCCGCGGCCGCTGCCTCCGTCTTCTTCAGACGAGGAGCTATCGGACTCCGAGCTACTGCCGCTGCTGCCGCCGCTGCTGCCGGAGGCCTCTGCTGGCTTCGCCACGGTGGACATCGCACCGGCGTCATCCTCTGCCGGCTTCGCCGTGGTGGGCCTTGCACCGGCATCCTCCTCTGCAAAAAAGTCCAAGTCAAAATCCACACGTTGAAAAGGAGCATGTCTGAAGTGTTTACCTTCGTCAGAGATTTCTTCGAAGGAAGAGGGTTCAATGTGTGCCCACCAGTCCCTTCGCTGCGAGGCTGGTGTGTCGGCCTCCATGCCCGAAGTCATCGCCGCTGAAGCCTTCGCTGCCTTCTTGGTAGGTGGAGCGCTTGTGGGCTCCGTCGCTGTTTGAGGGACCGCGACCGCTGCCTCCTCCGGAGTAGGGGATTCGATCGCGGGGCCCTCTAGCCTAGCCCTCGAAGTTTCGGGCTCATCGTCATCACCTCTCTTCCTCTTGGCACCAGCCGTCGAAGCCGCGAGGTGGGAGAAGTCCGGCAGGCTAGGATCTGTTCGTAGCCATGCAGGGTCCACACCCTGTTCCAGTGCTCCCAGGACCCCACCGAAGCAAGTCGCTGGGCTTGCTCCTCCGGTGTTGGAGCCCCAACAACACGCTCCGCTGCCGCGATGGCCTCCTCCGGAGTCCTCACTTCGAGATGGGCTTCATAAAAGTTCAAGTCAGAATGAAGTTTTTGCGAGGTATGAAAGTAGAAAGGGTTCGAAGTCTTACAGAGGCGCTCGAAGGCCAACTCGTTTAGGCTCCCTCGGCCCGAAGTTTGGAAGAGCCCCTCCGGCCAAGAGCGCGCAAGGGGGCTGAGCCGGAGGGTGGTGAACTACTCCGCAAGGTCCCTCATGATCATCTTCACGGCAACCCTCCGGAGGAGCGATATCCTTGAGCGAAGGGTGTCCGGGCTGGTCTTCACCACCCCTTCGCGCAGATAGGAGATAAGGGCATTGGTGATCCGAAGGGGAGAGTTTGCACCGACGGAGGCATAGAACCACTCTTGATCCCACTTCGAGTACCATTTGCTGTTGACAGCCCTCGCCGGGAAGGCGTCTTGGAACTCCCTCCAAAGCTGGAACTTTGCGCTGCCGAAGGCCAAGGCCCTCTTGACGCGATGTGTGCCCTCCCTTGGCTTCGGCTGGCAGTTGGCGTCGTGAAGGGCGACGAAGACATCTGCGCGGCCCTCGCAGCCTTCGGCCCTCATGGCCCATTCAAAGACAGCAAGCCTCACCACGGCGTTGGGCGAAAGCTGAGGAAGCTCGAGGTTGTAGGCCTTGAGGACTTCGCTCAGCATCCCCACTGCTGGCAGCCCGAGGCCGGCTTCGAAGAAAGCTTCAAACACTACCACTTCGTCGGCCCGAGGCCTCGGTATGGCCTCCGACTTCTCCGGGACTCTGAGTTGGATCTTCGCCACAATCCTCCCTTCGCAGGCCCTCTGGATTGATTCCTCTGTAGAGATCGAGGCCCTCATCTCCAGTGTCTACTCAAATTTGTCGGATGGCGTCTGAAGGTCCCTCAGCCTCAGCCGCCTCAGTGCAGGCTTCACTGCCAGAGCCGCCGCCGCCTGCAGTTCGGCGGAGCTCGAGCTCGGGCATAAGGCCAAGGCCTTCGAAGCTGCCTTCTTCGGCATTTTTATGGGACTCGGTGCTAAGGGCTAAAAGCTAGCGAGGGGTCCTTCGCGCGAAGCCAAGGAGGAGAAGAGAGTGAAGGATGTAAGGTGCTGAGAAGAAAGCAAATGAGGGCATGTCGAAGCCGCATGCAGTAAACCCCTATTTATAGGCGGTAAAAATTCCGATGGTTCGTGGGCTGAACCCACATGCAGGTGGGCCCCCAGCGAAGGCAAAACGGTCTAGCGCAGGGTAACGGTCAATTTTCTAGCCGTTGTAGAGCCGGTTGATCTCCCCGAGGTCATTCTGGCAGCTGACACAGGCAGTTATTACCTGCGAATTTCGAAGTCACCTTCGGTCCAAGCTCCGAAGGCATGTTTTCTTTGAAGTTGTAATTTTTGGGTCATTTGTCCCAAGGGCGCGCACACCCCTTCATCCCGAGGCCTGCACGCGAGGGGCTACTGTTGGGGGAATAGTTTTCGCTTGAACAGGGGCCAAATAACGTTAGCCTTCGACGGCCTTCGGCCCGGAGCCCAACACTGTCGAAGCATGTACCTTCCCGAAGAAGATGTTTCCAAGCTTCAAGGTTCACCTCGAAGCCCTCAAGATTCCTTAAAGATTGCCAGAAGCTAAGTCGCAGGCTAACTTCGAAGTTAGCCTCCGGGCCTTGTTCGGAGTTAGCCTTCGAGCTATGTTTGTAGTAAGCCTTCGAGCTCCCTTCGGAGCTCCTCAGAGCTAGTCTCCGGACCCTCTTCAGTCGATTCAAAGCCAAGGCTCCGAGGCCCCAGTTCAGAGGTCCAGTTCAGAGGCCTGGTTTGGGGGCCCCTGTTCGGAGCCCCATTTCGGAGCCCCGGTTCGGAGGTCCAGTTTGGAGGCCCAGTTTGGAAGTCCAGTTCGGAGGCTCCGAGGCCCTAGTTCGGAGGTCCTGTTCGGAGGCTCAGTTCGGAGGCCCAGTTCGGAGGCCCCTGTTCAGAGCCCCTGTTCGGAGGTCTGGTTCGGAGGCCCGGTTCAGAGGCCCCTGTTCGGAGGTCCGGTTCGGAGCCTCGGTTCGGAGGCCTGGTTTAGAGGCCCAGTTTGGAGGCCCGGTTCGGAGGCCCCTGTTCGGAGCCCCGGTTCGGAGCATGCTTCGAAGCCCACTTCGGAGTGTACTTCGAAGCCTCCCTTGCAGCCTCTGCCTGAAGAGCTCCGGCCCTACTCCGACCCAGAAGATATCTGCGCCCCGCTACAATGTAGAAGTCGTACTAGGGGCCCCTCTGCCCATAGTCTGTCGTTTAGCTGGACAGGAGGTGACGTTGCCTGACACGCCTGTAAAGCTGTAAAGCACTTTTTGTACCGTAGTTAGCTACTTTCCCCTTTTGGCCCCTATGAGCCTGGGACTCATAGAGGGCATCTCGGTCTTTCCCTTTGGCCTGCGTGCCTATAAAACAGGGCCAAGCCCTTGTAACAGGATACCTCCTCCAGGGCCATGAGACCCTAGAGTTCACTTCTCCCCACCAAAGCATACCATGCCAAATCCACCACAAACTGGACATAGGGCTATTATCCCCTAGGGGAGGCCCGAACCAGTATAAATCATTTCTCCCTCTGAGAGAACCCTTCGAGGTTCATTCTACACATCATATACACGCATACAAAACCTGTGCTGTAGCTAACGCAATTGCTACAACAGTTGGCATCGTCCGTGGGGACCTTAGTACTAAAAGCTAAGTTCTCTACCACTCCCTGCAATTCGAAGTGCGCTTGAGGGGGGAGCTTCGAAGCTTTCTTGCTTCGTGCACTCTTCGGCAAGGGGCCTCGGGTGCAGTTCGAAGGTCATCTTCACCTTCCCCCATCCTTTGTGTTTTGGAGCTCACCCTCCAGCAAGGGGCTCCGCTTCGTGTTTCGAAGGCCGTCAAAGCGCCAGGGGCTACGAGGCAAGCTTTCACCCACTTTATGAGGTATGTACACTGTCCGAAGTACCACTTCGATGTACAATTTTTCAGTTACTTTAGTATAAAATCGAAGCCCTGCTTTGCCTTAAAGCCGAAGCCCTGCTTCGCCCTTAAGGCAAACTTTTGCTCCATCTCATTAAAAGTCGAAGCCTTGCTTCGCGTTTTAAAACCCGAAGCCTTGCTTCGCCTTGTTTAAAATTCGAAGCCTTGCTTCGCTTTACAAAATCCGAAGCACCTCTCCGAAGGCTACACAATGCCTCCAGGTCCGTAGCAGTAACAGGGACTTCGGGCCGCCGGCCCGATGCGTCCAGGGATTCCGGGTTCCATACCCGAAGCATCCCGGGGATTCCGGTTCTGTACCCGAAGCATCCCAGGGATTCAGGGTTCTGTACCCAAAGCATCCCAGGGTCGAAGGTGACCCAGAGTCAAAGGTGGCTCAGAGCCGAAGGTGGCTCACATTATCACAGGTTCGGTGAATCCACACCAAATATCCATTTTCATTACAGAATCAAGCTCAAAAGCCTTGCTTCGCTATCCAAACACGCTCCGAAGCCTTGCTTCGCGTGTCAAAATCTAATATACGCCTAAAGCATGTCGAAGTCATGCTTCGCCTAAAATCTAAGTGCGTTTCGGAGCCTTGCTCACGCACAACATCCAAATCCAAGCATGCCGAAGCATGCTTCATTTAAATTTGGCTACGCTGAAGCCTTGCTTCGCTCCAAATTAATGCATTCGAAGCCTAGAAGAGGCCTTCGCTCGATGTGTTATAAGGATCCGAAGCCGCCAAAAAGGCGCACCCCTTCGCATTTTTATTGCCTGCACCAGCAACGGCTAAGTCCCTAGCTACCACGAGCAAGAGGGGAAGCATGTATGCGAGGTGTGCGAATGTAATACGTAGTACAAGCGTGACAAGCTAAAACGTTCGAAGCCATCAGATAATGTGAAGCATGCAGACAAAGTATGCAAATACAATAAACTCCATTGAATAATAGTCGAGAAGTATGTTACAAATGCATTTCGAACACAAAACTACGAGTAGTCTGTATCTAAGCCAAAGAAAAATCGAGTGCGAGGCCCCAACCCTCGCTTGCCTTTCTTTTGGCCAGGTCCCCCTCGGCTGGACGAAGGCTCGTCGGAGCCTGCTCTCCCACGTCCGGCTCGTCCAGGCTCCGAAGCCCGCAGACCTCGTCTTCCACTTTGCAGGTTGCTCCAAGTCTGCGAGGCAGGCGGTGCCGTGTCGAAAGCAGAGAAGTCTAAAGCTTCGTTGCCTGCTAAGACCGTTTGCGAAGGCAAAAATGAAGAACTCTAAAGGGACTTCGTCTTCACAATGGCTAACAGATCCTGAGCTACTTCAGGGATGGCTTTGCCGCTAGGCCCCCTTGGAAGCTTAAACCGAGGGGGGCCTTCGGACCTAGCTACCTCGAGGACTGCCCACAACTGGCGAAGTTCTTCAGAGTCCTCAAGCACTTCGAAGTCAACATTCGAAGGCTGAGACTGGGCAGGTATAAAAAACCCCTGCATTCATATTAATTAGTTGATAAGTTTTTACATGTCTGAGGCCGAAGGCCGATTAGGCGAAGCAAGTGCTTTGGCTCGGCGAAGGTGGAGGGCCTTCTAAAGCTCGAGGACTTCTTCATAGCCTAGGGCCTTCCAAGGCTCCTGAAGCCGCCACCAGGCTCTGCGGACGTTTGTCGGAGGCGTCACCAAGTGTTGGCCCCTGAAGGCCACCGGGGTCGTGGAGGTTGCTGCCTCGAGGTGGTTGCACCCTACGTCGTGAAGGATCTGCAACACTCCTTGACCCGCCACTCGGTCGACCATCAGGGCGAAGCCCTTCAGAGACTGCTCTGCCATCGAAGCCACCACCTTCAAGAGCGTGGCGCGGTCCCCAATCGGATCCTGCTCACCGAAGTTTGGAGCCCGGCATTCAGTCCCTATCTGTTGAAGGACTTCGGCCAGACTCTGGGTGGCTTCGCCGAGGTTGTCAACGATGAAGTCCTCAAGTGACCGAGCCTGGTGGTGGACTTCGGAGTTCTCCTTCGCCTTCCGGGCTTCGGCGTCCTTCGCAGCTTTGAGCTCCGCGCGGAGCATATCCATCTCCGAGGCCAAGGTTTCCTTAGCCTTGCCAGCCTCGGCCTTCGCCGCCTCTGCCTCAGCCCTCACCATCTCGGCCTCGCCCCTCGCTGCATCGGCTGAAGCTTCGGCCCGCCTTCGCTTCTCGGCTTCCACCAAGACTTCACGTCAGAGGGCCTCCTTCTCCTCTGCCAGGCGCATCATCCGCCTATCCGTAGAAGTCAAAGCTACTGCATTCAGTGCGAAGGCCTGAAAGAATTCAAGAAATCATAAGTGTTGATCGAAGATGGAAGTATAACTCAAAGGCTGTGTAGGACTTCGCTCACCTGCATGAGGGCTTCGTTCGCATTGATGAAGAGTTCCATGGGGTTCGAGCGACTGAGTTGAGCCACCAAGTCCCCTGCCTCCGCAGCTGCATAGCACTCGTGGAAGCTATTAATGGCCGCCTCTGTTATGGCCCCCTTCGGGCGAAGAGGTTGGACAATCTCCTCCACCGCAACTGGTTGCGTAGGCTTCGGCATGGCTGGACTTAGCTCCACCACATCGACGTCCTCGTCTCTTTGAGGGTCCCCTTCACCGCGGCCGCTGCCTCCGTCTTCTTAAGACGAGGAGCTATCGGACTCCGAGCTACTGCCGCTGCTGTCGCCGCTGCTGCCGGAGGCCTCTGCTGGCTTCGCCATGGTGGACCTCGCGCCGGCGTCATCCTCTGCCGGCTTCGCCGTGGTGGGCCTTGCACCGGCATCCTCCTCTGCAAAAAAGTCCAAGTCAAAATCCACACGTTGAAAAGGAGCATGTCTGAAGTGTTTACCTTCGTCAGAGATTTCTTCGAAGGAAGAGGGGTCAATGTGTGCCCCCCAGTCCCTTCGCTGCGAGGCTGGCGTGTCGGCCTTAACGCCCAAAGTCATCGTCGCCGAAGCCTTCGCTGCCTTCTTGGTAGGTGGAGCACTTGTGGGCTCCGTCGCTGTTTGAGGGACCGCGAGCGCTGCCTCCTCCGGAGTAGGGGATTCGATCGCGGGGCCCTCCAGCCTAGCCCTCGAAGTTTCGGGCTCATCGTCATCACCTCTCTTCCTCTTGGCACCGGCCGTCGAAGCAGCGAGGTGGGAGAAGTCCGGCAGGCTGGGATCTCTTCGTAGCCATGCAGGGTCCACACCCTGTTCCAGTGCTCCCAAGACCCCACCGAAGCAAGTCGCTGGGCTTGCTCCTCCGGTGTCGGAGCCCCAACAACACGCTCCGCTGCCGCGATGGCCTCCTCCGGAGTCCTCACTTCGAGATGGGCTTCATAAAAGTTCAAGTCAGAATGAAGTTTTTGCGAGGTATGAAAGTAGAAAGGGTTCGAAGTCTTACAGAGGCACTCGAAGGCCAACTCGTTTAGGCTCCCTCGGCCCGAAGCTTGGAAGAGCCCCTCCGGCCAAGAGCGCGCAAGGGGGCTGAGCCGGAGGGTGGTGAACTCCTCCGCGAGGTCCCTCATGATCATCTTCACGGCAACCCTCCGGAGGAGCGATATCCTTGAGCGAAGGGTGTCCGGGCTGGTCTTCACCACCCCTTCGCGCAGATAGGAGATAAGGGCATTGGTGCTCCGAAGGGGAGAGTTCGCACCAACGGAGGCATAGAACCACTCTTGATCCCACTTCGAGTACCATTTGCTGTTGACAGCCCTCGCCGGGAAGGCGTCTTGGAACTCCCTCCGAAGCTGGAACTTTGCGCTGCCGAAGGCCAAGGCCCTCTTGACGCGATGTGTGCCCTCCCTTGGCTTCGGATGGCAGTTGGCGTCGTGAAGGGCGACGAAGACATCTGCGCGGCCCTCGCAGCCATTGGCCCTCATGGCCCATTCAAAGACAGCAAGCCTCACCACGGCGTTGGGCGAAAGCTGAGGAAGCTCGAGGTTGTAGGCCTTGAGGACTTCGCTCAGCATCCCCACTGCTGGCAGCCCGAGGCCGGCTTCGAAGAAAGCTTCAAACACTACCACTTCGTCGGCCGGGGGCCTCGGTATGGCCTCCGACTTCTCCGAGACTCTGAGTTGGATCTTCGCCACAATCCTCCCTTCGCAGGCACTCTGGATAGATTCCTCTGTAGAGATCGAGGCCCTCATCTCCAGCGTCTACTCAAATTTGTCGGATGGCATCCGAAGGTCCCTCGGCCTCAGCCGCCTCGGTGCAGGCTTCACTGCCACAGCCGCCGCTGCCTGCAGTTGGGCGGAGCTCGAGCTCGGGCATAAGGCCAAGGCCTTCGAAGCTGCCTTCTTCGGCATTTTTATGGGACTTCGGCGTGAAGGGCTAAAAGCTAGCGAGGGGTGCTTCGCGCGAAGCCAAGGAGGAGAAGAGAGTGAAGGATGTAAGGTGTTGAGAAGAAAGCAAATGAGGGCATGTCGAAGCCGCATGCAGTAAACCCCTATTTATAGGCGGTAAAAATTCCGATGGTTCGTGGGCCGAACCCACAGGCAGGTGGGCCCCCAGCGAGGTCAAAACGGGCTAGCGCAGGGTAACGGTCAATTTTCTAGCCGTTGTAGAGCCGGTTGATCTCCCCGAGGTCATTCTGGCAGCTGACACAGGCAGTTATTACCTGCGAATTTCGAAGTCACCTTCGGTCCAAGGTCCGAAGGCATGTTTTCTCTGAAGTTGTAATTTTTGGGTCATTTGTCCCAAGGGCGCTCACACCCCTTCATCCCGAGGCCTGCACGCGAGGGGCTACTGTTGGGGGAATAGTTTTCGCTTGAACAGGGGCCAAATAACGTCAGCCTTCGACGGCCTTCGGCCCGGAGCCCAACACTGTCGAAGCATGTACCTTCCCGAAGAAGATGTTTCCAAGCCTCAAGGTTCACCTCGAAGCCCTCAAGATTCCTTAAAGATTGCCTGAAGCTAAGTCGCAGGCTAACTTCGAAGTTAGCCTCCGGGCCTTGTTCGCAGTTAGCCTTCGAGCTATGTTTGTAGTTAGCCTTCGAGCTCCCTTCGGAGCTCCTCAGAGCTAGTCTCCGGACCATCTTCAGCCGATTCAAAGCCAAGGCTCCGAGGCCCCAGTTCAGAGGTCCAGTTCGGAGGCCTGGTTCGGAGGCCCCTGTTCGGATCCCCAGTTCGGAGCCCCGGTTCGGAGGTCCAGTTTGGAGGCCCAGTTTGGAAGTCCAGTTCGGAGGCTCCGAGGCCCTAGTTCGGAGGTCCTGTTCGGAGGCTCAGTTCGGAGGCCCAGTTCGGAGCCCCTGTTCGGAGGTCTGGTTCGGAGGCCCGGTTCAGAGGCCCCTGTTCGGAGGTCCGGTTCGGAGCCTCGGTTCGGAGGCCCGGTTCAGAGGCCCAGTTCGGAGGCCCGGTTCGGAGGCCCCTGTTCGGAGCCTCGGTTCGGAGCATGCTTCGAAGCCCACTTCGGAGTGTACTTCGAAGCCTCCCTTGCAGCCTCTGCCTGAAGAGCTCCGGCCCTACTCCGAACCAGAAGATATCTGCGCCCCGCTACAGTGTAGAAGTCGTACTAGGGGCCCCTCTGCCCATAGTCTGTCATTTAGCTGGACAGGAGGTGACGTTGCCTGACACGTCTGTAAAGCTGTAAAGCACTTTTTGTACCGTAGTTAGCTACTTTCCCCTTTTTGCCCCTATGAGCCTGGGACTCATAGAGGGCATCTCGGTCTTTCCCTTTGGCCTGCGTGCCTATAAAAGCAGGGCCAAGCCCTTGTAACAGGATACCTCCTCCAAGGCCATGAGACCCTGGAGTTCACTTCTCCCCACCAAAGCATACCATGCCAAATCCACCACAAACTGGACATAGGGCTATTATCCCCTAGGGGAGGCCCGAACCAGTATAAATCCTTTCTCCCTCTGAGAGAACCCTTCGAGGTTCATTCTACACATCATATACACGCATACAAAACCTGTGCTGTAGCTAACGCAATTGCTACAACAGTTGGCATCATCCGTGGAGACCTTAGTACTAAAAGCTAAGTTCTCTGCCACTCCCTGCAATTCGAAGTGCGCTTGAGGGGGGAGCTTCGAAGCTTTCTTGCTTCGTGCACTCTTCGGCAAGGGGCCTCGGGTGCAGTTCGAAGGTCATCTTCACCTTCCCCCATCCTTTGTGTTTTGGAGCTCACCCTCCAGCAAGGGGCTCCGCTTCGTGTTTCGAAGGCCGTCAAAGCGCCAGGGGCTACGAGGCAAGCTTTCACGCACTTTACGAGGTATGTACACTGTCCGAAGTACCACTTTGATGTACAATTTTTCAGTTACTTTAGTATAAAATCGAAGCCCTGCTTTGCCTTAAAGCCGAAGCCCTGCTTCGCCCTTAAGGCAAACTTTTGCTCCATCTCATTAAAAGTCGAAGCCTTGCTTCGCGTTTTAAAACCCGAAGCCTTGCTTCGCCTTGTTTAAAATTCGAAGCCTTGCTTCGCTTTACAAAATCCGAAGCACCCCTCTGAAGGCTACACAACGCCTCCGGGTCCGTAGCAGTAACAGGGTCTCTGGGCCGCCGGCCCGATGCATCCAGGGATTTCGGGTTCCATACCCGAAGCATCCCGGGGATTCCGTGTTCCGTACCCAAAGCATCCCAGGGATTCCGGGTTCCGTACCCAAAGCATCCCAGGGTCGAAGGTGACCCAGAGTCAAAGGTGGCTCAGAGCCGAAGGTGGCTCACATTATCACAGGTTCGGTGAATCCACACCAAATATCCATTTTCATTACAGAATCAAGCTCAAAAGCCTTGCTTCGCTATCCAAACACGCTCCGAAGCCTTGCTTCGCGTGTCAAAATCTAATATACGCCTAAAGCATGTCGAAGTCATGCTTCGCCTAAAATATAAGTGCGTTTCGGAGCCTCGCTCACGCACAACATCCAAATCCAAGCATGCCGAAGCATGCTTCATTTAAATTTGGCTATGCTGAAGCCTTGCTTCACTCCAAATTAATGCATTCGAAGCCTAGAAGAGGCCTTCGCTCGATGTGTTATAAGGATCCGAAGCCGCCAAAAAGGCGCACCCCTTCGCATTTTTATTGCCCGCTCCAGCAACGGCTAAGTCCCTAGCTACCACGAGCAAGAGGGGAAGCATGTATGCGAGGTGTGCGAATGTAATACGTAGTATGAGCGTGACAAGCTAAAACGTTCGAAGCCATCAGATAATGCGAAGCATGCAGACAAAGTATGCAAATACAATAAACTCCATTGACTAATAGTCGAGAAGTATGTTACAAATGCACTTCGAACACAAAACTACGAGTAGTTTGTATCTAAGCCAGAGAAAAATCGAGTGCGAGGCCCCAACCCTCGCTTGCCTTTCTTTTGGCCAGGTCCCCCTTGGCTGGATGAAGCCTCATCGGAGCCTGCTCTCCCACATCCGGCTCGTCCAGGCTCCGAAGCCCGCAGACCTCGTCTTCCACTTTGTAGGTCGCTCCAAGTCTGCGAGGCAGTAGGTGCCGTGTCGAAAGCAAAGAAGTCTAAAGCTTCGTTGCCTGCTAAGACCGTTTGCGAAGGCAAAAATGAAGAACTCTGAAGGGACTCCGTCTTCACAATGGCTAACAGATCCTGAGCTACTTCGGGGATGGCTTCGCCGCTAGGCCCCCTCGGAAGCTTAAACCGAGGGGGCCTTCGAACTTAGATACCTCGAGGACTGCCCACAACTGGCGAAGTTCTTTAGAGTCCTCAAGCACTTCGAAGTCAACATTCGGAGGCTGAGCCTGGGCAGGTATAAAAAAACCCCGCATTCATATTAATAAGTTGATAAGTTTTTACAAGCCTGCAGCTAAGAATTACAAGGAGCCTAAGGAGATCTACACCTTCGGAGGTGGAGGTGTAGAGGTCGAAGGCCGATTAGGCGAAGCAAGCGCTTTGGCTCAGCGAAGGTGGAGGGCCTTCTAAAGCTCGAGGACTGCTTCATAGCCTTGGGCCTTCCAAGGCTCTTGAAGCCGCCGCCATGCTCCGCGGACGTCTATCGGAGGCGTCACCAAGTGTTGGCCCCTGAAGGCCACCGGGGTCGCGGAGGTTGCTGCCTCGAGGTGGTTGCACCCTGCGTCGTGAAGCATCTGCAACACTCCTTGACCCGCCACTCGGCCGGCCATCAGGGCGAAGCCCTTCAGAGACTGCTCTGCCATCGAAGCCACCACCTTCAAGAGCGTGGCACGGTCCCCAATCGGATCCTGCTCGCCGAAGTCTGGAGCACGGCATTCAGTCCCTATCTATTGAAGGACTTCGGCCAGACTCTGAGTGGCTTCACCGAGGTTGTCAACGACGAAGTCCTCAAGTGACCGAGCCTGGTGGCTGAGTTCGGAGTTCTTCTTCGCCTGCCGGGCTTCGGCGTCCTTCGCAGCTTTGAGCTCCGCGCGGAGCCTATCCATCTCCGAGGCCAAGGTTTCCTTAGCCTTGCCAGCCTCGGCCTTCGCCGCCTCTGCCTCAGCCCTCGCCATCTCGGCCTCGCCCCTCACCGCATCGACTGAAGCTTTGGCCCGCCTTCACTTCTCGGCTTCCACCAAGACTTCGCGTCGGAGGGCCTCCTTCTCCTCTGCCAGGCGCGTCATCCGCCTATCCGCAGAAGTCGAAGCTGCTGCATTCAGTGCGAAGGCCTGAAAGAATTCAAGAAATCATAAGTGTTGATCGAAGATGGAAGTATAACTCGAAGGTTGTGTAGGACTTCGCTCACCTGCATGAGGGCTTCATTCGCATTGATGAAGAGTTCCATGGGGTTCGAGCAGCCGAGTTGAGCCACCAAGTCACTTGCCTCCGTAGCTGCACAGCACTCGTGGAATCTATTGATGGCCGCCTCCGTTACGGCCCCCTTCGGCCGAAGAGGTTGGTCAATCTCCTCCACCGCAACCGCTTGCGCAGGCTTCGGCATGGCCAGACTTAGCTCCACCACATCGACGTCCTCGTCTCTTTGAGGGTCCCCTTCGCCGTGGCCGCTGCCTCCGTCTTCTTAAGACGAGGAGTTGTCGGACTCCGAGCTACTGCCGCTGCTGCTGTTGCTGTCGCCGCTGCTGCTGTTGCTGCCGCCGCTGCTGCCAGAGGCCTCTGCTGTCTTCGCCACGGTGGACCTCGCGCCAGCGTCATCCTCTGCCAGCTTCGCCGTGGTGGGCCTCGCACCGGCATCCTCCTCTGCAAAAAAGTCCAAGTCAAAATCCACACGTTGAAAAGGAGCATGTCTGAAGTGTTTACCTTCATCAGAGATTTCTTCGAAGGAAGAGGGGTCAATGTGTCCCCCCCAGTCCCTTCGCTGCGAGGCTGGCGTGTCGGCCTTGACGCCCGAAGTCGTCGCCGCCGAAGCCTTCGCTGCCTACTTGGTAGCTGGAGCGCTTGTGGGCTCTGCCGCTGTTTGAGGGATCACTACCGCTGCCTCCTCCGGAGTAGGGGCTTCGGTCGCGGGGCCCTCCAGCCTAGCCCTCGAAGTTTCGGGCTCATCGTCATCCCCTCTCTTCCTCTTGGCGCAGGCCGTCGAAGCCGCGAGGTGGGAGAAGTCCAGCAGGCTGGGACCTCTTCGTAGCCATGCAGGGTCCAAACCCTGTTACAGTGCTCCTAGGACCCCACTGAAGCAAGTCGCTGGGCTTGCTCCTCCGGTGTCGGAGCCCCAACAACACGCTCCGCTGCCGCGATGGCCTTCTCCGGAGTCCTCACTTCGAGATGGGCTTCATAAAAGTTCAAGTCAGAATGAAGTTTTTGCGAGGTATGAAAGTAGAAAGGGTTCGAAGTCTTACATAGGTGCTCGAAGGCCAACTCGTTTAGGCTCCCTCGGCCCGAAGCTTGGAAGAGCCCCTCCGGCCAAGAGCGCGCAAGGGGGCTGAGCCGGAGGGTGGTGAACTCCTCCGCGAGGTCCCTCATGCTCATCTTCACGGCAACCCTACGGAGGAGCGATATCCTCGAGCGAAAGGTGTCCGGGCTGGTCTTCACCACCCCTTCGCGCAGATAGGAGATAAGGGCATTGGTGCTCCGAAGGGGAGAGTTTGCACCGACGGAGGCATAGAACCACTCTTGATCCCACTTCGAGTACCATTTGCTGTTGACAGCCCTCCCCGGGAAGGCGTCTTGGAACTCCCTCTGAAGCTAGAACTTTGCGCTGCCGAAGGCCAAGACCCTCTTGACGCGATGTGTGCCCTCCCTTGGCTTCGGATGGCAGTTGGCGTCGTGAAGGGCGACGAAGACATCTGCGCGGCCCTCGCAGCCATTGGCCCTCATGGCCCATTCAAAGACAGCAAGCCTCACCACGGCGTTGGGCGAAAGCTGAGGAAGCTCGAGGTTGTAGGCCTTGAGGACTTCGCTCAGCATCCCCACTACTGGTAGCCCGAGGCCGGCTTCGAAGAAAGCTTCAAACACTACCACTTCGTCGGCCTAGGGCCTCGGTATGGCCTCCGACTTCTCCGGGACTTTGAGTTGGATCTTCGCCACAATCCTCCCTTCACAGGCCCTCTGGACAGATTCCTCTGTAGAGATCGAGGCCCTCATCTCCAGCGTCTGCTCAAATTTGTCGGATGGCGTCCGAACGTCCCTCGGCCCCAGCTGCCTCGGGGCAGGCTTCACTGCCACAGCCGCCGCCGCCTGCAGTTGGGCGGAGCTCAAGCTCGGGCCTAAGGCCAAGGCATTCGAAGCTGCCTTCTTTAGCATTTTTATGGGACTTCGGTGCGAAGGGCTAAAAGCTAGCGAGGGGTGCTTCGCGCGAAGCCGAGGAGGAGAAGAGAGTGAAGGATGTAAGGCGCTGAGAAGAAAGCAAATGAGAGCGTGCTGAAGCCGCATGCAGTAAACCCCTATTTATAGGCGGTAAGAATTCCGACGGTTCGTGGGCCGAACCCATAGGCAGGTGGGCCCCCAGCGAAGGCGAAGCGGTCTAGCGTAGGGTAACGGTCAATTTTCTAGCTGTTGCAGAGCCGGTTGATCTCCCCGAGGTCATTCTGGCAGCTGACGCAGGCAGTTATTACCTACGAATTTCGAAGTCACCTTCGGTCCAAGCTCTGAAGGCATGTTTTCTCTGAAGTTGTAATTTTGGGGTCATTTGTCCCAAGGGCGCGCACACACCTTCGTCCCGAAGGCCTGCACGCGAGGGGCTACTGTTGGGGGAATAGTTTTCCATTGAACAGGGGCGAAATAACGTCAACCTCCGACGGCCTTCGGCCCAGAGCCCAACACTGTCGAAGCATGTACCTTCCCGAAGAAGATGTTTCCAAGCCTCAAGGTTCACCTCGAAGGCCTCAAGATTCCTTAAAGATTGCCAGAAGCTAAGTCGCAGGCTAACTTCGAAGTTAGCATTCGAGCTATGTTCGTAGTTAGCCTTCGAGCTCCCTTCGGAGCTCCTCAGAGCTAGTCTCCGGACCCTCTTCAGCCGATTCAAAGCCAAGGCTCCGAGGCCCCAGTTCGGAGGTCCAGTTCGGAGGCCTGGCTCGGAGGCCCCTGTTCGGAGCCCCAGTTCGGAGCCCCAGTTCGGAGGTCCAGTTCGAAGGCCCAGTTTGGAGGTCCAGTTCGAAGGCCCAGTTCGGAGGTCCTGTTCGAAGGCTCAGTTCGGAGGCCCAGTTCGGAGGCCCCTGTTTGGAGCCCCTGTTCGGAGGCCTGGTTCGGAGGCCCCTGTTCGGAGGTCCGGTTCGGAGCCTCGGTTCGGAGGCCCAGTTCGGAGGCCCAGTTCGGAGGCCCGGTTCAGAGGCCCCTGTTCGGAGCCCTGGTTCGGAGCATGCTTCGAAGCCCACTTCGGAGTGTACTTCGAAGCCTCCCTTGCAGCCTCTGCCTGAAGAGCTCCGGCCCTACTCCGAACCCAGAAGATATCTGTGCCCCGCTACAGTGTAGAAGTCGTACTAGGGGCCCCTCTGCCCATAGTCTATCGTTTAGCTGGACAGGAGGTGACGTTGCCTGACACATCTGTAAAGCTGTAAAGCACTTTTTGTACCGTAGTTAGCTCCTTTCCCCTTTTTGCCCCTATGAGCGTGGGACTCATAGCGGGCATCTCGGTCTTTTCCTTTGGCCTGTGTGCCTATTAAAGTTGGGGCAAGCCCTTGTAACAGGATACCTCCTCTAGGGGCCAAGAGACCCTGGAGTTCACTTCTCCCCACCAAGGCATACCATGCCAAATCCACCACAAACTAGACGTAGGGCTATTATCCCCTAGGGGAGGCCCAAACCAATATAAATCCTTTCTCCCTCTCAGAGAACCATTCGATGTTCATTCTACACATCATATACACGCATACAAAACCTGTTATGTAGCTAACGCAATTGCTACAACACAATTGCTAGTGCAGAGTATCTGGTCGAAGTACTCAGAGGGAAATCATCTCGTGCGAAGGGTGAAGGTCGAAGTGTGCTCGAAGGCACCTAGTGTGCGGAGCCTGCACTGACTTAGCAGAGCTAAGTTTCTGCTTTTGTGTGTGGAGCGAAGTCTTCTTTACTTCGAACTCTTGCTCCTCGTGAAGCCTGGATTCGGAGCTTTGAACTACCTCCGTACCAGACCTCCAAATGGTGTCTTCGAAGCCTGTTCCGCAGAAGACAGTATTAAAACAGAAGGCTATCCTTAGCCTGAAATTTTAAGAGCTCCCATTCAGCCCCCCTCTGGTCACCATTTTTGGTCAAACAGAAGGCGACAAAGAATTTCCAAATCCTGGACGGGACGCCTTGGCAATCTTAGTGGACTTAAACTTACTAAAGAGTTCATCACAAGTCAGAGTGTCAAAGCTCACCGACCCATCAATACTAGAGATCTTCACCTCCCATATGCTACGATCAAGAGCATAGAGAAGTTTGATCGCCCTATCATGGTCTGAATAAGCTAAAGTCCCAGTGGAGCACAAATTATTCACAATCCAATCAAATCGAGCAAATATGGCATCTACAGATTTGCTGGGGCCTTGCACAAACATTTGTTATTCTTGGTTATATGTGCTTTGCCTCCTAGCCTTAATCTGAGAAGAGCCCTCATGAAAAGTTTTCAAAGTAGACCAAATGTCACGTGCAGTTCTAAGGTGCTGGACCCTGTCAAACTCATTGCGACTCAGACTGATGAACAATATGTTTCTTGGTTTGCTATTACAATCGTACTGTAACTTCTCAGTCTTTGAAGTGCGAGTTTCAGGAATCACATATTGAGAATCAACAATGTCCCAAATGACACTTCCTTGTCTTAGTAGATAAGCCTCCATGTGCACCTTCCAATAGGCATAATCTCGACCATCAAACACTGGAATCTTCATGTTCTTGTCTATGTCGCCACAAGAATCACAAACCGGTTAAGGTCAACTTGTGATCTAACCGGCTCTGATACCAATTGTGGGATCAGAATGGCGACTAGAGGGGAATGAATAGGCGCCTTAAAATTTTTTTGATTAAAACATATGGCCTTTCCAATCACACCCAATGCTCCTGTAAAAATTCAGATTTAAATAGATGTTGTACTAAAAATTCAGATGAATGATTCAATTAACTCAGTTGATAAAGATTCAATTATCCTTTCAATTGGACTTTGAAAGACCAATTAATTCAGTCGATCTCTATAAACTGAGTTATTACTTTTGTAGGATTCTACTGTATCAAAACAGGCAAGCTCATTCTGTTTAAACTTCTGTCATATTTATCAACACAAAAACATCTACAGATGTGAACTTAGAACCTTTGGCATAACAAAATGAAGAAAGTTCCAGAACACTATTCACTGTATAAGACACAATTTGGAGGCTCAAACTCAACACAGAATCAGCAATGATGATTACAAATCAGATTGAATAGATAACATTAATAAATGGAAAACTGTAGCAAATCTGGAACATTTTCAGACTTTTAATTCTAATGATTAGACATGAAGCTTAAGATAGCAACAATGGTTCAGATTTGAGTTTATAAAGTAACTATCATACTAGAATTAGTGAAGGAGACACAACTTAATTGAATAAACAGACTTTTAGAAATATAAGTGCTTGGTCAAAAATTCATAACAGTTCAGAACCAATTCTGTCTAGAACTAGTATAAGATCATTGTCTTGACTGTAGCAAATCAGTACAGATATAATGAGAATAGCACATTTAGACTTCAAACTCTGCTAAAAATTAGATGATGAACAATGTCAGGTCATTCAGCACTATACCAAAGTGGCAAGTAACTAAGTTGTAAAGTTTATTTGATAATCAGACCATGGATCAGATGAAGGTAATCAGAATAGTTCCAACCTGAATTCAGTTTAGAAACAGTATGTGAACGATTTCTTGACTGTAGCTTCTTCACAGCAATGTAGTGCAATGACAGAATATCAAATGCAGAGGTACTGTCTGAATAAATGAAGTATTCACAGCAAAGAAGCACATAACAAGAACCAAAAATCAGACTCAAGCAATTTTTGTTCCTGGCGTGAATGATAAACAATTGTAGATAAACCTGAACAACACTTACTTCAAACCCAAAACCACAACGGAAATTATGCAATAAGAGTACTCTCCATTTCAGAAAAGCTTGAACTGAAATATTCAAGAACTGCAATGTTGTAAAACTGCACTGTTTAGTTTCAGAAAATTCACTTCAGAGTTTTCTTTCAAATGATTAGTTAGACAGGCCCTTAGAAACTCTCAGCATTTTCAGAAGTCTTGACATCAAGTGACTGATCAAAGACCAGAATAGAAGCTAAAAACTATACTCAGAACTCAAAGAATCTAGTGGAGTTCATGTCCTAGAGAATATGTTCTTAAATAGCTCACTAAACATCAGCAATATACTTTTCAGGTAAAGATTCCAGAACTTTAAATAATAGATTCAGAGTTATCTCACTTGTAGAGCTAAAACTACATGAGTGATTTAAAAACCAAAATAAGCAGAACTGAATAAATAGCTTTTGGTCACACTCAAGTAGAACTTGTGAAATTCATGTTATGCAGTAACTGTTCATGAACCAGAAAACTGCACTTCTGCAAAATCATTTTCAGATCAAAACTTCTATATTGCAGATGATAAAAACTTGATGTGAACCACTTTGTTCAGTAGAAAAATCATAACTGATCAAGAGAGAAAAACTGCAGTTCAGTCACAAAATTTTTCAGAGAGAGCCTTTGAAGAGTGATTTAGATGATTATACTCCTAATCACAAAGTTCACTGTTTACTTTCAGACTTTCAACTCAGCATTAGTAAACATGAAATAAAAGATTCAGTAGACAAGAGCTAACCAACATCATTCATGCAAACAGAATCAATACTCAATAGTCAATTTAATATATTCCAAAACAGAAACAATACTCAGTGGTTTCAATCTTAGACACAACCTATTCACAGTTTTGATCAGACCATAGAAATAGTTCTTAGCCTTGAAAATGATTAGAAAATTGTGATTAAAACACTACAAAACAATCAGAAACAGAAAGTTTCACAAGATCAGATGATCCACATCAAGTGACGGCGCTGTAACAATTCAGGGAAGAAGAAGCAGAGCTTCAGCAGAAATACAAAAACAGGCCGGCAAAAAGAACAGTGTTCAGGAAAAGACCTTGATGTTGAATAGTAATTTAGTTTTGCTAAATTACATGGAAGAAGACACACGTTTTGAATTATATGATCAGGAATTCCTTTCTTGGACAGCACACTTCAATTGAGAGAAATATTCCTGGTTTGGTAAAGTTGGCAGCACAAAACCTTAGGGTGTGGAGCCCTTTAAATAGGCAGACCTTAGAGGGACACTTCACAAGGAGACCCTTCAGAAAATTCAGATTAACAAAAAGACATGGAGTATTTTTAGAATTGTATATTCTGAAAAATGCCCACATTAGACTAGACTCTATTTTATTACAACTTAACTCTACACTTTTAATATATTTTCAGAATTTTGGAAGTTCTGAAAAATACTAAAAGTTTACACTTACTCTAAATTACTAGACACAAATAAACTCCTAATTATTGGAATTTAAAAACATTTAGAGATGAGACGGTTTTTAGCAAAAAACGACAAAGCCTCCTCGATCACCGACATGTGACGCCAATATTCTAACTCAACCGCCAGCAAGTCTCTCTCGCTCTAGATCCCCTCGAGCCGCCCAATCACTTGAACTGGCCTCCCTTTCGCTGACTTGACCGTCATGATGTCTCGACCATCTATGAGTCCATGTCTTGCTCTATCTCCTCGTGCACTCCTGAAATCATCTCCAACTTCACCTGGCATCCTTGATCCTATGGCATTGAGCTCCCCGCTCGACCCTGCTCGCATGAGACAAGCCAAAACATGAAACGTGACGCACACCGATCCCCTTGGAACCCACTCTCCATAACCACACATCAATCCCATTGATGCAATCAAACCTTCACTCACTGATCTCACCAGATCGCTCAACCTTGTCAATCACTCATCATAAAGACAAAAACCACAGTGCGACCTCACTTGGTTTCACAACAACCTATCTGCTTGTACTCTGATGGAAATAAATAAAACACGCCATATAGCATGTCTATATCATCAAAATCATCAGAATAAGAAGATTGGACTTAATCAAGATAGTAGCTAGTCACGATGAACTTAACAATACTTCAAAGCATCAGACATGCTTTATTTAGATGAATGGTATACGGTATGAAGAAGATACAATAGAAGGAGATGTCGGACCTAACTGATGAAGCCCTAGACTACCAAACCTAAATCACATCAATATAAGAGATCAAACTAATGCATCCTTAGACCTAGCCAATATACTAAGATAAAACGGAGATCGTACTGTTTCAGCCGATGCCTCAAGAGATCAAATTGATGTAGCAATGAGGACATTGACCTATTCAATATGATCGTCCGGGGTGGCGGGACTTACCTCTTCACCGGATATAAGAACGATGCATCCTAGTTCCTTGTACCGAATCCCACCAGGATTAACTTGGGAAGGCAAGGGTGGCAATGCGCTGAAGAGTTGTGAGTTGGGTTGGTTGTTGTTTTTGACCTAACTAAGGGATACATATTTATAATCCGGAGACTTGTCGTACAAGCAATCCATCCTAACTGATTCTAGATAATCTTTATGTTCTTCTCACTTTTATCTCCATCGGCTTCTTCATATCAGGTCATGTTAAACATCATGAACGGAATTCTTTGATCATCTTCGACCGAACCTCTTTGACTTCTTTTGACCGTACGACATCCCTTGTGGGCCTTGGGATTTACCAAATCTTGGTGTCAACACATGACCTCAAGTTTCGGAGCATTAAATGTCCTATGATGCTTCGAAATTACTGACCACCACCATCCCCTACCACCTTGTCTTCTCGAATGTCCATCCGCACAATCCTTTCATATCCATTAATTGTCATCTGAAACCTTTCATTTCTAGTACTTTAAAATTTTTCCCAAGGTTTCAGCTCTGCATTATTTTCGCTTTTCCCTCTACTTCTTCTTCAACCATTCACAACTACAATGGGTGTCACCTGGTATGACACATTTACTTTTATCTTTATTGTCACGTCGGACCAGGCTTCATTCCACACCCATGATTACCTTTTTCTGAATGTTGCAGGTGGTCCCAACCAAATCCAACGGGATCGTCTTGACCCAGCTACCGAGGAGTCATCTCTTGCTTTATAAGTATCTCCAACCGCTCTCCTTTTTCCTTCATGCTTTCTGCCAACTATTTCACCATTGCCTCCTAAGTTCATCGTCACATGCTTCCAGTACTTCTTATGACTATCATTGTTCACCGTGCTTCTTCTCCTTCGCCAATCCAATACTTTAGTGATGCTAGGATGGGCATCATTGACGCAATCCCTAAGGTAAGTCTCTGGCATTCTCATATTTTCCTATTCCTTTGTCTTTTCTTGGTCCATTCATCTTTTTCTTCGCCCTTTTTCACTATTTCTTTTGCTTTTTTGTGGAATATGTATTGACACGAAAACGTGTCCTCGTACTTGGGTTAGTTCGACAATCGAAAAGTGTGCGGATACTTAGGAAGAAGCCTAAGCATAACACAACTGTTGGGGGGAAATATTTCATCCCCGGAGTCTTAAAGATTATAAGACAAAGACAAATCATAAGTTTTGAATCCAAGACTTATCTCGAAACAAGAAGGATTAAAACCAGAGGGTTCGTCCGGGCTCCAGTCCAAAGATACCCTCCGAAGGCTTCCTCTCTGCAGTGGAAAACAGTCAGAAGGATGGGACATCTTCCATGTTTATCTCCTTCGAACACACTTTACCATTTTGTTGGAACAATTGCGTTAGTTCCAGCAGGTTTTCCTGTGGTGGTGTACGATGTGGATAATGAACCTCGATGGGTTCCCTCAGTGGGAGAAGGTTTTTATACTGGTTCGGGCCTCCCCTAGGGGATAATAGCCCTACGTCCAGTTTATGGTGGATTGGGCATGGTATGCCTTAGTGTGGAGAAGAGAGCTACAGGGTCTCATGGCCCCCTGGGGGGTGTCCCCCGCTACAAGGGCTTGGCCCTGCTTTTATAGGCACGCAGGCCAGGGGAAAAGACTGGGACGCCCCCTATGAGCCCTAGGCTCATAGGGGCAGAGAGGGGAAAAGGAGCTAGCTACGGTACAAAAGGCGCCAGATAACTTTACAGCTTTACTGACTTGTCAGACTGCGCCAGGCTTTGACCAGCTAAAAGATATGCCGAAGGCAGAGGCTGGGGGAAAGGCTCCGGAGTGCACCCCAGAGGGGAGCTTCGAAGCATGCTCCGGAGGGCGGCCTCCGAACTGGACCCCGGAGGGCGGCCTCCGAACTGGACTCCGGAGGGCGGCCCCCGAACTGGACTCCGGAGGGCGGCCTCAGGACTGGACTCCGAAGGGTGGCCTCCGGTCTTGGCTCCCGGAGGGTGGCCTCCGGACTTGGCTCTCGGAGGGTGGCCTCCGGACTGGACTCCCGGAGGGCGGCCTCCGGACTGGACTCCCGGAGGGCGGCCTCCGGACTGGACTCCCGGAGGGTGGCCTCCGGGCTTGGCTCCCGGAGGGTGGCCCCCGGACTTGGCTCCCGGAGGGTGGCCTCCGGCGCCCTGCGCCAGGGCCGGAATTGGGGGCTCCGGGCCGGACCTCCTGGTTTGAGGGCTCCGAAGCTACGGGCCCCGAAAGGCACATTGGGACCTGGAAACAATACTTAGAGAGAAAGCAGGCTCCGACAGAACCTGGCTCTGGGCCGAAGGCTGTCGGAGGCTGACGTCATTTGGCCCCTGTTTTAAGGGAAATATATTCCCCCAACACATTTTATCCCTATTAAGGGTACCGAAATAGTTTCCACTATGTCGGTTGTAATTAAGGGGAAAAATGTCTTTTCCTTAGAGTTTTTACCTATAAATACCCCCCCTTCTCATCCTGTAATAGGCATCGAATATTCAGATATTCAATACACTACTTCGAACTACTTCGAGCTATTATTCAATTCGGAGGCTTGAGATAGTCCGCTTTCGCAACACTTCATTTGTTAGTTCTTAAATTTAGAGAACCTGTTAGCGTAATCCACTGCGCCAATAGTTGGCGCCGTCCATGGGGAACCGAGTTCTAAAAGCTAGTTCTCTGTCACTGCCTGCATTTCGAAGAGTGCTTGCAGAGGGAGTTTCGGAGTCTCAAGATTCTGCACACCCTTCGGCAAGGGGCTTCAAAGTGCAGTTCGAAGGCCTTTCCCCGCCTTCCTCAATCGTTCGAAGCCTCTAGTCTTCGGACCTTAGCTTCATAAGTCATGCCTCCCAAGCGGAGCCTAGCCACTGATCCTCCCCGAAGGTCCCCTCAGACCCACGGTGCAGGACCCTTAGTCATTCCACAAACTCCCGAAGTGGTCGTTAGACCTTGAGAAGCCAGAGTCCCTCAGGCAACTACTTTGGTGCTTCGAACTGATTATGTCAGTTCCCAAGACCTGGAGGACCCCTCCGGAGTAAGTGAAGACCTTCCTGAGGATGTGGCTACCCGGGTAGTGCAACTTTAGGAGGAAGTAACAAGATGGAGGTAGGAGGCTCCGGACAGGCTTCAACCTCAAACCATTCCTCCTACTTCGGAAGTGCATCAAGATGGCGACCATGATGATTATCCCAAAGCTCCTCAAGTCTGAGAAGTTGTCGAGAATGCATCCTTCGACAATGAATCTCTGCTGCATCCAAACTTGTAGAAGGTGCCCTTCGATCCTAGGATCAAAGCCTCGAAGTTGCACAAATACTCTGAAGGGTCTGACCCCAGAGAATTCTCTCGTTCTAATGCCTTTGCAATAAAAGCCAACGGAGGGGTGCGGAAACAATGGCAAACTATTTCCCCCTCGTGTTGGAAGGTGTGGCCCTCCATTGGTTCTGGTCTCTAAAGCCAGGATCAATTAGGTCATGGGAGCAATTGAAAAAGAAATTCGTGAGTAATTTCCAGGGGACGTTCGTAGCCCCAATGTCTATTGGAAGCCTTTTCTAGGTGAAGTAGCAAGTAGGAGAAACCCTTCGGGAATACTTCACACGCTTCTCCCACACCAAGTACCAGATAAAAGGCTTGTCTACATCTTCGGTGGTGGACGCAACGCACGAAGGGGTATTGAATCCAGACCTCCTCAGCAAACTTCACCGGAAGCCGGTGTCTTCCACAGCATAGCTAATGGCATACTTAGAATAGCATGCCAAGGCAGAAGAAGGCTACCTCCGAAGAACTGTGGTGCTTGCACTAGCCCTCCTTCGAGAAGTGAAGCTGGAGCCAGAAGTTCCAATTCCTCCACAAGCCCCCTTCGATAATCGACCTAATGATCATAGAAGGGGAAAGAAGCATTTCCGCTCTGAGGTATTAAATATCACCCCCTCCGCTCCGAAGATGCCTATCAACTATCAATAGGCTCAAGTTAATAAGGCTAGTACCTCGAAGCCAGAAGAAAAACCGGTTGTCCGGCGCCCGTCTCTCTTTTGTTGCGTACATAGCAAAAACAGAAGCCATGCCACAAAAGACTGTAAGTTTATACTGACCCTTCGAGGTGAGTACTTAGGGAGAAGTTCAGGGCGAGGCACTACGGATCGAGCTCCTCTAGCAACTCGATAGGAGCCTTTACAAGTTATGGGGCGGGCTGGCAATCCAGAAGCCCTGATGCAGATTCTGGTGGCCAACATTATGCCACCACCGAAGCAAGAGGACCCTCAAGATTGCGGCAAATGAGTTGTCCTGCCCATCTCCGAAGGGGGGACCCTCAGTAATATGTCAAAGCGGTAGCGAAGATACTATGTTCGCGATGTAGGGCACATAGGGACTTCGAATTCATCTACTGAAATTCCAGAGTGGTCCCATGTACCTATTTCATTTTCTGCCCATGACGTGGTGTAGGAAGAGCTAGATGGATAGATTCCTCTCCCTTGGGTTGGGAGGATAAAAGGGGAGCCTTACAGGAGGGGCCCACACACCGGGGGCCCCACACACACACACACTCTAACACCCCCCCCGTAGTCGAAACTCCGGTGCAGCGGATGTTGAGACTGGAGCGGAACCCAGAGAAGGTGGAGGAAGGCAAGCCTTTGGTGAAGATGTCGGTGAACTGGGAGGTGGTAGGCACATGTAGGACACGGACAGCTCCCACGGCGACACGATCACGAACGAAGTGGATGTCAATTTCCACATGCTTGGTGCGTTGGTGCTGGACGGGGTTGGTGGAGAGGTAGACGGCGCTGACATTGTCGCAGTAGACCAACGTACTCCTGGCGAGGGGGCAATGGAGCTCCCCGAGGAGCTGCCGGGGCCAGGATGCCTCGGCCACCCCATTGGCAACAGCCCGGTACTCAGCCTCGGCACTGGAGCGGGAGACAACCGGCTGCCGCTTGGATGAACAAGACACGAGGTTGCCACAAAGGAAGACGGCGTAGTCGGAGGTGGAGCGACGCGTGTCTGGGCAGCCCACCCAGTCAGCGTCAGTGTAAACCACGAGGTCAGCAACAGGAGAACGCCGAAGGTGAAGGCCAAAGTCCAGGGAGCCACGCAGATAGCGGAGAATCCGCTTCATAGCAGTAAGGTGCGGGTCCCTGGGGTCGTGCATGTGAAGGCACACCTGCTGCACCACATAGGAGATATCCGGCCGAGTGAAAGTGAGGTACTGAAGGGTGCCAGCAATGCTTCGGTAGGCAGTGGGATCATCCACTGGTGTGCCCTTTGTACTAGAAATCTTGGACTGAGCATCGACTGGAGTGGCTCAAGGCTTGCAGTCAGTCATCCCTGCGCGTTGAAGGACATCCAAGGTGTACTGGCGCTGGTGAAGGAAGAGGCCATCAGGGCGGTGTTCCACTGTCACTCCCAAGAAGTGATGGAGCACACCAAGGTCCTTCATGGCAAACTCCTGCTGCAACGAGGAGACAATCCGCTGAAGTAGAGACTGGCTGGACGCAGTGAGAATAATGTCATCCACATAAAGCAGCAAGTAGGCTGAGTCAGCACCGTGGTGGAGGACAACCAAAGAAGTGTCACTCTTGGCTTCGCTGAACCCCACAGACACCAGGAAGGAGGCGAATCGACTGTACCAAGCCCGAGGAGCCTGCTTCAGACCATACAGAGACATGTTGAGCCGGCAAACACTCTCAGGGTGAGCGGGATCCACAAAACCCGCAGGCTGGCTGCAGTACACAGTCTCCGTCAGGGTGCCATGGAGGAAGGCATTCTTCACATCGAGCTGGTGAACTGGCCAGGACCGCGAGAGAGCCAGGGAGAGCACGGTTCGAACAGTAGCAGGCTTCACCACTGGGCTGAAGGTCTCATCATAGTCAACTCCAGGGCGCTGGGTGAAACCGCGAAGGACCCAGCGAGCCTTGTAGCGATCTAGCGAGCCATCTGCCTTGCGTTTATGCGTCCAGATCCACTTGCTGGTGACCACATTGCAGCCATAGGGGCGAGGCACCAGGTCCCAGGTCTGATTGGCCAGAAGAGCCACATATTCTTCCTCCATCGCGTGGCGCCAGTGTGGATCCGCTAGGGCGCCACGAACAGTGGAGGGTATGGGAGAGACTGGTGGTTCCATAGCGGCGGAGAGGACCAGGCGGTCAACTAGACGGAGGACCCCCGCAGCCCGCCGAGTCACCATCGGGTGAGTGTGGCGGGGATCGCGGTGGAGGAGGGGTGGGTGGTACACCGGCGGCTCGGCGCGAGAGTGGGCCGGTGCAACTCCCGTCGGGCGGCGCTGGTAGACCCGAATGGGGTTGGCATAGCGGGAAGTAGATGTCGGGGCCGCGCGTGGCGCGGCAGGTGGCGCGGGGACATGGGGCACGGTCGGGGCCGTGTCCGAGGCGGAACACGGCGCCGACGGCAACAGCGGGCCAACCCCGGGCGCAGGAGGCGACAAGGAAGGGGCCGCGTGCGGCACGGACGAGGATGCCGGGGCCGCGCATGGCACGGGGGGCCACGCCGGCTGGTGGGGAGTGGCCGCACGTGGCACAACCGGGGGCACGGGGGCCGCGGGCGGCACGGCGGGCAGCTCCGCTGCCACACACGGCTCGTCAGTAGGCGGGAGAGCCACCGGAACAGCCGGTGATGTACCTGCAGAAGAGAAAGGTGGCTGAACCACCGGGTCAGTAGAAAACAGGGAGTCCAACTCAAGGCTGGTGGTGGGTGTGGAGTCAACGGAGAAAGGAAAGACGGACTCAGCGAAGATGACATGTCGTGAGATAAGCACACGACGAGAGCAGAGGTCAAAGCAACGGTACCACTTATGATCGGGGGAGTAGCCAAGAAACGCACACAGGGTCGAGCGGGGCGCAAGCTTGTGAGGAGCAGTGGAAGAAGTGTTGGGATAGCAAGCACACCCGAAAACACGAAGGTGAGTGTAGGAAGGTGGGGTACCGAACAAGGCATGGTGAGGGGCGGGAGCGCTCGTGGCTTTAGAAGGCAGGCGGTTGAGCACATAGGTGGCAGTAACGAGGCTCTCAGCCCAGAAGCGAGCGGGAGCCAAAGCCTGAAAGAGCATGGAGCGCATAACATTATTAGTGGTACGAATCATGCGCTCAGCGTTGCCATTCTGAGGGGAGGTATAGGGGCAGGACATGCGCAACTAGACGCCCTTCGAGAGGAAGAAAGCCCGGGAAGCAGAGTTGTCAAACTCATGACCATTATCACATTGGACGGCCTTGATAGTAACCCCAAATTGAGTAGAGACCCAAGCAAAGAAGTGAGTGAGCGTGGGGAAGGCATCCGACTTGGACCGCAAAGGAAACATCCATGAGTAGTGAGAAAAATCATCAAGAACAACCAGATAATATTTATAACCAGAAATACTCATGATCGGAGAGGTCCACAAGTCACAGTGAATAAGGTCAAACGCATCAACAGCATGCGAGGAAGAAGTAGAAAAAGGTAGGCGAACATGATGACCTAATTGACACGCATGACAAATCTGCTCACTAGTGGCCCTAGTACAAGGAATAGAGGAGCTACGACAAAGCTGAGCCAAAATGTCGACACCAGGATGACCAAGCCGGCGGTGCCAGAGTGTGGAGGACGCTGTGGCGGCAAGGGAGGACGAAGGTGGAGTAGCGGAAGGTGGAAGACGAAGCGTGTAGAGGGGTCCAGTGCTGTCACAGCGGAGAAGAGGACGCCGGGTGGCCATATCCTTCACAGTCAAACCAAAAGAGTCAAATTCAACAGAACATTAATTATCAGTGGTGAATTGACGAATGGAAAGAAGGTTGTGAACAATGTCAGAAGCGACAAGAATGTTTTGCAGGCGAAAAGACCCACAAGGAGTAGCATCACCCACGGAGGTGACCGGAAGGCAAGAGCCATTCCCAACCATGATGGAAGAAGGGTGAGATGGGTGGGGGGCCTGTGAGATGAGATAATACCATCATGGGGAGTGGTGTGGAAGGAAGCACCCGAGTCGGCCTCCCAATCCGTGGCGGCCAGCGGAGTCAATGCCATGGTGTTGAATGACTGCGCATGGGCCGTCTGATCCCACCCGCCAGACCACGGGCCCCACGCCGAAGGAGCAGGCAGGACCGGCCACCCGGTGAGCATGGCCGTAGGTGGGGTAGAAGGGCGAGGAGTGAACCGGCCCGGCCACATGGAAATGTGCCCCGTCCATGGGTTGGAGAAGGATGGCCAGGGCACACTCCCGGCGGCAGGGGCTGGTGTGGCGGAGGTAGGAGCCGGAGCGCGACCGATACCACCACGGCGCCCCCCTCCCCGGCGACGATGATCGCCACCACAACCCCCCCAACAGTGGTGGAACCGGCTGTAGGAGTACCAAGAAGGGAGGGAGCCGGTGACGGCGGTGGGTGGGAGACCGGCCGGTTGGAGCCGGAGGTGATGAGAGCAGTCGCGGTAGTAGAAGGGGGAGCGACTCCCCGGGTCAGCTCCTCGAGGACAAGGTCATCACGAACCTTGTGGAAGGAGGGGAACAGCACTGTCCTCGTGATCCATGTCCGGAGATGGGTGTAGCTGTCTCCGAGACCGCGGAGGATGTTGAGGACAAGAGTGCGGTCCGCAACAGGCTCGCCAAGGTCACGAAGAGAATCCGCCATTCCCTTCATGCGACGACAGTACTCCGAGATGGGGAGATCCCCCTGGACGAAGGTGCGGAAGGTAGCATCCAACTGGAGAGCATGAGCCTCGCGGTTGCCAAGGAACTGCCCCTCGATCGCAACCCAGGCCTGCCGAGCGGTGCCACCAAGTTCCCGCACGATGTCCTGGAGCTCAATAGTGATGGACCCAAGGATCCATGACAGCACCACGCTATCCATGCGCCGCCAAACGGACCCCTGGGCGACCACCGGAGTATCGATGAGGACGTGGTCATCCAGGGCATAGCGTCGGAGGGTGAGGAGCACCAGGTCGCGCCAGTGTGCGTAGGAGGACGATGAGGGATCGAGGGTGACTGGCACCAGCGCCCGGATGTTCTAGACACCGGCCGCCTGGGCATGAAGCTTTGCGGCATCCGAATCGGCGGCGACAGCTGGAGCCGCGGTGGTAGGGGGGTCAACACCCCTGAGGTGATGCTCGGCCTCAGCGACATGCTGGGCCAGGGCATCAGCGGTCTAGCGAGCATCCTGCCAAGCGAGGGCGGCGGCCCGCTCGTGCGCCCGAGCAGCAGCGGCAGCAGTCTTGGCAGTGGCAAGGGTGGCTGCAAGGGCAGCGTCGGCAGCCACCACATCCGAAGGGGCCAGCCAGCCCGAGGCCACGGCGGTGGGGAGGCCACCCAGGGTCGGCCAAGACATGGCAGGGGGAAGAGGGGAAGCGCCCTCGGGGCCCGGGGGAGGCCGGCGGGGCCGGCAGCAGCAGGAGGGGCCCCCCCATGGTCGGCCACTACATGGCCGTGGCGGGGGGGAGGGGGGGCGGCACCCTAGGGGCCAGGGGAGGGCCCGGGGCACTAGATCCGGCAGCCCCGGTGTCGGGTCCGGGCGGTACGGGTGGGCCGGCGGCGAAGAAGCACGGGGGGAAGCCGGCGGCGGCGAAGGAGCTCGGGGGGAGGCCGGCGGTGGCGGAGCCGGCCACGCCGGCGTCGAGGCAGGGCGGGGGGAGCTCGGCGGTGGCCAGGGGAGGGCCCGGGGCGCCAGATCCGGCCGCCCCGGTGATGGATCCAGGCGGGGGAAGCCCAGCGGCACCGGATCGGGCCGCCCCAGCGGCGGATCCGGGCAGGAGAGGGCCGGCGGCGGGGCAGGACGGGGGAAGGCCAGCGGCGGCGAAGCTCGGTGGGGGAAAGCCGGCGGCACCAGATTCGGCCGCCCCGGCGGCGGATCCGGGTGGGAGAGGAGCGGATCTGGCCATAGTGGCGGATCCTAGCCCACGAAAAGGGGAGGAGGAGGAGAAGGAGAAGGTGGTGCTCGCTGGAGGAGGCTCACCGGCCATGGAGGTGGCGGTGGCGGCGCCGACAGCAGAGGAAGGTGGAGCCTAAGGCTCTGATACCATGTAGGAAGAGCTAGATGGATAGATTCCTCTCCCTTGGGTTGGGAGGATAAAAGGGGAGCCTTACAGGAGGGGCCCACAGACCGGGGGCCCCACACACACACACTCTAACACGCGGTAGGGGTGAAAATCCCCCATGCTGAACCTCATGTTGTTTCAGCTGACATAGCAGGAGTTGATGTCCGAAGGATATTAGTGGACGGTGGAAGCTTCACTGATATACTCTTCGTCCGGGCCTTCGATCAGATGTTTATTCCCCGAAGGCACTAGCTTCCGGCAACCCACCCACTCCATGGTTTCATAGGTCCTCCTCTCGATGCCATCTGCCAGATAGGCCTCGAGGTTTCCTTTGGAGAGGACCCCTAGCTAGAGTTGAGGAAGTCATCTTCGTTGTTGTCGACGCCCCGTACGCCTACAACGCAATTTTCGAGAGGGGAATGTTGAACCAATTCGGAGTTGTGGCACATCATAACTATCTATGTCTCAAGATGCCCACGCAAGATCGAGTTCTTACTGTTTTAGGAGACCAAGCCACAGCTCAGAGAGCGGAGTATGGCCATGGTCCACCTCTAGATCCTTGGCAAGTAAATAGTGTGCTAGAGCACTCGAAGAAAGCTTCAGGGCCCTCAAACCCCTCGAAGGGCCCTTCCCTCAAGCCAAGCGTGGAAGGTGATGTGATCACAAAGTTGATCCTCAAAGAAGGCAAAGAATATCCAATCCAATTTGGCAAGGAGCTACCTTCGGAAATATCTACTTCGCTAGAGGAAGTGGTTCGAGAAAATTTAGATATCTTTGCTTGGTCCGACGAAGATATCCCCGGAGTTTACTGGAGCATCATTGAGCATAGTTTACTCGTCAAACCTAAGGCTCCACCAATTCGCTAGGGGCTCCGTAAATTGTCAACTAAAAGAACAAACCTCACCAAAGCGAAGGTAGAAAATTTGCCGAGAGCTGGAATCATCAGGGAAGTAGCCCACACGGAGTGGTTGGCTAACCCCGTATTCGTCAAGAAGAAGGGCTCCGGCAAGTGGCACATGTGCATCGATTTCGCTTCCCTAAATAAAGAATGTCCCTGAGACCACTACCCTATGCCCCGTATCGATCAACTTGTGGATTCTATGGCCGTCTCCAAACTTCTAAGCTTCATGGACGCATACTCCGGTTATCATCAAGTTTGGCTAAAGCACGAAGATGAAGCCAAGACAAGTTTCATAACTCCTCCTGGAGTATTTTTTTATGTCTGAATGCCTTTTGGCTTCCAGAATGCTAGGGCTACTTTTTCGCGTCTTATTGCTAAGGCTCTAGGGCACCAGATAGGCCGAAATGTCGAAGCCTATATGGATGACATTGTAATAAAAACTGCTGTAAAGCACCATCATAGTCTAGACCTAGTAGAAACTTTTGAGAGCCTCCGAGCATGTGGAGTTCGCCTCAACCATAAAAAATGTATATTCGGGGTGCAAGCAGGAAAATTGCTAGGGTACTTAGTTTGGAGCAGAGGAATCAAAGCTAGCCCGACGCAGATAAGTCCACTACAAAGAATGGCTCCACCAGAAAATTTGAAGCAAGTCCAGAAGCTGACAGGACGCCTCGCAGCCCTCAGTAGATTCCTAGCCAAATCAGCAGAACGAAGCCTCCCAATATTCAAAGCCCTAAAAGGGTCCGAGAGTTTCAAATGGACACCGGAGTGCAAAAAAAGCTTCTATGATATTAAAGATTATCTTGGTAATTTATCAACACTTACTGTGCCCCTCCTAGAAGGAACTCTCCTTTATCTTGCAGCAACAGGCTCCGTAGTAAGTGCAGTGCTAGTCAGGGAAATAGAGATCAAGGGAAAACTGGTGCATAACCCAGTATACTTCATTTTAGAAGCTTTGTTCGGAGCAAAGACAAGATACTCCGAGATCGAAAAATTCATTTATGCTTTGGTAATGGCCTCACGGAAGTTAAGGCATTACTTATTAGCACATAATTTAATAGTCCCTACCTCGTATCCTCTTGGTGATATGCTTCGGAGCAAAGACTCCACGGGTGTAGGACTGAAAGTAGCGACCAGAGGGGGTGAATGGGCGCCTAAAAATTCTGTCGAATCAATGGCCTTCTCCCAACACCCAACGCTCCTCGACAGACAATCAGAAGAAGCAAAACAGATCACAGGTACTAAAAATAATCTAGCCTAAAAACGACAGGTGTCCTAGTCAAAAAGACACCAAAACAGTGCTTAATGTCAGATCAATAGGTCATTCAACTAACAGGCAGTTCAAGCATCATAGGGACAATCATCACAGGCATTTAACAAAATAAAATAAATGCAGTGAATAAACAATGCTCACAGATGATTCAACATGCACTAGAGATATAAAGATTCGTCCATGAAAATACACAGTGCAATCTGAAAAATAAGCTGATTGTAGCATTTTAATCTAACACAAAATATTCAGGAATAAAATACAAGAAGCATGCAAAATGAGGTTAAGACAATACTGTTCATTCGTTGTCTCCTGTACACATTCCACCGAACACAGTGTGCATGGCGCCGGAGCTCCTAGATGTCGAAGCCTGTGCATGTGTTCGCCGAAGCCTGCTTGTCTGGACGTCGAAGCCTACACACCGCTTGGACGTTCTAGCGAAACCTACTGTGAGGACACACTACAGCAAAGCCTGCAGGCTTGCCTCGCGCGAAGGCCTACTTCGCCTTGCCCTGCCTTGGCCTCAGACACGCCGTCATGGAAAATCCAGTAGAGCACACATGAATATTTGCCCGAAACCACTTATTCACTTGGCTCCCAGCCTTCGTCAGGGTCGCAGTGCTGTTGTGGCTGCCGTGTGCACCTGCGTGTTCTGATCCCACACGCAAGCTCTTGCGTGGTGCACCGGCTTGGATCCTTGTGCCAAGTTTGTTGCTTGCAGCACTCAACATAGATCGCCATGCCGAAAATCACCCGCTGCCTCAGCCTAGCCAGCGACAATTCAGAAGAACCGGCTAAGGCAGAGAAACAGAAGCATCATCACAAAATCCCTGACCGGCGAAGCAACGCATGGGAAAATTAATGGCGGCAAGATGGAAATTTGCTGGAGACAGAGCTGAGGTAGGGGAAAGCAGAAATAAATTTGAACTCTGATTTTTCATTTGATGAGTTAACCCTAACCGTAGGGGATTGTGGCCTATTTATAGGCAGCACAATAAGAAGGGAAAAGACTGATTTACCCCTAGGGTAAATTACACAGATGCAAAAATAAATTGAAAATACAAACATGCCCTTAGGATTTTTACAGACTCGACTAACACAGATTGTGGTCCTAAAAGGCAAAATAGTAAATCCTAAATAAAGATAACTTGTCCTGATGCGGAGCTTTTGTAGCAGTTACGGCTTCGCCTCAGAACAGTTGGATCCAAGATCAGCAGTCGTCAGATTGGGTCCACCATCTTCGCACCGGGTACCCAGATTGGGTCGGCCTGATTCCGTGGCTCCCTCAGCCGAACAATCGCTCGCCGCCCGTGTACCAGTGTCAATCCTGGTCAATAGACCAGTGGATCCTCTGCCACTACTAGCCCATGTACTCGGATTGAGCCAGCCCGACTCCGCAGCCCCTCTACCCCGCAATCGCTCGCCGCCCGTGTACCTTAGTCACACGCGGCCTAGACACGACAGGTCTCATCTTCTCTCCACCTTCTCTTTGACATCCGTTGACAATCACTCGTCACATCTGGAGCCTTGAGGCCCATGATCTTCATCATGGCTCCTCAATCTCTCCCTTGATGAGTGCATTGTCAACACCCTCTTCAGCAACTCTTTGGAACCTGCAAAACACGTGGAAACACGCAAACAAAACACAAGAAGACAGAAAGAACAAAATAAAACAAAAGGTTTAACCATAATGACCAAAAGCAGAAACAAAAGCCAGAAGACGGTCATTGTGGTTAAACAAAAATAAAAACTCAAACGAGTGCAATCTCAGAACTATCAACAACGATATCCAAAGAGTAAAAGCAAAAGAGACTAAAAATCCGCCTAAACTCTTCTAAAAGATCAAGTAACCCAAAATTTCTCTCCCTTGTTGACAATTGGACTCATCAAGTGAAACTAAATGCACTCAAAAGAGACATAGACTAAAACTCCCCCTCAAAATATGCAATGAATGCAACTATGGTGCAAGTGGAGTGTAAAAAGGCATGCTTCTCAGATATGATTGACTGCAATTACATGATCTAGCAAGTATAGCAAAAGACATGCTGTCTAAGACACATGGCATGATCAGTGCAATAAATGATATCCAAAGAAAGTCATTAGCACGCATTTTTAAATATTTGCAAATAAAAGCATCACCACATTTTCTAGTTGACAAGCAAAGTAAAGCATGAGATGCAAAGGCTAGCTGATACCTACCAAGATAATCATTGTCCAGACCATAGAGCTTCAGAAAACTTGTTATCTTTTTAATTTTCAGGCTTTTTATTTTCCTTTTTCAATTTTTTCCAGGGGTTATTTGCATGAAAACCATATGCTAACCGACAAAATCAAGCCTAGGCCAGAACTGGACCATCAAAAGCTTAAAACATTGGTCTTGGCATACATTACACTGTCCTAGTTCATACCAAAGTGCTATGGTAAGCAGTCTAGAATAATGTAATACGACACAACAAACCCACCTGGATCTTTTCAATTAAGCATAAAAGGCATGGGTTTTTCATTTTTCTGATTTTTATCATTTTTATAGCACATTTTCCATGTTAAAACATATAAAAGTCCAAGTTGCATATCTGCATCTAAGTAAGGAACTAGCTACCAGACATGTAAAAGATAGCAAAAGCATTCAGCGTACACATGCTAGTTACCAGAAGAAATGGTGATCATTTTTCAATTTTAAAGCATAAAAGCCATGCATATAACAGATATCAGACATATCATGTGAACTGAAGCGAAGCATGATCATCGATAGGTATTCAAAAGCATATACTAGCTAGAACAAGTAAAGCAGATCAATCATATAACAGAAGCAAGCTCAAAGTATGATATGTGAATATGCATGATATGAACTCACAAGAAAATACTCAAGAAAAGAGTAAAGAAGAAGAAAAAAAACTGACTCAAAATATCCTAAAATGGATACAAAACTCCCAAATCCCCTCGCAAACGCTCAAAAGTAGGCTGATCTAGGGGTTTGGTGAAAATGTTAGCGAACTAATGATGGGTATCAACATGAACAAGGTCAATGACACATTTCTCATATTGATCCCTCAGAAAGTGAAAGCGCACATCAATATGTTTCATTTTTGAATGAAGACATGGGTTTTTCCCTACACTAATCGCGCTAGTGCTATCACAAAACAAAGGTACTCTAGAAGGGAAAAACAACCCAAAATCTCTCAAAGTGGAAATCATCCAAACCAACTGTGAGTAGCAGCTAGCAGCAGCTACATACTCAGCCTCAGTGGTAGAAAGCGCAACTCCAGATTGCTTACGCGAAGACCAAGAGACAAGCGAAGAACCAAGAAACTGGTAAGTACCGGAAGTCGACTTGTGATCCAGCCGACACCCACCAAAATAAGCATCAGAAAAGCCAGATAAATCAAGAGACGATGATGCTGAATAGTAAAGACCTAGATCAGGCACATAGGTAAGGTACCTAAAAATGCGCTTGATAGCCTGCCGATGAGATGCGCGTGGTGAAGACTAGAAGCGCGCGCACAGTCCCACAGCAAACTGAATGTCCGGTCTCGTTGCCATCAAGTATAGCAGCGATCTGATCATCCCTCGATACTCTCTCTCGTTGACCTTGACGTCGCTCTCGTCCTTGTCTAGGCCCCCAGATGTAACCATTGGGGTTATCTGAGGCTTCAACTCTCCACCAAGGTCAAACTTCTTAAGCATGTCTCGCGTGTACTTGCTCTGGTAGATGAAGATGTCATCCTTGGTCTGCTTGATCTGGAGCCCTAGAAAGTACTTGAGCCAAAGTGCTATGGTAAGCAGTCTAGAATAATGTAATACGACACAACAAACCCACCTGGATCTTTTCAATTAAGCATAAAAGGCATGGGTTTTTCATTTTTCTGATTTTTATCATTTTTATAGCACATTTTCCATGTTAAAACATATAAAAGTCCAAGTTGCATATCTGCATCTAAGTAAGGAACTAGCTACCAGACATGTAAAAGATAGCAAAAGCATTCAGCGTACACATGATAGTTACCAGAAGAAATGGTGATCATTTTTCAATTTTAAAGCATAAAAGCCATGCATATAACAGATATCAGACATATCATGTGAACTGAAGCGAAGCATGATCATCGATAGGTATTCAAAAGCATATACTAGCTAGAACAAGTAAAGCAGATCAATCATATAACAGAAGCAAGCTCAAAGTATGATATGTGAATATGCATGATATGAACTCACAAGAAAATACTCAAGAAAAGAGTAAAGAAGAAGAAAAAAAACTGACTCAAAATATCCTAAAATGGATACAAAACTCCCAAATCCCCTCGCAAACGCTCAAAAGTAGGCTGATCTAGGGGTTTGGTGAAAATGTTAGCGAACTAATGATGGGTATCAACATGAACAAGGTCAATGACACATTTCTCATATTGATCCCTCAGAAAGTGAAAGCGCACATCAATATGTTTCATTTTTGAATGAAGACATGGGTTTTTCCCTACACTAATCGCGCTAGTGCTATCACAAAACAAAGGTACTCTAGAAGGGAAAAACAACCCAAAATCTCTCAAAGTGGAAATCATCCAAACCAACTGTGAGTAGCAGCTAGCAGCAGCTACATACTCAGCCTCAGTGGTAGAAAGCGCAACTCCAGATTGCTTACGCGAAGACCAAGAGACAAGCGAAGAACCAAGAAACTGGTAAGTACCGGAAGTCGACTTGTGATCCAGCCGACACCCACCAAAATAAGCATCAGAAAAGCCAGATAAATCAAGAGACGATGATGCTGAATAGTAAAGACCTAGATCAGGCACATAGGTAAGGTACCTAAAAATGCGCTTGATAGCCTGCCGATGAGATGCGCGTGGTGAAGACTAGAAGCGCGCGCACAGTCCCACAGCAAACTGAATGTCCGGTCTCGTTGCCATCAAGTATAGCAGCGATCTGATCATCCCTCGATACTCTCTCTCGTTGACCTTGACGTCGCTCTCGTCCTTGTCCAGGCCCCCAGATGTAACCATTGGGGTTATCTGAGGCTTCAACTCTCCACCAAGGTCAAACTTCTTAAGCATGTCTCGCGTGTACTTGCTCTGGTAGATGAAGATGTCATCCTTGGTCTGCTTGATCTGGAGCCCTAGAAAGTACTTGAGCCAAAGTGCTATGGTAAGCAGTCTAGAATAATGTAATACGACACAACAAACCCACCTGGATCTTTTCAATTAAGCATAAAAGGCATGGGTTTTTCATTTTTCTGATTTTTATCATTTTTATAGCACATTTTCCATGTTAAAACATATAAAAGTCCAAGTTGCATATCTGCATCTAAGTAAGGAACTAGCTACCAGACATGTAAAAGATAGCAAAAGCATTCAGCGTACACATGCTAGTTACCAGAAGAAATGGTGATCATTTTTCAATTTTAAAGCATAAAAGCCATGCATATAACAGATATCAGACATATCATGTGAACTGAAGCGAAGCATGATCATCGATAGGTATTCAAAAGCATATACTAGCTAGAACAAGTAAAGCAGATCAATCATATAACAGAAGCAAGCTCAAAGTATGATATGTGAATATGCATGATATGAACTCACAAGAAAATACTCAAGAAAAGAGTAAAGAAGAAGAAAAAAAACTGACTCAAAATATCCTAAAATGGATACAAAACTCCCAAATCCCCTCGCAAACGCTCAAAAGTAGGCTGATCTAGGGGTTTGGTGAAAATGTTAGCGAACTAATGATGGGTATCAACATGAACAAGGTCAATGACACATTTCTCATATTGATCCCTCAGAAAGTGAAAGCGCACATCAATATGTTTCATTTTTGAATGAAGACATGGGTTTTTCCCTACACTAATCGCGCTAGTGCTATCACAAAACAAAGGTACTCTAGAAGGGAAAAACAACCCAAAATCTCTCAAAGTGGAAATCATCCAAACCAACTGTGAGTAGCAGCTAGCAGCAGCTACATACTCAGCCTCAGTGGTAGAAAGCGCAACTCCAGATTGCTTACGCGAAGACCAAGAGACAAGCGAAGAACCAAGAAACTGGTAAGTACCGGAAGTCGACTTGTGATCCAGCCGACACCCACCAAAATAAGCATCAGAAAAGCCAGATAAATCAAGAGACGATGATGCTGAATAGTAAAGACCTAGATCAGGCACATAGGTAAGGTACCTAAAAATGCGCTTGATAGCCTGCCGATGAGATGCGCGTGGTGAAGACTAGAAGCGCGCGCACAGTCCCACAGCAAACTGAATGTCCGGTCTCGTTGCCATCAAGTATAGCAGCGATCTGATCATCCCTCGATACTCTCTCTCGTTGACCTTGACGTCGCTCTCGTCCTTGTCCAGGCCCCCAGATGTAACCATTGGGGTTATCTGAGGCTTCAACTCTCCACCAAGGTCAAACTTCTTAAGCATGTCTCGCGTGTACTTGCTCTGGTAGATGAAGATGTCATCCTTGGTCTGCTTGATATGGAGCCCTAGAAAGTACTTGAGCCAAAGTGCTATGGTAAGCAGTCTAGAATAATGTAATACGACACAACAAACCCACCTGGATCTTTTCAATTAAGCATAAAAGGCATGGGTTTTTCATTTTTCTGATTTTTATCATTTTTATAGCACATTTTCCATGTTAAAACATATAAAAGTCCAAGTTGCATATCTGCATCTAAGCAAGGAACTAGCTACCAGACATGTAAAAGATAGCAAAAGCATTCAGCGTACACATGCTAGTTACCAGAAGAAATGGTGATCATTTTTCAATTTTAAAGCATAAAAGCCATGCATATAACAGATATCAGACATATCATGTGAACTGAAGCGAAGCATGATCATCGATAGGTATTCAAAAGCATATACTAGCTAGAACAAGTAAAGCAGATCAATCATATAACAGAAGCAAGCTCAAAGTATGATATGTGAATATGCATGATATGAACTCACAAGAAAATACTCAAGAAAAGAGTAAAGAAGAAGAAAAAAAACTGACTCAAATATCCTAAAATGGATACAAAACTCCCAAATCCCCTCGCAAACGCTCAAAAGTAGGCTGATCTAGGGGTTTGGTGAAAATGTTAGCGAACTAATGATGGGTATCAACATGAACAAGGTCAATGACACATTTCTCATATTGATCCCTCAGAAAGTGAAAGCGCACATCAATATGTTTCATTTTTGAATGAAGACATGGGTTTTTCCCTACACTAATCGCGCTAGTGCTATCACAAAACAAAGGTACTCTAGAAGGGAAAAACAACCCAAAATCTCTCAAAGTGGAAATCATCCAAACCAACTGTGAGTAGCAGCTAGCAGCAGCTACATACTCAGCCTCAGTGGTAGAAAGCGCAACTCCAGATTGCTTACGCGAAGACCAAGAGACAAGCGAAGAACCAAGAAACTGGTAAGTACCGGAAGTCGACTTGTGATCCAGCCGACAACCACCAAAATAAGCATCAGAAAAGCCAGATAAATCAAGAGACGATGATGCTGAATAGTAAAGACCTAGATCAGGCACATAGGTAAGGTACCTAAAAATGCGCTTGATAGCCTGCCGATGAGATGCGCGTGGTGAAGACTAGAAGCGCGCGCACAGTCCCACAGCAAACTGAATGTCCGGTCTCGTTGCCATCAAGTATAGCAGCGATCTGATCATCCCTCGATACTCTCTCTCGTTGACCTTGACGTCGCTCTCGTCCTTGTCCAGGCCCCCAGATGTAACCATTGGGGTTATCTGAGGCTTCAACTCTCCACCAAGGTCAAACTTCTTAAGCATGTCTCGCGTGTACTTGCTCTGGTAGATGAAGATGTCATCCTTGGTCTGCTTGATCTGGAGCCCTAGAAAGTACTTGAGCTCACCCATGAGCCTCATCTCAAACTCGTTGTTCATCTGCTCAGAAAACTTGGACACAAGCTAATTAGTAGAACCACCAAAAATAATATCATCCACGTAAATCTGATCAATCAAGAAGTTTGAGCCATCTCTGAGCAAGAAAAGAGTCTTGTCCACAGAACCCATCACAAAGCCACTCCCCAACAAAAACTGCTTTAAACAGTCATACCAAGACCCGGGGGCTTGCTTCAGACCATATAAATCTTTCTGCAACTTGAAAACATGTCGAGGAAACTTAGGGTTCTCAAAACCAGGGGCTGCCTAACATAGACCTCCTCCTCTATGTACCCATTCAGAAAAGCACTCTTGACATCCATTTGAAAAAGTTTAAAACCTTTGGAAGCAGTGAATGCCAAAAGAATGCGAATGGACTTAAGACGGGCAACAGGAGTGAAGGTGTCCTCAAAGTCAATACCCTCTTTCTAGCAGAAACCCCGGACAACTAATCAAGCTTTGTTGCGTACCACAACCCCATCTCAGGTGGCAGCTCAACCAGTTTCCAAACCCGATTGCGAACAAATTTCTCAAGCTCTTCTTGCATGGCGTTTATCCAATTTGCATCAGAAACAGCATGAGAAACATCTCTGGGCTCAAAAGTGGCAACAAACGCAGACTTAGCAAAAACAGCGAGTGAGCCAACAAAAGAACGCAAGGATCTCGAAGTGAGATCACCGATGATGAGCTTTGAGGGGTGATCACACTGAACTACTCAAGATCCTAGGTGATCAGATGTCACCTCACCGGAGTCAGCAGCTAGCACCTCTAGACTCGACTGAGGGGGCTCGATTGAAGTGGAAGAAGTGATTAGAGGTCTGCCTGTTGGGGGAATATGTTTCCCTTAAACAGGGGCCAAATGACGTCAGCCTCTGACAACCTTCGGCCCGGAGCCCAACACTGTCGAAGCTTGTTCCTTTCTGAAGAAATTATTTCCAAGTCCCAAGGTTCACTTCGAGGCCCTTTGGAGCGAGGCCTCCGAACCCCTTCGGAGCCCTCCAGAGCGAAGCGCTAAGATCCCTTGAAGATTGCCAGAAGCTAAGTCTTAGGCTAACTTCGAAGTTAGCCTCCAGGCCTTGTTCGGAGTTAACCTTCGAGCTCCCTTCGGAGCTCCTCAGAGCCAGCCTCCGAGACCCCAGTTCGGAGGCCCAGTTCAGAGCCCCAGTTCGGAGCCCCGGTTCGGAGGCCCAGTTCAGAGGCCCAGTTCAAAGGCCCAGTTCGGAGGCCCAGTTCAGAGCCCCAGTTCGGAGCCCCAGTTTGGAGCCCCGGTTTGGAGGCCCAGTTCGGAGGTCCAGTTCGGAGCCCCAATTCGGAGCTCAATTCGGAGTATACTTCGAAGCCTCCCTTGCTGCCTCCGCCTGAAGAGCTCCAGCCCCTACTCCGAATCCAGAAGATATTTACACCTTGCTACAGTGTGGAAGCCGTACCAAGGGCCTCTCTGCCCCTAGTATGTCGTTTAGCTGGTCAAGAAGTGACGTTGTCTGACACGTCTGTAAAGCTGTAAAGCACTTTTGTACCGTAGCTAGCTCTGTTTCCTCTTTTTGCCCCTATGAGCCTAGGACTCATAGAGGGCATCCTGGTCTTTTCCTTTGGCCTGCGTGCCTGTAAAAGCAGGGCCAAGCCCTTGTAACAGGATAACTTCTCCAGGGGCCATGAAACCCTGGAGCTCACCACACTACACCAAGGCATATCATGCCAAATCCACCACAAACTGGACGTAGGGCTATTATCCCCTAGGGGAGGTCCGAACCAGTATAAATCCTTTCTCCCTCTGAGAGAACCCTTCGAGGTTCATTTTACACACCATATACACACATACAAAACCTGTGCTGTAGCTAACACAATTGCTACAACACTGCGCTCGTCCTCAGTCGAAGTCTCAGAAGGTGTGGGATGTGCAGGCTGTGCAAAGGGCCCACCCTCATCAACAACTGGAATGTCATCATCTTCCTCGAAGATGGACTCTCCAAGGTCATCATCTTCAGACAGCTCAAAAGAAGGAGTCAGTGACGACATGGACTCATAAAAAGAAACCTCGCAAGTCTCGACAAGCTGCTAGGAGTCAAGGTTCCAAGCACGGAAGCCTCGAGAATGCAAGGCATAACCAAGAAAGACTCCATCCCAACAACGAGACTCAAACTTATCCAAATGCCCTCCCTTCTTGAGCACAAAGCACTTGCAGCCAAACGCTCGCAAGTTACTAACCTTGGGCTGTATGCCAAACCGCAACTCCTATGAAGTCTTACGTAAGTAAGATCTAAGAAAAATGCGGTTGGCCAGATAGCAAGTCGTGTTCATGTCTTCAGCCAAAAAATGCCTAGGAGTCCTATGCTCATCGAGCATCGTCCAGGCCATCTCGACCAGCGTGCGGTTCTTTCGTTCAACAACGTCGTTCTGTGGGGGAGTGTAAGGAGTAGAAAACTGGTGCTCAAGACCCTGATCACTACAGAAGCTGACGAACTGAGAGCTCTTGAACTTAGAGCCATTGTTAGAGTGAATTGGTCGCATCGAACCATTGTTCTCATTCTTCAGCTTCAAAATCAGGTCATGAACAAACTGGAAAGCCTCATCCTTAGACTCCGGAAAGAAAACCCACGAGAATCGAGAAAAGTCATCAACAACTACAAGCGCATACCACTCCCCACCGACTGAGCGTACCCGAGCTAGACCAACAGTATCCATGTGTAATAGCTCTCATGGGTACAAAGTCATCACCTGAGTCACACGTGCATGAGAAGCAGCAACCATTTTCCCATGAGGATAGGGATGACAAACTAGATCCTTCTCCAGCTTATGCTTGGGCAGATCAAAACTCAAATGACCTAACCTCCTATGCCACCTCTAGAGCTCAGAAGAGGATCCAGCGATCAAACAACGAGAAGGTCCAAAAGAACTAGAGAAATCAATCCGAAAAACCATACCGAAGGGTAAGATCTGGCAAACCAAAGATCCTCTAGAATCAATAACAGAAGACATGGCCTTCTTAAAATGAACCTCTAAAACATCCTCAAAAAGTTGCGAAACAAAGACCAAATTAAAACTAAAGTTTCCAACCAAAGCAACATTCTTCGAAGAGAAATGACTAGATATTCTAATTGAGCCAATGTTTTGTACCTTCCATTGACCATTGTTCTCGAAAGTGATGTACTCCTTGGAGCTCGGGGAAGTGAGGCTAGAGAACCATCTGCGATGCCCCGTCATGTGGTGAGAGCATCCTAAATCCATGATCCACACGTCCTCCTGTCCTCAATCCTACACGATCAGTGGACATAAGTGGGAGCAAATGGTCCGACACCAGGTTTAGCAAAGGAGCTAAACCAGTGTCAGGCCATCAGCTCAAAATATGGAAAGCAGAAGGAATCATAAGAGTCTGGACCAAAGTGCGTATCAAAGCACGGTCCTTTGTTCTGCCTAAAGTCTCGGCCATGAGGTCCAAAGTCGTATCCAGAATGACCTGGAGCTCTACCAGAGCAAAAACCACCCTCTGGAGCACAGTCACGAAAGCCATCTCCTCTACCACCACCTACACGACACGGCCTGGACTCTAGCCTCTCTCCGCATCGAGGGACTCTTTGTCTACCACCCTGCTGGTAGAACTACTCCTTCCCATCTCGAGCTTTCTCTGCTCTCTCAACCCGCTTCCTCCTGAAGCAAAACTCCTCAAGATGGTCGTCTCTCTTATAGAACTCACAGTGATAGGTAGGATTCTTGGTGTCAGAGGGTCCAGGTAGAGAGTCAAGAGAAGTATGGAGATTCTTGGGCTTTGCGATCCAGATAGGCTTCTTGGGTGGAGCTTTAGGTTGTTCTTGGAACACTACATCCTTGGGCTGACAGGCCTAGAAAGACTAAGTGGAGTGAGTCTTGGGATATCTTTGCTCTGGAGTCATGTTACTCCACTCCACTTTACGACTAATGGCACTCTCAAAGTCAGCCTTGGTGTAGGTGTAACCATTCCCAAACCCATCATGCCTCTTGAACTATTGGATCATCATGCCAAGTTGTGGTTCTCTGGTACTCACCCAACTCAGGATCTAACAGAGGTAAGAGTTCTCGTTCTGAGTATTAGCTAGCTCCTCTCTCAAGCCAGCTAGTACCTCCACCTGAGACAAGCAGATCTCACACTCTCTAACAACTTGTACAGACTTCTCAGCTTTTAGCTTGATTAGTTCCAATCTCAGGGACAAGCAGTTCTCACAGACAGTGGGAGAAACTGACAATGTCTCAAGCTCAAGCTTTGTCTACTCTAGCTCAACTCTAACTCTCGCTAACTCGCCCAACTACTCATCACTCTTGGCTCTCATCTCAGCTAAAACAGCTAAATGGGATGGGTAGTCTACACAGGGAACGACGACGGTGGCATGAGCATCTTTTAGCTCTAGTTGAGTGCTCTCAAGCTCAGTGGCAAAAGCGTCTCTCTCATCTACCCTCTCTGTGTACCTGAACTTTAGAGTTGTCAGGTCACACAATAGCAATTCGTAGTTTGGGCACTCACTGCTACCACCAAAGTAAGCGGAAAAAGATGGACTCTCAATCTTGCCATTGGCCATGGCAAGCTCACTCTCCAGCTCATCTATCCTTTTCTTAGCCCCTCTAAGCAGTTTCTCCCGATACCTCAACTCCTGACAGTTCTCTTCTAGTAAATCAACGACTTCTTGTTCATAGGAAGATACCTTTTCATCGTCGTCGTCATCGGAGTTGTCGGGGGAGCCCTTCTCTTCCTTATCCCCAAGAGCCATTGAGTAGACGCTCTTGCGGGATCTTCGGCTGGGGTGCGAGCGGCTCTTCGGCTTGTCCCCGAAGGCCATGAAGCAGAGGCCCGTTGGATCATCCTTGTCCTTCCCTTTCTTGATCACGATCTCCTCATCACTTGTGCTTGATGAAGTGGAAGAAGACGATGACCTCTTGGAGTAGCTTCTCTCCATCTCGGCGAAGAAGGCCTTGTCTCGCTTCTTGTTCTCACACCGGTAGTCCTTCAGGGCCTTTCGAAAGAACCTTGTCTTGGGCTTGCCCTTTGTGAAGGTGGATATATCGTGCTTGCCGGAGTCGTAGGAGCAACCACCGGTGCCCTTCTTGTGACTATTTTGCTTGGGGTAGTCGGCGATGAAGTGACCTAGATCACCACACTCAAAGCATCCGAATTTTGTGACGTGTCTTTTGAACATTCGTTTATCATAAACATGACACACCCGATTATTAAAAAAGACTTAGATCATCATCTCCTAACGAATCAAGCTGGTCCTCAGTGATAGACATCAAAGAGAACGCAACACATCTCAAAGAGGAGGAGTCAGCAGAAGGTGTCGCAAGGGCCAGGGTTTTTTAGCCAGAACCAGTGTGATTTGATCTCAACAGGATATCAATCTTTGTGGCCATGAGCCTATTGAAAAGCTCTACGATGGTCAAGGTATCGTAAGAGGTGCTCTTAATGATAGAGGATACCTTGATCTCCCAGATCTTAGGGTCCAAGGTATGAAGAACCTTGAGCGCCTGCTCATGATCTGAGACCAGCTGAACTCCATCGGCCTTGTTGGCCCGAAGCTTGTTGATGATCCATTGAAAATGACCAAACAAAGCTTCAACAGATTCACCCAGCTTCCGTGTGAAATTTTCATATTCACGCCGATAGGTCTGATAGAGTTGAGCCTTGACCTAGGTTGTTCCCTCATGGTGTGCCTGGAGGGTAGCCCAGATCTCTCTAGCAGTGTTGAGATGGCTCACACGCTCAAACCCAGTGGGACCTAGACCAGAAAACAAAATGTTCAAAACGTTGTTGTTGTTCTGATGCTGGGCGACTATCTTGGGGGAAGTGCGCTCAGCAACAGGAAGCACAGTGAAAGTCTCGTGAACACAAACATCCCAAATGTCCAAGCTCTAGCTCATGAGATAGGCTCGCATGTGAGTCTTCTAGTAATTGTAGCCAAAAGCTTCAAGGGACGGGACCTTCCCAGAGGAAGTCATTATCACTACGTTGGGTTAGAACCAGTTAAGGTATGGAAAAACCCTAACCAGGCTTTGATACAACTTGTAGGATCGAAAGTAGCGACCAGAGGGGGGGGGGTGAATGGGCGCCTAAAAATTCTTTCGAATCAATGGCCTTCTCCAACACCCAACGCTTCTTGATAGACAATGAGTAGAAGCAAAACAGATCACAGGTACTAAAAATAATCTAGCCTAAAAACGACCGGTGTACTAGTCAAAAAGACACCAACACAGTGCTTAAAGGCAGATCAATAGGTCATTCAACTAACAAGTAGTTCAAGCATCATAGGGACAATCATCACAGGCATTTAACCAAATAAAATAAATGCAGTGAATAAATAGTGCTCACAGATGATTCAATATGCACTAAAGATATAAAGATTCATCAATGAAAATACACAGTGCAATCTGAAAAATAAGCTGATCATAGCATTTTAATCTAACACAAAATGTTCAGGAATAAAATACTAGAAGCACGCAAAACGAGGATAAGACAATACTGTTCATTCATTGTCTCCACTACGCATTCCACCGAACACAGCGTGAATGGCGCCGGAGCTCCTGGAAGTCGAAGTCTGTGCGTGTGTTCACCGAAGCCTGCTTGCCTGGACGTTTCAGCGAAGCCTGCTGTGAGGCCACACTACAACGAAGCCTGCAGGCTTGCCTCGTGCGAAGGCCTACTTCGCCTTGTGCTACCTTGGCCTCGGACACGCCATCATGGAAAATCCAGCAAAGCACACAAGATTCTTCACCCGAAACCACTTGCTCACTTGGCTGCCAGACTACGTTAGGGTCGCAGTGCTGCTGCGGTTGCCGTGTATACCTACGTGCTCTGATCCCACACGCAAGCTCTGGCGTGGTGCACCAGCTTGGATCCTTGCGCCAACTCTGCTGCTTGCAGCACTCAACATAGATCGCCACGCCAAAAATCTCCCACCACCTCATCCGGCCAGCGACAGTTCAGAAGAACTGGCTGAGGCAGAGAAACGGAAGCATCAGCATGAAAGCCCTGACCGGCGAAGCAACACACGAGAAAAATTAATGGCAGTGCAATGGAAATTTGGCCGGAGAAAGAGATGAGGTAGGGGAAAGTAGAAATAAAGATGAACTATGATTTTTCATTTGATGAGTTAACTCTAACCCTAGGGGATTGGAGCCTATTTATAGGAAGCCCAATAAGAAGGGAAAAGACTGATTTACCCCTAGGGTAAATGACAGAGACGCAAAAATAAACTGAAAAGACAAACATGCCCTTAAGATTTTTACAGACTCGACTAACACAGACTCTGGGCCTAAAAGGAAAAATAGTAAAATCCTAAATAAAGATAACTTGTCTTGATGCAGAGCTTTCGTAGCCACTACGGCTTTGGCTCGGAATAGTCAGATCCAAGATCAGTGGTCGTCAGTTTTGCGCCGAAACTGACAAAGCGTCCACCATCTTCGCACCGGGTACCCGGATTGGGCCGTCTTGATTCCGCGGCTCCCTCAGCCCGACAATCGCTCTCCGTCCGTGTACCTGAGTCAATCTCGGTCAACAGACCAGTGGATCCTCTACCGCTCCTAACCCATGTACTCGGATTGGGCCGGTCCAATTCCGTAGCCCCTGTGCCCGGCAGTCGCTCACCGCCCGTGTACCTGCATCACACGCAGCCCAGACACAGCAGGTCTCATCTTCTCTCCATCTTCTCTTTGACTTCCGTTGATAATCACTCATCACATCTAGAGCCATGAGGCCCATGATCTTCATCATGGGTCCTCAACGGGTAGGATTGGAAAGTGGGATGTCTAGCTAGCCCCCTTCGGTATTTCCTTTACTGCAAGAACAGTTATCAAATCCCAAGTTATAGCTGACTTTTTGGCCGAATGGACCCCGCCCGCAATTTGGGCTCCAGAAGAAACCTCGGAAGGGCTATGGACAATATTTTCTGACAGAGCCTACCAAGCATCTAGTGCCGGTGCTGGAGCCGTGATAATATCGCCGTCAGGGCAAAAAGCCATGTATTCTTCAAGGCTCATCTTTAAGTGCACTAACAATATTGCAGAATACGAAGGAATCCTGCTAGGCCTCTGAAAAGCAAGAGCACTTGGAGCAACAAGAATTATAATAAAAACAGATTCCCAAGTCATCGCAGGGAATGTTGACAAGAGCTTCCAAGCTAAGAATCCACATCTTGCAAAATATTTAGAAGAAATATGCAAGACGGAGGCATTGTTTAAAGGAATTTCTATTCGAAGCATCCCTCGAGTGGATAATCAACTTATAGATATTCTAGCCAAGGTTGTAGCCGAAGCATTGGACGTCCCGTAGGGCGCTTTTTATGAATAACTTGTTAAACCTTCGGTGCATCAACTACCCTCCACAGAGGTCCTTTGCATTCTAGTCACTGATTGGCGGACCCCAATTTTGGATATTTTGCAAAATAGTACAGCTTCGCTTGAAGGTCTAGATTTCCGAAGGCTCCAAGCAAAGGCTCGAAATTATGAGCTTGTCAATGGAATTCTTTATAAAGTCGAAGTCTGTTCTCCCCTACTCTGATGCATCTCACAACCCGAAGGCCAAGATATACCTCAGGAGATTCACGAAGGCATGTGCGGCAGCCATCTAACTATGGCGCCCCGATTTATCGAAATCGGAACATTATTGAATTTCATAAGAAAAACAATAATACAAGAGGTTCATCATGCGATAATCGTACATACGACAAGTATTCATGGTACGCAGACCATATTTATTACATTAGAGTTTAATAAAAACAATAATAAAAGTAGAATTGCATGACGAACGCCTTCTTCAAGATCGTTTTCTTGACTGGGTCGCTCCTCCAGACCATCCTCCTCGTAGTACGCAGCCTCTGAAGTGTTTGTCCAACGGTTATGAGTACAAAAGTACTCAACAAGCCACCGCAAATGCAGGTAATAATGCAAGGTAATAACAAAGGAAGGATAATTGGCTAGAAGTCCGGAAAAGTACATTTTTAGTTATTGCACTTAATGTAATCAAGTTTTATCATGTGTTGGAACAATTGCATTAGTTCCAGCAGGTTTTTGTGTGGTGGAGTGTGATGTGGAGAATGAGCCTCGAAGGGCTCTAACAGAGGGAGAAAAAGGTTTATACTGGTTCGGGCCTCTCCGGGGAGATAATAACCCTACGTCCAGTTGTGGTGGATTTAGCATGGTATGCCCTTGTATGGAGTAATAATTCAACGGTCTCTTGGCCCCCTGGAGCGTGTGTCCCTGTTACAAGGGCTTGGCCCTGCTTTTATAGGCGCACAAGCCAAAGGAAAAGACCGGGATGCCCCCCATGAGCCCCAGGCTTACAGGGGCAGAGAGGGGAAAAGGGCTAGCTATGGTACAAAGGTACTTTGCAGCTTTACAGCTTTACAGGCATGTCAGACTGCGCCAGGCTTTGACCAGCTAAACGACATACCAGGGGCGGCGGGGCCCCTGGTACGGCCTATACTTTAGATATTTCCTGAGCTTCGAAGTAGGGGCCGGAGCCTTTCTGGCAGAGGCTGCGAAGAGGGCTCCGAGGTGCACCCCGAAGGGGGCTTCGAAGCATGCCCCGAGCAAGGCTCCGAACAAGGCTCCGAACTAGGGGCCTCCGAACTGGGTCCGCCGACCGGGGCCTCGAACTGTGCTCCCGGAGGGCGGCCCCCTGCATCCTTCACCCGGAGGGTGGCCTCCGGCATCCTGCGCCCGGAGGGTGGCCTCCGGCAGCCTGCGTCCGGAGGGTGGCAACCGGCACCCTTTGCCCGGAGGGTGGTCCAGCAGCCTGCACCCGGAGGGTGGCGGGAGGGTGGCCTCCGGCGGCCTGCGCCCGGAGGGTGGCCTCCGGCAGCCTGCGCCCGGAGGGTGGGCCCGAACTGGGGGCTCCGGGCCGGACCCCCCGATCTGAGGGCTCAGTAGCTGCAGGCTCCGAAAGGCACCTTGGGACCTGAAAACAACACTTAGAGAGAAAACAGGCCCCGATAGTGCTGGGCTCTGAGCCGAAGGCTGTCGGAGGCTGATGTCATTTGGCCCCTGTTCAAGGGAAATATATTCCCCCAACAGTAGCCCCTCGCGTGTAGGCCTTCGGGACGAAGGGGTGCGCGCGCCCTTAGGGCAAATGACCTGCAAAATACAACCTCGGACAAAACATGACCTCGGAGCTTGGACCGAAGGTGACCTCGAAAACTGTAGGAAATAAATGCCTGTGCTAGCTTGTCAGAAAGACCTCGGGAGCCTAAACGGCTCCGCAACGGTTAGAAAGTTACCGTTACCCTGCGCTGGGCCGCTTCGCCTTCGCTGGAGGCCCACTTGGCGGTGGGTTCGGCCCACGACTATTGGAATTCTTACCGCGCCTATAAATAGGGGTTTACCACGTGCAGCTTCGGTACGCTTTCATTTGCTTCCTTCTCACTGTGTTACAACCTTCACTCTTGTTGGGGGAATATATTTCCCTTAAAACAGGGGCCAAATGACGTCAGCCTCCGACAGCCTTCGGCCCAGAGCCAGGTTCTGTCGGAGCCTGCTTTCTCTCTAAGTATTGTTTCCAGGTCCCAATGTGCCTTTCGTGGCCCGTAGCTTCGGAGCCCTCAAACCAGGAGGTCCGGCCCGGAGCCCCCAATTCCGGCCCTGGCGCAGGGCGCCGGAGGCCACCCTCCGGGAGCCAAGTCCGGGGGCCACCCTCCGGGAGCCAAGCCCGGAGGCCGCCCTCCGGGAGTCCAGTCCGGAGGCCGCCCTCCGGGAGTCCAGTCCGGAGGCCGCCCTCCGGGAGTCCAGTCCGGAGGCCACCCTCCGAGAGCCAAGTCCGGAGGCCACCCTCCGGAGTCCAATCCTGAGGCCGCCCTCCGGAGTCCAGTTCGGGGGCCGCCCTCCGGAGTCCAGTTCGGGGGCCGCCCTCCGGAGCCAAGCCCGGAGGCCACCCTCCGGGAGTCCAGTCCGGAGGCCGCCCTCCGGGAGTCCAGTCCGGAGGCCACCCTCCGAGAGCCAAGTCCGGAGGCCACCCTCCGGGAGCCAAGCCCGGAGGCCACCCTCCGGAGTCCAGTCCTGAGGCCGCCCTCCGGAGTCCAGTTCGGGGGCCGCCCTCCGGAGTCCAGTTCGGAGGCCGCCCTCCGGGGTCCAGTTCGGAGGCCGCCCTCCGGAGCATGCTTCGAAGCTCCCCTCTGGGGTGCACTCCGGAGCCTTTCCCCCAGCCTCTGCCTTCGGCATATCTTTTAGCTGGTCAAAGCCTGGCGCAGTCTGACAAGTCAGTAAAGCTGTAAAGTTATCTGGCGCCTTTTGTACCGTAGCTAGCTCCTTTTCCCCTCTCTGCCCCTATGAGCCTAGGGCTCATAGGGGGCGTCCCAGTCTTTTCCCCTGGCCTGCATGTCTATAAAAGCAGGGCCAAGCCCTTGTAGCCGGTGACACCCCCCAGGGGGCAATGAGACCCTATAGCTCTCTTCTCCACACTAAGGCATACCATGCCCAATCCACCATAAACTGGACGTAGGGCTATTATCCCCTAGGGGAGGCCCGAACCAGTATAAACCCCTTCTCCCACGGAGGGAACCCATCGAGGTTCATTATCCACATTGTACACCACCACAGGAAAACCTGCTGGAACTAACGCAATTGTTCCAACAGTTGGCGCCGTCCGTGGGGACCTTAGTCCTAGAAGCTAAGTTCTCTACCACTGCCTGCAACCCGAAGTGCGCCCGAGGGGGGAGCATCGAGGCTTTCTCGCTTCGCGCACCCTCTGCCAGGGGCTTCGGGTGTAGATCGAAGGCCACCTTCGCCTTCCTCCATCCTTCGCATACCGGAGCCCACTCTCCGGCAAGGGGCTCCGCTCCACGTTTCAAAGGTCATCGAAGCCCCGAGGGCTACAAGGTAAGCACCGCCCGAAGCCTTACTCCGATGCACCAATCTGCAGTTACATTAACAAAAGCTCGAAGTCTTGCTTCGCCTTAAAGCCGGAGCCCTGCTTCGCCCTTGAATACAACTTTTTCGCTGTCTTACTTAGGAATCGAAACATACCAGGGATTCCGGGCTCCGCGCCCGAAGCATCCCAGGGATTCCGGGTTCCGCACCCGAAGCATCCCAGGGTCGAAGGTGACCCAGAGTCGAAGGTGGCTCAAAGTCGAAGGTGGCTCACACTATCACAGGTTCGGTGAATCCACACCAAATATCCTTTTCACTACAGAACCAAGCTCCAGAAGCCTTGCTTCGCTATCTAAACACGCACCGGAGCCCCGCTTCGTGTGACGTGATCTAAGTTGAAAAACTAAGCTTATCGAAGCCAGACTTCGCTAAAAAATCTAAGTGCGTTCAGGGCCTCGCCCACGCACAGCATCCAAATCCCGGCATGCCGAAGCATGCTTCGCTCAAATTGGTTATGCAGAAGCCTTGCTTCACTCCAAATTGATGCGTTCGGAGCCCAAAAGAGGCCTTCGCTTAAGTAAAATTCGTGCGTCGAAGCCGCCGAAAGGCGCACCCCTTCGCATGTTTATTTTTTGCCCGCACCAGCAACGGTTAAGTCCCTAACTGCCACGAGCAAAAGGGGGGAAGAATGTATGCGAGGTGTGCGAGTATAATGCGCAGTACGAGCGTGACAAGCTAAGCGTTCGAAGCCAAACAATGCAAAGCATACAAACGAAGTATGCAAATATAATAAACTCCGTTCATTAAGAGACAATTGAGAAGTATGTTACAAACATGCTTCGAAAACAAAACTACGAGTAATCTGTGTCTAAGCCTAAAAAGAACCTAGTGCGAGGCCCCGACCCTCGCTTGCCTCTCCTTCGGCGGGGGCCCCCTCGGCTGGATGTTGCTTCGTCGGAGCCCGCTCTCCCTCGACCGGCCCGTCCAGGCTCCGAAGCCCACAGGCTTCGGCTTCCGCTTTGCAGGTTGCTCCAGGTTCGCGAAGCAGGCGGAGCCGTGTCGAAGGCAGAAAAGTCTAGGGCTTCGTCGCTCGCTAAGGCCGCTCGCGAAGGCAAAGGTAAAGGGCTCTGAAGGGGCTCCGCCTTCACAGCGGTTAGCAAATCCTGAGCTATTTCGGAGATGGCTTCGCCCCTAGGCCCCCTCGGAAGCTTAAACCGAGGGGGACCTTCGGACCTAGCTACTTCAAGAATCGCCCACAGTTGTCGAAGCTCTTCAGAGTCCTCGAGGACTTCGAGGTCTATGCTCGAAGGCGGAGCCTGGGCAGGTATAAAAAAACCCCCGCATTCATATTAATAAACTGATAAGTTTTTACAAAGCCTACAGCTAGGTATTACAAGGAAGCCTAAGGAGATCTACACCTTCGGAGGCGGAGTCGTCGAGGTCGAAGGCTTGTCCGAGTCGACGGGCCCCTTAAACCGGCGTTGTCGAAGTGCCTTCATGAGGTCAAGGACTGCCTCGCAGCCTTGCTCCTTCCAAGGCTCCTGCGGCCGCCGCCAGGCCCTGCGGACTTCGCCCGGAGGCGTCACCAAGTGCGGGCCCCCGAAGGCCACGGGGGCCACGGAGGTTGCCGCCCGAAGGTGGTCGCACCCTGCGGCATGAAGCATATGCAGCACCCCTTGACCGGCGACGCGACCGGCCATAAGAGCGAAGCCCGTCAGCGCTTCGTCCGCTACCGAAGCTGCAGTCTTCAAGAAGTCGGCGCGGTCCCCAATCGGGTCCTGATCGCCAAAATCCGGAGTCCGGCACTCGGTCCCTATTTTCTCAAGGACCTCGGTCAGACTCTGAGTGGCCTCGCCAAGATTAGCCACGACGAAGCTTTCAAGATCCCGAGCCCGCTGGCGGAGCTCCTCGTTCTCCTTCGCCTGACGAGCCTCGGCGTCCTTCGAAGCTTGGAGCTCCGCGCGGAGCCGAGCCGTCTCCGAGGCCAAGGCTTCCTTCGCCTCAGCAGCCGAAGCCTCGGCCCGCCTCCGCTTCTCGGCTTCCTCCAAGACCTCGCGGCGAAGGGCCTCCTTCTCTTCTGCGAGGCGCTCCATCCGCCGGTCAGCAGCAGTCGAAGCTGCCGCGTTCAGTGCGAAGGCCTGCAGGAATTCAAGAAACCTTAAGTATTAACCAAGGGACAAAGTATAGTTCGAAGCTGCAAGGGGCTCCGCTCACCCGCATGAGGACTTCGTTCGAGCTAACGAAGAGCTCCGTGGGATCTCGGTGGCTAAGCTGGGCCACCAAGTCCCCCTCCTCCGCAGAAGCGCAGGCCTCGCGGAAGCCGAGGATCGCCGCCGCCGTCACGCCCCCCCTCTGCTTGAAGGGGTGAATCACCGCCACGGTGGTCTCCGCGGGCTCCGGCGAGGCAGGGCTCAGGCCCACCACGTCCACCTCTTCTTCGCCTCGAGGCACTTCGCGGCCGCCGCTGCCTTCATCGTCGGATGAAGTACTCTCGGACTCCGAGTCGCTGCCGCTGCCGCTGCTGCTGCCGCTGCTACTCGAAGCTTCCGTGGGCTTCGCCTCGGCAGACTTCGATCCACCCTCGCTTGTCGGCTTCGTCTTAGCGGGCCTCGCATCGTCCTCGTCCTCTGCAGGGAGCCAAGTCAAAACCTGCATATTGAAGAGAAGCATGCAAAAAGAAAAAGGGTTTACCATCATCAGAGATCTCTTGGAAGGAAGCAGGGGCTAAGTGTGTCCTCCAGCTCCCTCGCTGCGAAGCTGGCGCATCCACCTTCGCACCTGAAGTTGGTTCCGCCGGGGCATCCGTGGCCTCCTTGGCAGCAGGAGTGCGCGCGTCGGCCTCCGCCTCCGAAGTCCTCGCCGCCAGGGGCTTCGCGGCCTTCTTGGGAGTCGGAGTAGCTGCGGGCTTTGCCACAGCCTCCCCCGAGGCGTCCGCTTCGTCCTCGTCCCCCCTCTTCCTCTTGGCTCCGGCCGACGAGGTAGCCAGGTGGGCGAAGTCCGGCAGAGCGGGAAGCCCTCCGAGGCCAAGCGCGGTCCACACTCTGTTCCAGCGCTCCCAGGACCACACCAGGGCAAGGCGCTGGTTCTGCTCCTCGGGGGTCAGAGTCCCGACGACTCGGTCCGCCGCCGCGATGGCCTCCTCCGGGGTCCTCATGTCAAGGTCGGCTGCACGAAAAGGTTGAGTTAGGAGCAAAGTATTTGAAGTATTAAAAGCAAAGAAGAGTGCGAAGCCTTACAGAAGCGGTCGAAGGCCAGCTCGCTGAGTTCACCTCGATCCGAAGCCTGGAAGAGACCCTCCGGCCAAGAGCGCGCGAGGGGGCTGAGCCGAAGGGTGATGAACTCCTCCGCGAGGTCCCTCATGCTCATCTTCGCCGCCACCCTTCGGAGCAGCGAGATCCTCGATTGAAGGAGGCCTTCGCTGGTCTTCACCACCCCTTCGCGCCGGTACAGGATGTGGGCGTTGGTACTCCGAAGGGGAGAGTTCACGCCGACAGAGGCGTAGAACCACTCTTGATCCCATCTCGAATACCACTTGTTGTTTACAGCCCTCGCAGGGAAGGCGTCCTGGAACTCCTTCCGGAGCTGGAAGTTGGCGCTGCCGAAGGCCAGCGCCCTCTTGACGCGGTCCGTCCCCTCCCTGGGCTTCGGCTGGCAGTTGGCGTCGTGGAGGGCAACGAAGACATCCGCGCGGCCCTCGCAGCCTTCGGCCCGCATGGCCCACTCGAAGACAGCTAACCTCGCCACTGCATTGGGCGAAAGCTGAGGAAGCTCGAGGTTGTAGGCCTTGAGGACTTCGCTCAGCATCCCCACTGCGGACAGTCCGAGGCCGGCCTCGAAGAAGGCTTCAAACACCACCACTTCGTCAGCACGAGGCTTCGGTATGGCCTCTGATTTCTCCGGAACTCTTAGTTGGATTTTCGCTGCAATCTTCCCCTCGCAGGCCCTCCGGACGGACTCCTCCGTGGAAATCGAAGCCCTCATCTCCAGGGTCTGCTCGAACCTGTCGGAGGGCGTCCGAAGGTCCCTCGGCCCCAGTCGCCTAGCTGCAGGCTTCACTGCCGCGGCCGCTGCTGCCGCCGCCTGCACTTGGGCGGAGCCCGAGCTCGAGCCCAAAACCGGGGGCTTCGCCACTGCCTTCTTCGGCATTCTGATCAGACTTCGGATCGAAGGACTAAAGGATGGCGAAGGGCTAGAAACTGGCGAAGGTCGCTCTGCGAAGCTGGGAGGAAGAGGAGAGCGAAGGTGGTAAGGCGGTAAGAAAGAAGCAAATGAAAGTGTGCCGGGGCTGCACGCGGTAAGTCCCTATTTATAGGCGCGGTAAGAATTCCAACCGTCGTGGGCCGAGCCCACCGCCAGATGGGCCTCCGGCGAAAGCGAATCAAGCCCAAGCAAGGTAACGGTAACTTTTCTGACCGTTGAGGAGCCGTTCGGGCTCCCCGAGGCCGCTCTGGCACGAGCATTTATTACCCCCGAATACCGAGATCACCTTCGTTCCAGACTCCGAAGGTATGTCTTCTCCGAGGTTATGCTTTCAGGTCATTTGTCCTAAAGGCGCGTACACCCCTTCGACCCGAAGGCCTGCACGCGAGGGGCTACTGTTGGGGGAATATATTTCCCTTAAAACAGGGGCCAAATGACGTCAGCCTCCGACAGCCTTCGGCCCAGAGCCAGGTTCTGTCGGAGCCTGCTTTCTCTATAAGTATTGTTTCCAGGTCCCAATGTGCCTTTCGGGGCCCGTAGCTTCGGAGCCCTCAAACCAGGAGGTCCGGCCCGGAGCCCCCAATTCCGGCCCTGGCGCAGGGCGCCGGAGGCCACCCTCCGGGAGCCAAGTCCGGGGGCCACCCTCCGGGAGCCAAGCCCGGAGGCCACCCTCCGGGAGTCCAGTCCGGAGGCCGCCCTCCGGGAGTCCAGTCCGGAGGCCACCCTCCGAGAGCCAAGTCCGGAGGCCACCCTCCGGGAGCCAAGCCCGGAGGCCACCCTCCGGAGTCCAGTCCTGAGGCCGCCCTCCGGAGTCCAGTTCGGGGGCCGCCCTCCGGAGTCCAGTTCGGAGGCCGCCCTCCGGGGTCCAGTTCGGAGGCCGCCCTCCGGAGCATGCTTCGAAGCTCCCCTCTGGGGTGCACTCCGGAGCCTTTCCCCCAGCCTCTGCCTTCGGCATATCTTTTAGCTGGTCAAAGCCTGGCGCAGTCTGACAAGTCAGTAAAGCTGTAAAGTTATCTGGCGCCTTTTGTACCGTAGCTAGCTCCTTTTCCCCTCTCTGCCCCTATGAGCCTAGGGCTCATAGGGGGCGTCCCAGTCTTTTCCCCTGGCCTGCGTGCCTATAAAAGCAGGGCCAAGCCCTTGTAGCGGGGGACACCCCCCAGGGGGCCATGAGACCCTGTAGCTCTCTTCTCCACACTAAGGCATACCATGCCCAATCCACCATAAACTGGACGTAGGGCTATTATCCCCTAGGGGAGGCCCGAACCAGTATAAACCCCTTCTCCCACTGAGGGAACCCATCGAGGTTCATTATCCACATCGTACACCACCACAGGAAAACCTGCTGGAACTAACGCAATTGTTCCAACAACTCTCTTCTTCTTTCTAACTTCGCGCGGAGCCCCCTTCGCTAGCTTTTAGCCCTTCGCACCGGAGGTCCGCCGAGATGCCGAAGAAGGCCGTGGCGAAGTCTTTGGCTTTGGGCCCGAGCTCGAGCTCCGCCCAACTGCAAGCAGTAGCGGCTGCAGCGGCGAAGCCTCCGCCGAGGCGGCTGGGGCCGAGGGACCTTCGGACGCCCTCCGACAAGTTCGAGCAGACCCTGGAGATGAGGTCTTCGATCTCGATGGAGGAGTCGGTCCGGAGGGCCTACGAAGGGAGGGTCGCAGCGAAGATCCAGCTTCGGGTCCTGGAGAAATCGGAGGCCGTGCTGAGGCCTCGGGCTGACAAGGTGGTGGTCTTCGAAGCCTTCTTCGAAGCCGGCCTTGGGCTGCCAGCAGTGGGGATGCTGAGCGAAGTCCTCAAGGCTTACAACCTTGAGCTTCCTCAACTTTCGCCTAATGCAGTGGCGAGGTTGGCTGTCTTCGAATGGGCCATGAGGGCTGAGGGCTGCGAGGGCCGCGCGGATGTCTTCGTCACCCTCCATGACGCCAATTACCAGCCGAAGCCGAGGGAGGGGACAGACCGCGTCAAGAGGGCACTGGCCTTCGACAGCACCAACTTCCAGCTTCGGAAGGAGTTCCAGGACACCTTCCTAGCGAGGGCTGTAAACAACAAGTGGTTCTACGCCTCTGTCGGCGCGAACTCCCCCCTTCGGAGTACTAACGCCCACATCTTGTACCGATGCGAAGGGGTGGTGAAGACCAGCGAAGACATCCTTCGCTCGAGGATCTTGCTGCTCCGGAGAGTGGCAGCGAAGATGAGTATGAGGGATCTTGCAGAGGAGTTCATCACCCTTCGGCTTAGCCCCCTCGCGCGCTCCTAGCCGGAAGGGCTCTTCCAGACTTCGGGTCGAGGGGAACTTAGTGAGTTGGCCTTCGACCGCTTCTGTAAGGCTTCGCAATCCTTTGCCTTTTATGCTTTGTAGATCTTCATTTCTGACGTAGATCTTCCATGAAGCCGACCTTGAAATGAGGACCCCGGAGGAGGCCATCACGGCGGCGGATCGAGTCGTCGGGACTCCGACCCCCGAGGAGCAGACCCAGCGCCTCGCGCTGGTGGGGTCCTGGGAGCGCTGGAACAGAGTATGGACCGCGCTTGACCTCGGAGGGCTCCCTGCTCTGCCGGACTTCGCCCACCTGACCACCTCGTCGGCCGGAGCCAAGAGGAAGAGGGGGATGAGGATGAACCAGATGCTCCGGGGCCTCGGCTGGAGGTCTCTGCGGCCGAAGTCTCTAGCCCGGGGGAGGTTGCGGTGGAGCCCGCAACTGCTCTGGCCTCCAAGAAGGCGGCGAAGCCCCTAGCGGCGAAGCCTTCGGCGGCGGAGGCCGACGCGCATACTTCAGCCGCCAAGGAGGCCACGGATGCCCCGGTGGAACCAACTTCGGGCGCGGAGGTGGATGTGCCAGCTTCGCAGCGAAGGAGCTAGAGGGCACACTTAGCCCCATCTTCCTTCCAAGAAATCTCCGACGATGGTAAACCCCTTTTTGCATGCTTCGCTTCAATATGCGGATCTTGACTTGGTTCCCTGCAGAGGACGAAGATGATGCGAGGCCCGCCGTGGCGAAGCCGGTAGGTGAAGGTGGACTGAAGCCCACCGACGCGAAGCCCACGGAAGCTTCGAACAGCAGCGGCAGCAGCAGCGGCAGCGGCAGCGATTCGGAGTCCGAGAGTACTTCGTCCGACGATGAAGGCAGCGGAGGCCGCGAGGTCCCTCGAAGTGAAGAAGATGTCGACGTGGTGGGCTTGAGCCCCGCCTCGCCGAAGCTCGCGGAGGCGACCGTGGCGGTGGTTCACCCTTTCAAGCCGAGGGAGGGCATGACGGCGGCTGTGATCCATGGTTTCCACGAGGCTTATGCTTCTGCGGAGGGGGGGGGGGGACTTGGTGGCCCAACTTAGCCACCTGGACCCCACAGATCTCTTCGTCAGCTCGAACGAAGACCTTATACGGGTGAGCGAAGCCACTTGGAACTTCGAACTATATGCTAGCCTTTCATTAGTACTTATGATTTCTTGAATTTCTGCAAGCCTTTGCACTGAATGCGGCGGCTTCGACTTCTGCAGATAGGCGGATGGAGCGCCTCGCGGAGGAGAAGGAGGCCCTTTGCCGTGAAGTCTCGGAGGAAGCCGAGAAGCGGAGGCGAGCCGAGGCTTTGGCTGCTGAGGCGAAGGCTGACACCGACAAGGCTAAGGAAGCCTTGGCTTCGGAAACGGCTCGGCTTCGCGCGGAGCTCCAGGCTTCGAGGGACGCCGAAGCTCGGCAGGCGAAGGAGAATGCTTCGCTCTGCCAACGGGCCCGGGGTCTTGAAGACTTCGTCGTCGCCAATCTTGGCGAAGCCACCGAGAGCCTGACCGAGGTCCTTAAGAAAATAGGGACCGAGTGCCGGGCTCCGGACTTTGGCGATCAGGACCCGATTGGGGACCACGTAGACTTCTTGAAGACTGCGGCTTCGATAGCGGTGGAAGCGCTGACGGGCTTCGCCCTTATGGCCGGTCGAGTCGCGGGCCAAGGGGTATTGCAGATGCTCCATGAGGCAGGGTGTGACCACCTTCGGGCGGCAACCTCCGTGACCCTAGTGGCCTTAGGGGGTCCGCACTTGGTGACGTCTCCGGCTGAAGTTCACGGAGCCTGCCGGCGTCTGCAGGAACCCTGTAAGGACCAAGGCTGCGAAGCAGTCCTCAACCTCCAGAAGGCCCTTCGACACCGCCGATCATAAGCGCCTGCTGCGCCTGATCAGCCTTCGACTTCGACACCTCCGCCTTCGAAGGTGTATATCTCCTTAGGCCTTTTGTAATACTTAGCTGCAGGCTTGTAAAAACTCTATCAGCTTATTAATATGAGTGTGGGGGTTTTTTATACCTGCCCGGGCTCAGCCTCCGAGCGTAGACCTTGAAGTCCTCGAGGACTCCGAAGAGCTTCAATAGCTGTGGGCGATCCTCGAAGTAGCTAGGTCCGAAGGCCCCCCTCGGTTTAAGCTTCCGAGGGGGCCTAGCGGCCAAACCATCTCCGAAGTACCTCAGGATTTACTAGCCGCTGTGAAGAAGGAGTCCCTTCAGAGCCCTTTGTTTTTGCCTTCGCGAACGGCCTTAGCAGGCGACGATGCCCTAGACTTTTCTGCCTTCGATACGGCGCCGCCTGCTTCGCTAACTTGGAGCGACCTGCAAAGTGGAAGACGAGGTCCATGGGCTTCGGAGCCTGGGCGAGCCGGACGTGGGAGAGCGGGCTCCGACGAGGCTTCATCCAGCCAAGGGGGCCTTGGCCGAAAGAGAGGCAAGCGAGGGTTGGGGCCTCGCACACGGTTCTTCTTAGGCTTAGACACAGACTACTCGTAGTTTGATCTTGACGTATGTTTGTAACACACTTCTCAATTGTCATACAATGAATAGAGTTTGTTATATTTGCATACTTCGTCTGTATGCTTCGCATTGTTTGGCTTCGAACGTTTTAGCTTGTCACGCTTGTACTGCGTATTACATTCGCACACCTCGCATACATGCTTCCCCCCTTTGCTCGTGGCAGCTAGGGACTTAGCCGTTGCTGGTGCGGGCAAAAAATAAAAGATGCGAAGGGTGCGCCTTTCGGCGGCTTCGACGCATGAAATTTTATTTAAGTGAAGGCCTTTTTTGGGCTTCGAATGCTTTAATTTGGTGCGAAGCAGGGCTTCGGCTGCTCGGAATTTCACTGAGCGAAGGCCTCTTTTGGGCTTCGAACGTGCTAACTTGGTGCGAAGCAAGGCTTCAGCACAACCAAGTTAAGCGAAGCATGCTTTGACATGCTAGGATTTGAATGATGTGCGTGAGCAAGGCTCCGAAATGCACTTAGGTTTTAGCGAAGTATGACTTCGAGACGCTTAGGCGTATATTACATTAACACGCGAAGCAAGGCTTCGGAGCGTGTTTGGATAATGAAGCAAGGCTTCGGAACTTGGTCCTGTAATGAGAAGGATATTTGGTGTGGATTCACCGAACCTGTGATAGTGTGAGCCACCTTCGACTCTGAGCCACCTTCGACTCTAGGTCACCTTCGACCCTGGGATGCTTCGGGTGCGGAACACGGAATCCCTGGGACGCTTTGGGTGCGGAGTCCGGAATCCCTGGACGCGTCGGGCCAGTGGCCCGGAGTCCTTTTAGCCCACTGCTACGGGCCTGGGGGCACTGTGTAGCCTTCGGAGGGGTACTCCGGATTTTATAAAGCGAAGCGGGGCTTCGAGTTTTTAAACAAAGTGAAGCGAGGCTTCGGGTTTTTGATAAGGCAAAGCGAGGCTTCGATTTTTTAAATAAGATGGGGCAAAAACATGCTGTAAGGGCGAAGCTAGGCTTCGAATTTTAAGGTGAAGCAGGGCTTCGAATAAATATCAACGTGATTGCAAAGTGGTAGACCGAGGTGGTACTTCGGATAGCGGACGTACCTCGCAAAGTGGCTGAAGGTTGACCTCGTAACCCCTGGGGCTTCGACGGCCTCCGACGTGTGGAGCGGAGCCCCTTGCCGGAGGGTGAGCTCCGGTATGTGGAGGGTGGAGGAAGGCGAGGATGGCCTTCGAGATGCACCCGAAGCCCCTTGCCGGAGGGTGCGCGAAGCAAAAAATCTTCGAAGCTCCCCCCTCAGGCGTACTTCGAGTTGCAGACAGCGGCAGAGAACTTAGCTTTTAGTACTAAGCTCCCCACGGACGGTGCCAACTATTGGAACAATTGCGTTAGTTCCAGCAGGTTTTTGTGTGGTGGAGTGTGATGTGGAGAATGAGCCTCGAAGGGCTCTAACAGAGGGAGAAAAAGGTTTATACTGGTTCGGGCCTCTCCGGGGAGATAATAACCCTACGTCTAGTTGTGGTGGATTTAGCATGGTATGCCCTTATATGGAGTAATAATTCCAGGGTCTCTTGGCCCCCTGGAGCGTGTGTCCCTGTTACAAGGGCTTGGCCCTGCTTTTATAAGCGCACAGGCCAAAGGAAAAGACTGGGATGCCCCCCATGAGCCCCAGGCTTACAGGGGCAGAGAGGGGAAAAGGGCTAGCTATGGTACAAAGGTACTTTGCAGCTTTACAGCTTTACAGGCGTGTCAGACTGCGCCAGGCTTTGACCAGCTAAACGACATACCAGGGGCGGCGGGGCCCTTGGTACGGCCTATACTTTAGATATTTCCTGAGCTTCGAAGTAGGGGCCAGAGCCTTTCTGGCAGAGGCTGCGAACAGGGCTTCAAGGTGCACCCCGAGCAAGGCTCCGAACAAGGCTCCGAACTAGGGGCCTCCGAACCGGGTTCGCCGACCGGGGCCTCGAACTGGGCTCCCGGAGGGCGGCCCCCGGCATCCTTCGCCCGGAGGGTGGCCTCCGGCATCCTACGCCCGGAGGGTGGCCTCCGGCAGCCTGCGCCCGAAGGGTGGCTTCCGGCGCCCTTTGCCCAGAGGGTGGCCTCCGGCATCCTGCGCCCGGAGGGTGGCCTCCGGTACCCTTTGCCCGGAGGGTGGCCTCCGGCATCGTGCGCCCGGCTGCACCCGGAGGGTGGCCTCCGGCAGCCTGCGCCCGGAGGGTGGCCTCCAGCGGCCTACGCCCGGAGGGTGGCCTCCGGCAGCCTTTGCCCGGAGGGTGGGCCCGAACTGGGGGCTCCGGGCCGGACCCCCCGATCTGAGGGCTCCGTAGCTGCAGGCTCCGAAAGGCACCTTGGGACCTGAAAACAACACTTAGAGAGAAAACAGGCTCCGACAGTGCTGGGCTCTGAGCCGAAGGCTGTCGGAGGCTGACGTCATTTGGCCCCTGTTCAAGGGAAATATATTCCCCCAACATCATGCGGAAAGTAAACATGAACAATAATAACATCATCTAACTCGAGGAGTAAGTTTTACCTCCTCGCACAATAGTCCTTACATGTCAAACCAACATGCACATCCATATTCAAAATAATCTAACTGTAGGATGTCACGCAACTCGCCCTTGACCATTGGCTCGGCTTTTCGAAAAGATTTATGACTCTGATCAGAGATGTACTACTGTACCCACAAGGCACGCACTCATCCCAAACGAGATGACCCATACCACGGGAACTCGTGCCAAAACCTCAACATGAAATGCTCCAAGCGATAACCACCCGCTCTAGGTTTCGCCGGCGCGCCGGGCCGCATCCCGGCTAACGTCACACCCCCTTTTGCGCCACATTGGTACAAGCCACCCGCAGGTGCTTCTTGACCCATATCCAAATGGTGGCCTCGGTTTGGAACACTCCATAACATAGTTAGGACTTACCCATTAGACTTGTGGTTAGTATGGAAGTGTATTGCAACAGGTCCCACAGTCCGGTCCTTATAGTGCCCCGGGTGCTACCGACCAATGCCCTAGCTTGCACCCGGAACCCACCATGCATTCACTCACAACCACAACTCTGACACCGACAGAATTCCAAAGATGAGAATAACGGGGATCATATAGTAGAACCACTCGCTACGACTCACTTTTAATCCTATAGCAATCGTGTCAATACATTTGACACTAGCTAATAATACTAATCATATGGTGACAAGGAGTTTAGGCTAGAGAGCATGGCTTGGGTTGCACATAAAGGTCGGGGATCCTAAATAAATATATTGTAGGTGTTCATTTGACTAATGCATGTATAACCTATGTGTTTTAGCGATAGTTTAATAAAACATGGGTTCAATATGCTCAAAAATGTTGTTTGGTGACTTGCCTTGTTCAGCGAAGGGAGAGGGAGGAGCTTCCGGGAAATATTCCGGCTCCTCGGCGGCATCGTAGTCTTCCCAATATAAATAAAATGAAATAAATGCAACATTCAATTTAAACAATCTAGAACCACACAACAAGCACAAAGGTTTAAATTGGTTTTCATTTAAAGGAGAATCAAGTTGTCAAGTTTCTGAAATTTATTTTAGAAATAATTTAAAAGGAATTATAATGAAGGATTGTCCTTTACAAAAATGGGTTTTTAAATGTGAATAATCTCTTTTTAAGTTTTCTAATTAATTCAAAATGAAGGGTTCAGAGAAAACCTAGTGGTCTCATTATTCTAACAGGGAATGAATAATTATAATGTTTGCTGTAATTTAAATAATCAATTTTGCATTTTACCCTAAGGGTATTTGAACAATTTATTGAATAAACATGAAATGTACAAAGTAAACCTATTGTTTTTATTGCATTAACATGTAGAGGAGAATATTACAAATTTTCTGAAATTGGAATGGCAATTTTTGGACTTAAAATGTGCCAGATATGAATCAATACAAACTCATATCTTGGTGCTCCCCTTCTTTTCTACCGGCACAATGTTAGCGACCCATTCAGCATACCTGCATGGCCTAATAAACTCAGCCCTGAGTAATCGCTCCACTTCTTCATTAACTCAGTCATAGACAGCCGAATTAAAGCGACGAGGAGGCGATTTATAAGGCCTAAATCCGGATTTTATAGGTAGTCGATGCTCCTCGAGCTCGTGGCTTAATCCGGGCATCTCGCTATACTCCCATGCAAAGCAATCGACGTACGATCAAAGCAACATTATTACTTCGACCTTTTTATCAAGCTGTAAATGTTGGTTTACAAAAGTAGGCCTTGGGATGCTACCATCGCCTATGTCAACTTCTTCTAAAGGATCGGCCGATGCAAAACCTTGACCTAATTTTTCTACTTCACTAAAGTCGTTGATGGCTTTGGCAATATCGTCTTTAGCAGACCGATATTGCTCTACATGAGACATTAGCCAATCTAGATTACTTTTGCTAGACATGACTACTAATTTAGAAATAGCAATGCTACAACAGCCGAATTTACAGACACTGGTATGAAACGTCCTCTGGACACGCTAACGAAGTCGTAATCCAAAAGATCTATACCCGATAGGCATTCTACTTTATTGTGGATGGTGTCAATGGACACATTGGACAATGCTACCTGGGATGAAGTATCTGCGGGTATGACCTCTACCTCATCGTCGTCCCACTGAATAAAGCATTGGTTCAAAGTAGAAGGAATGCAAATGTTTGCATGAATCCAGTCATGCCCGAGTAGCACACTGTAGTTACCTTGCACGTCAACGATGAAGAATGCTATTGGCAACATCTTGTTGCCTACTGTTAACTCCATGGAGAGCATGCGTTTGGCCTCGGAACTCTCGCTGTTGAAGACGTTGAGAATTAAGTTAGTTTTCTTCAAGTTCTCCTCGTCCCTGCAAAGTTTCTTCAATAGGGAGTAAGGCATTAGGTTAACAGTGGCGCAACCATCAACAAGCATCCTAGAGATTGGCTTCCCGTCAATGTGACCTCTGACGTGGAGAGGCTTTAGATGGAGAGTCGTATTCTCGGGATTCTCAAAAATAGCGCTGCGCAGGCCGAGGTTCAATTGAGCGACCTCGGCCTCATCCTGTGGTAGGGCAAACTCGGCGGGTATCGTGATGACGTTGATGTCCATTACCTGAGGTCCGGGTCCCTCAGAGACGGCCGAGTAGTCATCGTTGAGAATGTCATCATCGTTGTCACTTGGACTAGGAGTCGAGTTGTTTATCTCAACTGGCTTAATCCTCCATACCTGTCTCGTCATTGGTCGAGGGCAGATTTCCTTCAAAATGGCGTCTCCCTCATCCTCGGTGTTCTTCTTGCACATCTTCTATGCCCGTAGTCGTTGTAGACGCCTTTTTCTGTGATTTGGACATACCTGGAGGTGCCCAAGATGGTTGTGGTTTGGTACTAGGCACCACTGCCTTATTCCTGCTATTTTTGGATGAATGGGTAACACCCAGATCGACCCCTCATGTTTGATAATCGTAGGGACCTTCGCTGCGTACCCTACCAATCGGACCGGCCTCGTTCGGCCGGTCGAACCAGGCTCCAGTGCTGGCTTCGGTTGGAGTAGGAAATTTACCTTTGTCAGGCATCAGCGAGGGGGCCTTCGGGATTGAGACTTCTTGAGACCCTATTCTGATTGTGATAGCTTCGGACTCCCTGTCCTTCGCCTCTTCGCGCTCATCTCCTTTGGCTCTGTTTTGTGCGAGTCTATTTGGAGGTACAACGGATAGCCTATGGACGATGTCTCCCTCCGCCATGTCTGTTTGTCCCTACCAGTTATAATACTCCGAAGGAGAACAACGGGTAGTGTTATGTTGCGGAGGGTGCTCTAATTGTGATACGTACGGAGCCCACGGGGTCCTAGCCTAATTGTGTGGCAGAGGCATCGGTGGCTCCAGTGGCTTCGCCCACTGTGAGCCAAACCCATTACCCGAAGGGGGACTCGGCCAGGTCGATGGTATCTCGGACCATATCAGTGAAGGGTACTGCCAGGCAGGAGGTACGTTCGTCCTGAGTGGAGCTGCGTTCGGCCATTGGGGTCCGAACTCGTTCTACATGGAGCTTGATCACTGGGGTCCGAGGCCACTGTACGGAGGGTTCGGCCACCTAGGTCTGAAGCCACCATATGGGGTGTTAGGCCACTATGGCCCGAAGTCATCCTACGGATGGTTCAGCCACTGTGCTCCGAAGCCACCATGCGGAGGGTTCAGCCATTGTGGTCCAAAGCCACCATGCGGAGGGTCTGACCACTGTGGTCTGATGCCAACCTCCAGCTTCTTTGGCCCCTTCGGTTGACTTGGCCTTTTGGCACGGGAGAATGTTTCCTTAGCTTTTCTTTGGTAATTTTTTAACAACATCTAATATGTTACCTTTGACTTCTTGTGAGCCCTAGCCGAAGGAGGCATGTTATCATTCCATTTCCACACTCCTACTTCAGGGTTCTTAGGCACGAGTGTGCGTGTACGTGATTCTCCAATAATGACCACTTTCCCTTTAGTTGACTCGGCCTGCTCTGGCCGAATCAACACTTTCTTTTCATTGAGGTCGACGGTGTTCACGGGAAAGCGGTCTTTGTCCATCTTCATCTTTGGACCGGGGTCTATCTTGAATCGTCCTTCCTCTATGGCCGATTGAACCTATCAACGGAAAACATTGCAGTCGTTAGTATAGTGTGAATGCGAATCGTGCCACTTACAGTAGGGGTGTTTCTTTAGCTCGTCGGCAGATGGAATGACTTGGCCTTTAGGCAACCTGAGAAGCTGGTTCTTCAAGAGGAAATCAAATATTTTATCACACTTAGTTATATCAAACGAGTATTTGACCTCGCTAAGCCGATTCTTGGTGGGAGACGGTTGTAACTCGAAGCAAGTAAAATGCTTGCTCTTAGCGTTCCAAACCCATTCAGCCATGTACATGTCGGCTGAATCTGCTTCTTCCTCCGATTCTTCCTCGTCAGAGTGCTCCATCACGTGGACTTCAGCCCTAGGCTTGTTAAAGGTCTTAATGAACTTTTTATCTTTAGCTTGGCCTTCCAGGGCTAGAGCATGCATGTTGTAAGACTTGGCTAACTTCTAAAAACTGCTAGTTGTCTAGTCTCTCTTTAATTTCATAATGCAACCCACTAAAAGCTAGATCCACTGAATCCCTTTATGAAATATTAAGACTAAAACACCGATTTCTAGTATCTCGAAAACGCTTGATATACTCAGAGATGCTCTCACTAGATTTCTGTCTAACCGATGTCAAGTGTGAAAGCATAAGTTCTGTTTCACCTGTGTAAAAGTAGTCATGGAATTTTTGTTCTAATTCAGCCCACATTTGAATAGAATTCGGCAGGAGCGCCGAAAACCAAGTGAAAGCGGTGACAGATAGTGAGAGAGAAAATAATATAAGTTTCAAAGCGTCCGACCCAATAGCTTCTCCACACTGTGCTAAAAACTGACTGACATGCTCTAGTGTGGTTTTGTTACCCTCACCATCGAACTTGGTGAATTCAGGGACTCTATAGCCATGATGGTAAAGTATTGTATCGAAATGATCAGGATACGGCTTTCGGTAAACCCTAGCTTGACCCCTAGTTACGAAACCGGTGCACTCCCTAAACAGTGCGTGGATTCGTTCCTCAATATCATCCTAGCCTACTTCCTGCACACGTCTCTCATGCGGAGGCGCGACACGTGGTGGTATGTTGGCGTGTCGGCCATGGGTTTCTTCCTCATGCGATAGCTCGGGATGTACGTCGTGTTCGAGCCTATGCGCTTGTGCATACGGCGTGGGAAGCGTGGGCAAAACTAGTGCCGGTGTACGTGAAGGCGGTGCATGGTAGGCGGTGCTAGTTTGGCCATAGGCATGGTGACTAGTCTCGGCCATGGATATCGAGGCCGGAGACATAATGGCTTTGCCGGTACTACCGTCAGTTCTGCTGTAAATGTGATTTATCAGGGGTATACTAGCAATCGGAGTTGGAGGTATGGCCTCGGTAAAGCCGAACCTTCTATGTGTCGCCTCTACCTAGGAGCTAACTGCCGAATCTAAATGGTTGGCTAGCGAAGCGCTAACAGCTTGGTCTACTGATGCGGATATTTTCTTCTCAATCTCTAAAGAAGATAAACGAGGTGATACTGGTGTTACCTGGGTCTGATCGAGGTCAGGGACACTAACGTCGCGCTTGATGAAGCCTGCACGTGTCTTGACGTAGCTCCCAAGCATGAGGTCTTGGAGTGCTTTCATCTTTGCCTCAATCTCTTCTCGGTGTTCTGCGGGAATATCTTCAAGCGTAGGCGTCATGATGTTGCGTTTATCGATATCTACGCCTCCCATTAGATCAATCGGTGATGTAGACGTAGTAGTCGTTGTAGACGTACCGGTGGCCGATGTATATGTACCTAAAATGTTGGTGTAGCCTTCCGCAGCGGAGTTTCCAAAAAGTGTGTTGACACAAAAACGTGTCCCCACACTTTGGTCAGTTCGATGATCCAAAAGTGTACATATACTTAGGGACAAGCCTAAGCGTAACACAACACTGACATCGCCTTCCGACTACCCTTAATAGTGGCAAGGGGGTGGAGTCGCCAGGTAATCATATATTAAACATAATAAATAAGCAAGCTGAGTGGAGCCTACCTGATTCGGAGTGTATAATGCGAAGGGTATCACCGAAGGGTACCTTCGGTGTCTGATGCGAAGGGTCCCGCCGAAGGTAGTCTTGGGCGTTTGGACTGATCTGGCCAAAGGTAGGCTCCGAGCAGATCTCGACGCGAAAATAAACTCCGAACAGTGCGGTTCGGCGTGAAGTCTCTAACACGATAGAATAACTCGAATGCGATGCACTGGCGTGACTTCGTCTGGCGCGGGGTATGAAGGTGGCGAAGCCTGTCGTGACGAAGCCTATTGCGAACTATGTTGGCACGTGGGACTTGGTCAAACCGACAATAGCGTGACGGTCCGACACGGGTAGTCGAAGTAGTACTCTCACCGAAGTTTATTTTGGTAGCCTCCGAAACCAATCTCCTAGCTCCAAATACCTCCAGAGAAGTGGCTCCGAGCGTGAAACCTACAATCAAAACAGAGATCAAGTGCCAATTCGGCCTAGGGACCGAATTCTGTTAAGTGTTGCAGTAAGGAAACGAAGGTAGCAATCTGTTACGCAGATTAGCGGATACTTCACATGCGAAGTAACAAGGATTACCACTATTCTTAAGTGGTCGGTGGAGGGCTTCTAGGCAAACCCATGAAGGTTGTAGAAAAGTAAAGATAAAAGTAAAGGTACGATTCAAAGCTAGTGCTTTGTGTTTGATTTGTGTTGGGGGGTTAATGAACTGGCCTCACCCCTATATTTATAGGGGCTAGTCTTCTAATCTCTAAGATTAATCTGTTAAGATTTAGCATAATCATGCGTAGGTATAAAAATAGCTAGAATCAGAGTCAAACTCTATCTCTGGAATTCAGCCTGAAGTGGTCCTTCGGCCAGGCCCACCGAAGTCTGCTCCTCGGGCCAAAGTTTCGGTGAGGCAGGCCTCCGAAGGCCTTTGGGCCGAAGCTAGCAGGCCTTCTTGAAGCTTCCGAAGCCGATAGCTTCAATGGGCCTTTGGCCCTGTAGGGCTTCGGCCCGATCCAAGACATGTGTATTTTTGGCCCAAATTACCAAAATTGATATTTTGACAATATTAACAATTTAATGTCATTTTTTTCTATCAACAATATGTATAACCAAGTTTTGATTCCAATAGGCACCCATCCATCTTGCTCCTTCTTAGGCCCTATGGGTAATCCTGACCCTACGGATTTTATCAATGCCGACTCCCTATCAAGTTTTCCTTTATTCTCTCGTTCGTCTAGCAATCCAGTTTTGAATCTTTCCCTCCTTCTCTTCCTGGCTGACGTGACTAGTACATTAGGGTATCAGTCTCCTACCGTGCTAATTGGTAATAAATTGACATTGGCCATTGAATCGACCCTTCCCATGTAGAACCATAATAAAACGAGCCGATGCTAGCCGCTTCTTGTTATTTTTGATCTGATGTGTTGAGTGCCTTTGTTTTTGGTCATGGACCGATCTGTTCTTCCTTGCTTAATGTCTAAGGGTGATGCCTTCGCATCGGCCGTCTGAAGGCAATACCATTGGTATGGGATGTCTTGCATGTAGATCTTTAGGTGTTATGTCCGAACGATCAGATAATATCTTTCCAAGCATTTCTCATTCGAACCTTCTCGATATCTCTGACGTGACATGATCGATCCAATTTCTGTTTCATCGGGGAATCTAGGTACTTTATGAAGGTTGACCTGGGTCTGTCATTGGGTTCGATGTCTATCTCTCGTAGTTCATCGGTAGTAATGAAGCCTTGACCGAATCCATCCTTCGTTTCATTGATACCATCTTCACAGGGTGAGATTGGGTAGTTCTTCATTGATGGGGTTGACTCCATCATCCGATACTTCAAGAAAATTACCATCCCAAGCCTTCCATGATAGACAGAAAACTCCTTCCATCTCCCACATTGACAAATCAGTTGTTGCTATGTTAACCAATTTATTAGCGGGAATGATTTCCACCTTATCGTGAACAAACTGAACCAGGCTCTAGTGCATTTTCGTAGGGATGCAGCAATTTGCATGTATCGAATCACACCCCAACAATAAGTTGTAAGATCATTTTTCTTCTATGACGAAATAGGTAGTCGACATCGTCTTGATTCCAACTGTCAATTCTGCATTTAGTACTCTCATCGTGTCTGACAAGTTGTCGATGAAGTCCTTTAATACAATATTAGTTATGATGAAGTCTTCTGGTGTTTCTTCTAGCTTAAGGAAGGTGGCATAAGGCATTAAGTTGACATCTCCCCCTCCGTCTATCATCATCTTGGCCATCGACTTCCTATTAACTAAACCCTTGATGTACAAAGGTCTTAGGTGCTGATGCCTAGGGTCTTTTGGCATGTCAAAAACTGTTGGCTGTGGAAACGTGAGTAGTCGTGGTTGTCTTTGCTATCCACCCTCTCCTTCGACTTCATTGGTACTTCCTGATGAGATCCGAAGAAGTGATGTTGTTGTTGGCTCCCCTACTCTTCTTTGTATGCCAATCGTCAGTGTGCTGCATGTGCACCATGTTGACTGGGAATGGATGACCGTCGATATTCATTGGTACTTTTGAGGGTTTCGAGATGAGCACGACTAGTGGGCTCTTAGCCCTATAAAAGGAGAGGAGGAGGACATCTTGGAACAAGCAATAAGCCTAGATTAGACCTAGCCACCAAAGACTTCTCTCCTCCCTTTTTTGATCTCAATCGTTGAGGTCAAGGATCCTCATCTCTCACATGCGTTGCTACCATGCTGTCGTGGGAGGTACTCCATCCCTATACATGGGGATACCGTGGAGGCGTTGCTCCAATAGAGACGCTCGTAGACATCTTTATGCGAATGACTATGTTGTCTTCATCGATTGGATCGACGAGGGACGGCAAGGATGAAGCGAGGATAGGCTTCACGTGCTACTCTGACATCTTCTTCCACTGGACCTAGCGCGTCTCGTGCTAGAAGGTAATGATCTATGATCTCACACACACATGGGTCTTGGGTTTTAGGGCGGAAATTTTGAACTTGCCGACTAGCGTAGCTCCCCTATTCCACAATAGTGGTATCGTAGCCTACATGCGTAGTGTTCGATCTGGATCCCTCATTGTTGGTGCAAAAGAATAGACTAACATGTTTAGATAACTTGAAGACTGACAAACGAAGTGTTTACTTATGAGGACTATTCCAAGCCTCTAAATTGGATAATAGCTTGAGATAGTTCGAAGTGTGTATTGAATACCTGAGTATCTGATACCCCTTACAAAGCAAAGACGGTTATTTATAGACGAAATACATTAGGAAAAGACTCCTTTACCCTCTGATTACAACCGACTAAGAAGATACCGTTTAATATCCTTCATGGGGTTAAAAGGGTAAAAGACTAATGTAACAGTGAGAAAATAATCCTTCTGTCCTTTCTGGTAGTACCCCTTCGAGTAAAGAGGCTCCGGGATTCTTCATCACGCTGAAGCCTTTGTGGAGGCTTTCATTGTAGAAGGCTCTGAATACAGCAAAGCCCTGCTGCTTTAAGACATTCGGAGATCAAAGCTTCTGACTTAATTTCTTCTTTTGACTGTGTTGATGTAGAGGTTTTCTTAATGCCCAAAGGATGAAATATTTTCGCCCAAACAGTAGCCCCTCAAATACTTCTCTCTGAATTGCCTTTGCAGTGAAGAGGGTAGTATACGCAAGAAATAATTTATTGTCTAAAATTTGAAAAAAAGAAATTCGAAACTCCTTACAACCATTAGAAATAATATCTTCGGTGACAAGGAATCTCCGGACCCAAAACCCATTCGGAGATGTCCAAAGAGGCGGCTTCAGAACTAAAGTTCCTTCGGAGCCAAACTAGTCATTAGTTCTTAGATCCGTTAGACCCAAATTAGAGTCGTTATTCTCTGAGAAGGCTAATGGACGCACGATCTCACAGCGGTTGTAATTCTTCATTGAGAAACCATGTTGAAGAACATGGGTTTGATACTCCAGATGTGATGAGTGATTGTCAATGGAAGTCAAAGGAAGAGAAAGGAAGACCTGCCGAGTCTGAGGCTCGTGTGACTCAGGTACACGGGCAGCGAGCGACAGCTGGGCAGAGGAGCCGTGGAGTGGGGATGGCCCAATCCGGGTACATGGGCTAGGAGCGGCAAATGATCCACTAGTTTCTTGACTTGGTTTGACTCATGTACACGGGCGTCGAGCGATTGCCGGGCTGAGGAAGCTGCGGGGTCGGGTCGGCCCAATCTGGGTACCCGGTGCGAAGACGGTGGACGCTTTGTCAGTTTCGGCGCAAAACTGACAACTTATGATTATTTTGTTTTTTAGGGTATTAATATTTAGTTTTTAAGTTCAAAATATTTTTATTTGAGTGAGGTGATTTTTCTAAGAATATTTTATTAATTTTCGGAATTTTATTTTAGACTCAGTGTTAATTTACCCTAGGGTTAAATTAGTCTTTTCATGTATTAAGAGTCGCCTATAAATAGGCCCCTACCCCCATGGGGATAGGATGACTGTTTTTAATAGATCAATCTACAGTCCACGATTTTGGTATAGCTGCAAGTTTTTCGATCTTTTAATTTTTTTCTGCCACCGCCGTCATCGAAATCTTTCCCTGGCGAACGGTGCATCGACGCGTGGTTCGGCATCTAGGAAAGTCACGGTGCTGCCATCCTTGTCATCATCATGCGCAGGGTCCTATAGCTTTTTTGCACTGCGGCGGCCGAGACAAGCTACGCCGGCACGACAAATCACGGCGTAGAAAACTCTTGGCGCGGGTAATGGCGCATCTGCAGCACGTGCATGCGCTTTGAAGAAAACCAGCGCCTGTGACACGCTAGTCTAGAGGAGACGCCAGCAGCTTGGTTGATTTCTGTGAACATGCGTCAGTCGGCGCACTGATCAAAAGCTACAGCCGGCAACACTCACATGGTTTCCCGGGCGGCAGCAGTTTTTCTGCATTGCGGCTGAGTTCCTTCGGCGGGGCCCACGGGCGGCACATTCTCCACGGCTCCAGGCACGGCTTGCTGAGACATCTCACGACGTGAGCTCGCGGCTACGCCGGCGAGGTAACCAAAGGCGGAGACGCCAGGAAGCATCGCGTCGGGCGTCACGTTCGTCAAAAGAAAAAGTTAGTTATTTTTTATCCCTTAATTGTTAGTTAGATTAAATTTGTTAGCTATTTAGTAGCTAATTTTATCTACTAGATTTTATTCATGTTAGCATTTTATTTAAGTGTTTTTAATGTGCTCATATAAAAAGAAAAATTTATTAGTCGCAGTAATATTTTTAGCCTAGTTTTTACGTACAATATTTTCGATCTATTTTGAATTAATTTTAATGATCCATGTTTTATTAATTTGATTATTATTTTATTTCTAGACTGAAATATAAATATCTCGTAATTTATGTAGATGTTTTTATTTACTGCAGTATTTTTATTTAGTTTATTTTTAATATCATTTAAATTAAGATACCGATTATTGTTAGGCTAGACAACTTTAATTCCAGTAATTTGTTTTACTGATATTATTTGTCTGGTTAAGTTCATTTAGGTGTTGGGATTATATCGTAGTTTAGCAAGAAATTTTAGGCATCCATTCAGCCACCCTCTGGTCGCTACTTTCCATCCCTAGAAGCTTTTGGCTACACTTATTAGAAGACTCGCATGCGAGCATACCTTATGAGCCAGAGCTCGAACATATGGGAGATTTGTGTTCATCCTACTTTCACCATAGTGCCTATTGCTGTGGATACTGCTGCAGATGTAGTTACCCAGTATAAAAATAATAGTAAAGCGGTGAACATTTTATTTTCTGGTCTAGGTCCTAGTGAGTTTGGGCGTGTTAGCCATCTCACTACTGCTCGAGAGATCTGGGCTACCATTCAGGCACACCATGAGGTGACAGCTCAGGTCAAGGCTAGGCTCTACCAGACCTACCGGCGTGAGTATGAAAATTTCTCACAGAAGCCAGGTGAGACTGTTGAGGCTTTGTTTGGTCGTTTTCAATCGATCATTAAGAAGCTTCGCATCAACAAGGCCGAGCGTGATCAGCTGGTCTCGGATCATGAACAGGCGCTTAAGGTACTTCATACCTTGGACCCTAAGATTTGGGAGATCAAGGTTTCTTCTATTGTTGAGAGCGCGTCTTATGATACCTTGACTGTCGCAGAGATTTTTAGTAAGCTCAAGGCCTCAGGGGTCGATATTCAGTTGAGATCAAATCTCACTGATTCTGGCTCCAAGACTCTGGCACTTGCGACACCGTCTGCTGATCCTACTACCATGAGTTGTACTGCCTTTTCCTTGATGTCTATCTCCGAGGAACAACTTGATTCGGTAGGAGATGATGACCTGTGTTTGTTTAACAATCGGGTGCGACGTGTCTATGATAAGCGAATGTTTAAAAGACACGGCACAAAATCTGGATGCTTTGAGTGTGGTGACCCAGGTCATATCATCGCCGACTGCCCCAAGCAGAAGAATTATAAGACGGGAACCGTCGACAACTCCTACAACTCCGGTAAGTACGACAACTCCACTTCCACAAAGGGCAAGCCCAAGACAAGATTATTTCGAAAGGCTCCGAAGAATTACAGGCGTGAGAACAAGAAGCGAGACAAGACCTTTTTCACCGAGATGGAGAAAAGATACTCCAAGAGATCCTCGTCTTCCTCCTCGTCTTCAAGTTCAAGTGATGAAGAGATCATGATTAGGAAGGGGAAGGACAGGGACAATCTGGCGGGCCTTTGTTTCATGGCCTTCGGGGACAAGCCGAAGAGTCGCTCACGTCACAGCCGAAGACCCCACAAGAGCTTCTGCTCAATGGCTCTTGGGGAGAATAAAAAGGACTCCTCCGATGACTCCGACGATGACGACGATTAGAAGGCATCTTCCTATGAACAAGAAGTTGTTAATTTACTAGAATAGAACCGTAAGGAGTTAAAGTATCGGGAGAAACTACTTAGAGGGGCTAAGAAGAGGATAGATGAGCTTGAGAGTGAGCTTGCCATGGCGAATGGCAAGATTGAGAGTCTATCGTCTTCCCCTTGCTTGGGTGATAGTAATGAGTGCCCTAACTGTGAGGTGTTGTTGTGTGACCTGACAACTCTTAAGTCCGGGTACACAGAGAGAGTGGATGAGAGAGACGCTATGGCCACTGAGCTTGAAAGGGCTCAGCAGGAGCTAAAAGATGCTCATGCCACTATCGTCGTACCTTGTGTAGACTGCCCATCCCATTTAGCTAGTATAGCTGAGCTGAGAGCCAAGAGTGATGAGCAGTTGAGTGAGTTAGCTAGAGTGAGAGCTGAGTTGGAGCAGACTAAGATAGAGCTTGAGACTTTGTCAGTTCCACCCACTGTTTGAGAGAACTGCTTGTCCATAAGAATGGAGTTGATCAAGCTAAAAGTTGAGAAGTCTGTCGAAGTTGATAAAGAGTGTGAGATCTGCTTGTCTCAGGTGGAGGTGTTAGCTTCTTTGAGAGAGGAACTAGCTAATTGTGAGAACTGCTTGTCCATAAGAATGGAGTTGATCAAGCTAAAAGTTGAGAAGTCTGTCGAAGTTGATAAAGAGTGTGAGATCTGCTTGTCTCAAGTGGAGGTGTTAGCTTCTTTGAGAGAGGAGCTAGCTGATGTTCAGAACGAGAACTTTTACCTCCATCAGATCCTGAGTTGGATTAGTGCCAGAGAGCCACAGCTCGGCATGATGATCCAGCAGTTCAAGAGACAGGATGGTTTTGGGGTAGGCTACACCTATACCAAGGCTGATTTTGAGAGTGCTATTAGCCGAGCAGTGGAGTGGAGTAAGATGACTCCCGAACAAAGATATCCCAAGACTCACTCCACTGAGTTCCTCAAAGATAGTCAACCCAAGGATGGAGTGTTCCAAGAACAACCTAAAGTTCCACCTAAGAAGCAGATCTGGGTTCCAAAGCCTAAACCACTCCACACTTCTCTTGACTCTTTACCGGGACCCTCTCACACAAAAGATGCTACACCCAACACCACCAAGTCTAAGAATCCCAAGCCTCAACCACATCCCAAGAGGCCTACCTATCACTGTGAGTTTTGTCAGAGAGACGGGCATCTTGAGGAGTTTTGCTTCAGGAGGAAGCGGGTTGAGCGAGTAGAGAGAGCTCGAGGTGGGCAGGAGCAGTTAAACCAGCAGGGTGGTAGACAGAGAGTTGCTCGACGTAGAGAGAGGCTAGAGGCCAGGCCACGTCGTGTAGGAGGTGGTAGACGAGACGGTTTTTATGACCGTGCTCCGGAGGATGGTTTCCATTCCGGTAGAGTTCCAGATCGTTATGGATACGGTTTTGAACTTCGTGACCATGATTTTAGGCAAAACAGAGGACCGCGCTTTGAGCCGCGTTTTGGTCTAGACTCATATGATTCCTTCTGCTTTCCTACATACGAGCAGATGGCTCGACACTGGTTTAGCACTTTTGCTAAACCTGGCATTGGACCGTTTGCTCCCACTCATGATTATTGATCTTGATTTGGGAGTTGTGTATCTGCTTTAGGATATTTTGAGTCAGTTTTTTTCTTTCTTCTTTATTTTATTGTGTCTTTTTGTGTGCATTCTTATCATGCATAATCATTTCACATTTTGAGCTTGCTTCTATTATATGATTGATCTGCTTTACTTCTTCTAGCTAGTATATGTTTTTGATTACTTGTCGATGATCATGTTCTGTTTCAGTTCACATGATATATCTGATATTTGTCATATGCATGGCTTTTATGTTTTAAAATTGAAAAATGATCACCATTGCTTCTGGTAACTAGCATGTGTTGGCTGAATGCGTTCGCTATCTTTTACATGCCTTGTAGCTAGATCCTTAGTTAGATGCAGATATGCAACTTAGACATCTATATGCTTTAAATATGAAAATGTGCTATAAAAATGATAAAAATTCATAAAAATGAAAAATTTATGCATTTTTATGATTATTAGAAAAGATCGAGGTGGGTTTGCTTTTCGCATTGCATTGTTCTGGACTGCTTACCACAACACTTTGGTATGAACTAGGACGGTGTAATGTATGCCAAGACCAATGTCTTAAGCTTCTGATGGTCCAGTTCTGGCCTAGTCTTGACTTTGTCGGTTAGCATAAGGTTTGATATGCAAATAACCCCTGGCAGAAATGAAAAAATAAAAAGGAAAAAGAAAAAGTCTGAAAAAAGGTTAAAAAAAATTGAATGACAGGTTTGTTGAAGCACTTTGCTATGGAAAATGCTTATCTTGGTAGATATCAGTTAGCTTTTGCATCTCATTCTTTACTTTGCTTGTCAATTAGAAAATATGGTGATGCTTTTGTTTTCAAGAATCGAAAAATGCGTGCTAATGACTCTCTTTAGATATCATATGTTGCACTCATCGTGTCATGTATCTTAGACAGTATATCTTTTGCTATATCTGTTAGATGTTGTAATTGCAGTTAATCACATCTAAGAAGCATGCTTTTTACACTCCACCTGCACCCCATTTGCATTCATGGCATATTTTGAGGGGGAGCTGCATATCAGGGGGAGTGTGTGTCTATGTCTCTTTAGAGTGCATTTTGTCTCACTTGATGAGTTCAATTGTTAATAAGGGGGAGAAATTTTGGAGTTTAGGCAACATTTTTTAGCTTTCTTTGGGATTTATTTCAGGGGGAGTTCCTTGCTGGTAATTCTGAGATGTGCACTTGTTTTTGAGTCTTTATTTTTTGTTAACCATAATGACCATTTTCTTGCTTCTGTTTAGCTTTTGGTCATTAGGGTTAAACTTTTATTTTCTTTCTTATATTTTCTTTTGTCTTTGTTTTTCTTGTCTCCACATGTTTTGCAGGTTCTCAAGAAGTGCTAAAAAGGGTGTTGACAATAAACTCATCAAGGGGGAGATTGAGAAACCATGTTGATGAACATGGGTTTGATACTCCAGATGTGATGAGTGATTGTCAATGGAAGTCAAAGGAAGACCTGCCGAGTGTGAGGCTCGTGTTACTCAGGTACACGGGCAGCGAGCGACAGCCAGGAATAGGAGCCGCGGAGTTAGGCTGGCCCAATCCGGGTACATGGGCTAGGAGCGGCAGATGATCCATTGGTCTGTTGACTGGGTTTGATTAAGGTAGACGGGCAGCGGGCGATTGCCGGGCTGAGGAAGCTGCGGGGTCAGGTCGGCTTTGTTAGTTTCGGCGCAAAACTGACAACTTATGATTATTTTGTTTTTTGGGTATTAATATTTAGTTTTTAAGTTTATAATATTTTTATTTGAGTCAGGTGATTTTTCTAAGAATATTTTAGTAATTTTCGGAATTTATTTTAGACTCAGTGTTAATTTACCCTAGGGGTAAATTAGTCTTTTCATGTATTAAGAGTCGCCTATAAATAGGCCCCTACCCCCATGGGGATAGGATGACTGTTTTTAATAGATCAATCTACAGTCCACGATTTTGGTCTAGCAGCAAGTTTTTCGATCTCTTAATTTTTTTCTGCCGCCGCCGTCATCGAAATCTTTCCCAAGCGAATGGTCCATCGACGCATGGTTCGGCATCGAAGAAAGTCACGGTGCTGCCATCCTTGTCATCATCACGCGCAGTGGCCTACAACTTTTTGGCACTGCGGCGGCCGGGACAAGCTACGCCGGCATGGCAAACCACGGCGTAGAAAACTCTTGACGCGGGTAATGGCGCGTCTGCAGCACGTGCGTGCGCTTTGAAGAAAACCAGCGACTGTGACACGCTAGTCTAGAGGAGACGCCAGCAGCTCGGTTGATTTCTGTGAGCATGCGTCAGTCGGCGCACTGCAGTATTTTTATTTAGTTTATTTTTTCTATCATTTAAATTAAGATACTGATCATTGTTAGGCTAGACAACTTTAATTCCAGTAATTTGCTTTGCTGATATTATTTCTCTGGTTAAGTTTGTTTGGGTGTTGGGATTAGATCATAGTTTAGCAAGAAATTTTTAGGCGCCCATTCACCCCCCTTTGGTCGCTACTTTCGGTCCTACATTCATTAAGGTGACCATGCATGTCATAACGGCATCGAAACCAAAATAGAGCAACACAAATGTTGCTCTATAATATACATGATAAGGTACTTCAGGGGTTATAAATGGATGAAGAATAGTGATTTTTAGGCATGTTACCGACTGCTTATGTAGACTCGCATTTTTCCTTCCTAAGCACACATTTCCAGTCCTCCTAGATTTCTCCAATGGCGAAAATGAGATCCAAAGTCTCTACGCCGGCTTTGGCTTTGGCTCGGCAGCAAGCCATGGCGGCGGCGGTAGCGGCCTTGGGGCCTTCGGAGAATCCTTGAATTGTCGGCCCTCGCGATCTTTGACCAGCGTCCACCAAGTATACGGATCTATCGTATAGCTTGGGACGTCGACCTACTTGAAGAAGTCGATTGTCGAGGCGGTGGCTGGGAAGCTAGGGCCCAGAGTGAAGGTGCGACCCCCAGGGAAAGAGGTTATTCCGGTGCCGCAGGTAGGAGAGGTCGTAGTATTTGAAGCCTTCTTCGAAGCCGGACTTGAGCCCCCCGCAGTGGATTTCTTTGTGGAGGTGTTGGATTTATTCCATGTAAAGCTCCCTCAACTCTCTCCCAATGCAATTGCTTGCTTGGCCATCTTTGAACCTACCATGCAGGCTGAAGGGTGTGCGGGGAGAGCAGCGATCTTCACTGCTCTCCACAAGGCCTCATTTTAGCCAAAGACGTACACCGGACCCGGAGGGGAGAAGATGGTGGTGGCCTTCAGGAGCATAAACTTCTAGCTTTGGGAAGAATTCCAAGACAAATTTTCAGTGAAGGCCGTCAACGACCGGTGGTACTCTGAATGGATCCTCCACTGGTTCTATGCAGAGGTGGGGACGGCCTCCGCCTTGGTGGGGCCCCTGGAGGAGATCTTGTACCAGAGGGAGGCCAAGATAGGACCTGATCCAAGCCACCTTCAGGTACGTCTTGGGTTGTTGTACTCCATGAGTCGACCCATGAGCATGTGCGACTTAGCGGAGGAATTCATTGCCCTTCGGATTCCTCCCCTGATGGCCGCCTGGCCAATCCACTTCGAGTTGAACCTGGAGGGGGGACTTCATGAAATTTCTTCGAATTCCGCAGGTAGGCTTTCTGCATATCCTACATCAAGGTGTTTCATACACATAAATTGATTTAATTTCATAGAATTAATCAGATGATATCTTATCTTTCATCTCCGCGAATGACTTGGACTCCAGAGAAAATTGGTCGATCTACGGAGAAGGTTCTCGGAGGATGAAAGAGCGGAGGATGAAGCTGGTAGGGAACTTGGAGCGATTCAATTGAGTATGTAGTGTACTCGGAGTCAAGCCCCTGACCCTTCTAGACTGGTCCGCAATGGATCAGGCTCTAAGGAAGGGGAAGGCCTAGGCCGGGACTTCTAGCCCGGTGAAGACGCTAGTGAAGAAAGTGACCCGCAAGCCGAAGGCTCGTGCTCCTTCGAAATTGCCTGTTTTGTCGCCGGAGCAATACGAAGATGAAGACGACGCGAACATGCAGATGGCGGTGGAGTTCAAAGCTCTTCTTGCGGGGGATCATGAAGGGTATCGGATAGAAAGCAAGACTTTCATCTAGGATGGTGCGGAGGTGGCACCAACCGAAGAGGGGGGCGAACCTGGGCATGTGGATGCTGAAGTTGCTCCATCGGGCTGGACAGACGCCCTAGTTTTGGATCAAGGCAGAGTTGAGGCCGAAAGGGTTCAGACCCTAGATGTGGAGGCTTCAGCTCTGGACGAAGCGGTGGTTGCTGTAGCTAAGGAAAATCCAGCAGCTGTTGCTTCGGTTAGATCTCTGGAGTCTAATGAAGACTTCGCTCAGATGTTTGAACATCCGAGCAGTCCTGTGCTCGTCCGACAACAAGGTGTCGGAGGTATATCTCAACCGAAGCTTGTTTCACTTTCTTTTACCTACAACATTTAAATAATAGCATATACCTTTGAATTTACGGAATCAACTCCGGTGGAGGTTGCCCCAGTTAAGGAGGTGGTCCCGAAGCTTGAGACAACTTCGGTTCGTTTGAGGACCTCAGCGCAGGAGACATCTCCGACACTAGAAGTTGCTCTGATGCAAGAGTCAACTCCGGCATAGGAGACGGCTCCGAAGCAAATGACAGGTCCTGTTAAGGGCAAAGGTAAATCTTGGTCGATGCCTGCTCCTACAGCGGGGTTGACTCCATCAGAGTCGACTGATGGAGGCCAGTCAACAGAAGCTTTGGAAGATGTTTCTCTTCGCTCTGGCCCTTGTCCCACCAACGATGATCGGAGTGCCTTAACAAGGCTCTCCCTTCTGGCCCCTTTTCTTGAAAGGAGGAAAGGGCTTCAGACTCTGCTAGATCCTCTTGCTTGGACTAGTTGAGAAGTAGGGGAGACCGAATTGGTCTCCATCATATGTGAGGCCGAAGGGTCAGAGCTGGACGGCACCCTTGAACGGGAAGCCTACCAGGTACGAAGCACATGCAAAAGTTAGTTTCATCTAATGTATATATAACATACTCACCTTGCTTTTCTTTTCCTTTTGTCATCACATTGTTTTTGCTCGTCCAGCTGCTGTTTCCAATGAGCGCGAATGCAATCATCTCAAAGAGATGGTGACGGCTCTCTAAGAGAGCCTTGCTGACTCCGAGAGCCAGGCCTCGAGCTTGGAGGAGATAGCTCACGCAGAGTGGAGCACAAAGGTGAAGCTGGAAGCTGCAAAGGAAGAGCTTGTTAGGAAAGGAGCAAGGAGCCTCCAGAGCTTGTCACGCAGAGTGCTCCGAACCGAAGTAGAAAGGCTTCGAGAGGAGCAAGGAGCCTCCAGAGCTGAAGCTATTAGGCTTTGGGAATATCGTCAAAGTTTGGCTCACGATGTTAGGCTGCTGCATGGGCAGAAGACTGTGCTCATGACGAAGATGGCTGAGCTCACCACTTTGATGTGTGACATGCGGCACTCGATTGAGGGCTTGGTTGCGGAGAAGACAAAGTGTGACAGCATAGCCTCCGAGATCATGGACGTCCTTCGGGGTGTCTTGGAATACTTCGGGATGGCTTGCGCCTCTTCATCGTCGGCCAAGGATACTTTGATTCGAAAGTTGAATATGATCCAAGCAGCGGCGAAGATGATGAAGACTTTAGGTACTCGGTATGGAGAGATCTCTAGACAAGTAGCTGCTCTCGGAGTACTTCGCCACTTCAAGGACATCGGGATTTTTGTATTGCCGGACCCCGAAGTAGCTCCTGCCAGCTTTGCCAGCGACCGGCTATTGACCCGTTCACCCGATGTCGTCGCAGCTTGGGAGGCTTTTCAAGCATCCTAGAATGTTGAAGGCCGGATGGCGGTGAAGGTGTGGATCGATGAAGGCCACCATCAAAAGCAAGCGTGGATGCTGTCTTCGACTACCATGCATCCTCCGGACCCGAAGGTCTAGCTCTCCTTAGGGTACCATTATGTAAAAAAACTTGTATTCCCGTCTTTCATTGAATTAAAAGACTTATTTGGAAATGTTTTTAGGATTTCCCGCATTTTTTGGATGATGAACTTGAAGTGCTAGAGGTTAACGAAGGGCTCTGTCAGTAGTGGGCTACCTTCAAAGCATTAAGGCCTCACATGCGTCCTCGATTTTCAATTCCTCGAGGGATCCATGGAGAGGTTATACCTGAAATTTGTAAAGAAGTACTAGCTTATATTAAGGAGGAAAGGGGGAAAAGGAGGAAGTTATAAATTTAGCATTTTCATCTTTGGAGGACATCGATTGGTGCTAAGAGGAGTGGTCTAGTGAAGACCAAGCAAAGACCAGCCCCGAAAGACTTCGGACCTAGGCCGAGCTTCAGCAAGAACAGAAGGACTTCAGGGCTTCGAAGAAAGGGAAGCAGATTAAACGTAAAGTTCTGAAGACTCCGGGCTTAGGAACAAGTCACCCTCGAAGTACGGCTAACTCCGAATCTAGTCTTAGGGATCAAAGGTGTCTTTGTTTTCTTCTTGGCATAAACACTAATTTTTCATAATGTAATATAATTGATTGAGTAATATAAACTAAAATGCTTCGAAATTGTGCCTTTACCTCCAAGGCCCTCTTTGAGGGTTAGCACCTTCGATTATCAAGTGAAGACGGTCATGCACAATGATTGTCATGCCTACTAAGTGCACAATTTTAATAAGGTTTTTGATGAGGACATCACTTCACATGATACACACATGCACCACCATGATACACACATGCACCAACATGATACACACCTGCACCACCATGATACACACATGCACCATCAACCTACAATTCAATTACAGGTTAATTTTTTCCTTAGCAACTATGTTAATATTTGTTTGGATGGGATGCTACTGAATACTAGTCATATTTTGTTGCTTAGGAACATGGGAGATGGAATAGGAGAGTTGGAGTTGAAGACGGAGTCACACGGATGATTTGAAGTCAAGAATTCGCTGGTTCAGACTACATCAACCACCATGCACCAAATGAGCATAACTTCCTCATACGAAGTCCGATTGGCGCGTTCTTGGACTTTTTGGAAAGATAAGGAGTACACGGATCTTTTGGCGTTGGTTTCACCTCTTTTGGAGTCTCGAGTCGTCCTGTGTGACTGAAACAGTCCTGCATGATAGAGTTGGGCCGAGTTGGACCTTGTACTGAGTTGGAGGCCGTGTTGGCCCATAGTCCAAGTCGTGTGCACCTCCTACAGGCTGCCCACGCCTTATATACTCACGCCAGCCGCCTTTAGGGTTAGGTTTTGCTTTGTTTGCATCTATACTTGTGTGTTTAGATCCCGCTCCTGCACTGGACCGATTGGCTGCAGCATCAGCGTTTGTGAAACCTCTCCTCATCATAGTTCATCTGTGATTTGACATTCGACTTGTGTTCTTCCTGTTCTTGCTTGTGTTCGCTTGCAGGAACTAGCCTTCGTGGCGAGGTCAATCGTGCCCTGCGTGGTTGATAACCGACGGAGACAGTGGTGTAGCGATTGCAAGGTTTTGATCCGTCAGACCGGAGCCTTGGATCGTCAACGTCGAGATTCTCCACCAATCCAAGTTATCCTTACCTAGCGGAAGATCGGGACCAATCCCCCATTAGTTTTTGATTTTAGATGCTCAGAGCTCCTATTGTATTGAATAAGAATTCGGATCCAATGGTTGAAAATTCAAGTAACTGGTTATTATGGACCTCGTAGGGCTCTTCGAACCTAAAGGTCCGGAGTCCATAAATGGTAGCTTAGTACTCTTTTCTGGATGTATTGGGATCCGATTATTTTTGTCACCACGGTCTCTTTTATGGATGCTTTCAAGCCAATGTTCAGAATCCGTGTATTTTGGTCGCCTTGGACTCTTTTTACGGATGCTTTCAAGCCGATGGCTCGAAATCCGTTTTTCATGGTCACCTCTGACTCTTTTTACGGATGCTTTCAAGCCGATGGCTCGGAATTTGTGTATTTTGGTTGCATTCGACTCTTTTTACGAATGCTTTCAAGCCAATGGCTCGGAATTAGTGTATTTAGGTTGCCTTCGACTCTTTTTACGGATGCTTTCAAGCCAATGGCTCGGAGTCCGTTTTTCATGGTACTTTCCCATCTTGATGGATGTTTCGAGCTGGTGGCTCGAGGTCCGTTGATTGGGTTCGAATGAATAATACTTATCTCCACAATCAGCTATGTTCCCATCCACTAGGGGTAGGAATCATCTTGGGAAGCATGCATTATTCGAATGATAAGCTTTATTCATTTAGAAAGGTGTTTACAATCAGTTACAAGGATCCCCTAAGCGAAATAATGTTTAAGGTGCTCCACATGCCATGAATGTTTTTATTCGTCACCCTCTAAATTAGCTAATTTAAAATATCCTGGGTGTCCTGAACGCAAGATGATATATGGTCCTTCCCATTTATTTCCTAATTTTCCCAAAGCAATTATGCTTCGCAATACTAAATGGCTCGGCTTAAGTTCATTAAGATTTATTTTTGGGTCATACCAAGTCTTTGTCTTCTGTCTTTCATTGTCAAGCTCTGGTTCGATGGTGCGGAGCGAACCTCCTTTATGCTCCATCGGCGTCATGGCTTCATCTCCGAATAATAACCAGAAAGGGGTAAACCCTGTAGACCTTGCCTGAGTGGTCCGGATGGACAACAAAATATTCGGAAGTTCCTCAGTCGACAACCCCTTTGGCAATCCTACTATCCTTCGATTTAATCCTAATAAGATATTACCATTAGCTCGCTCGACAGCTCTGTTGGATTGGAGATGATGGACAGTTGCAAAGAACATTTGGATACTAAGACATTCGCAGAATTCTCTGAAAGGTTCGACATCGAACTGAGTGCCATTGTCAATTGTAAGCTACCTAGGTACTCCAAATATGCAAATAATATTTTACCGGAAAATTTTTTGCACATTCTTGGAAGTGATAGCGGTCAGAGGTTCGGCTTCGACCCACTTAGAAAAATATTCAATCGCTACCCCTGCAAATTTCAGGCTGCCTTTTGCCATTGGGAAGGGGCTAATGAGATCCATTCCCCACCGGGCCATTGGCCATACCGGAGTTATAACTTGAAGAGGCATTGGTGGAAGATGACTCTATCTTCCCATTCATTGACAACCCTAGAAAGTGCAGACTAAAGACTTTGCATCAGCTACTATAGTAGGCCAATAGAGCCCCTAGCGAAGTGTTTTTCTTGCTAAAGCCCGAGGGGCTAGATGGCTACCACATAGGCCTTCATGAATTTCCCGAAGTATGTGTTGGCCTTTGGATTGGGAGATACATCGGAGTAGGGGAGAACATACTCTACATTGTATAAATACCATTGATAATATGATAGTTCCGGACCCTCAACTGTAATCTTGATAGCTTTGGGCCTTCGGGCAAATTAGCTCCGTCCTGCAATAAATCCATAATTGGGCTCCACCAATCACTACTTCGTATGCAAAGTACCTTGGCAGGAGGGAGTTGTGGCACCGAAGGGGAGATAAGTTCTTCATAAAAAGCCCCTTCCAGGATGTCTAGGGCTCCGATTGCAGCTTTGGCTAAGACATCTGCTTGCAAGTTATCGTCTCATGGGATTCTCTAGATAGAAATCCCTTTAAATACTGCTTTAGTCCTGCGGATTTCTTATAAATATTTAGCAAGTTGTGGATGTCGAACTTGGAAGCTTTTATCAATGTGCTCTGCTACAATCGGAGAGTCTGTTTTTATAACAACTCTTGTGGCACCAAGTGTGCGTGATTTGCAAAGCCCAAGTAGGATCCCTTCATACTCCGCAATATTATTGGTGGACTTAAAGTTGAGCCTTGCAAAGTACATTGCTTTTTGCCCTGATGGTGAGATTATGACTGCTCCGACCACTGCTTCACACGCTTGAAAAGCTCCATCAAAGTATATGGTCCATACACCTTCATTTCATTCCTCCAGAGCCCATACTGCAGACGGAGTCCACTTTGCTACGAAATCAGCCCCCACTTGTGATTTGATGGTTGTTCTTGCTACTAAGGAAATACCAAAAGAGGCCGGCTCGATAGCCCATTTCCAAATTCTCCCCGTGGAAACATTGCTTTGGAGCATATCTCCGAGAGGGTATGAAGTTTGTACAATTACATTATGCACCAAACAATAATGTCGCAATTTCCTCGAAGCCATTACTAGGGCATAAATAAATTTCTCGAACTCGGAGTACCGAGCTTTGGCTCCGAATAAAGCTTATGATACAAAGAATATCAGATTCTGCACCAACTTCCCGTTGAAATCCACTTCTCGAACAAGGACTGCACTGGAAGCGGAGCCTATGGCTGCAAGATAGAGAAGAAGAGTTTCATCTGCGAGGGGCACAATAAGTGTTGCGAGATTGCCGAGATAGTCCTTGTTTCATTGAAGCTCTTCTGGCACTCCAGTGTCCAGGCAAAATCTTCGGACCCCTTCAAAGCTTTGAATATTGGCAGACTCTGCTCTGCGGACCTTGCCAAAAATCTGCTAAGGGCTGCAAGGCATCCGATGAGCTATTGGACATGCTTCAAATTTTGCGGCGGAGACATCCTTTGCAATGAACTTATCTGCATTGGGCTAGCTTCGATCCCTCTGTTCGAAACTAACTACCATAACAATTTTCCTGCTCTAGCCCCGAAGATACATTTCTCGAGGTTGAGGCGAACTCCACATGCCCGGAGGCTCTCAAAAGATTCTACTAAGTCTAGACTATGTTGGTGCTTCAAAGCACTCTTTATTACAATATCATCCATATAGGCCTCAACATTGCGACCTATCTGGTGACCTAGAGCCTTAGTAATTAATCCTAAAAAAGTTTCCCCGACATTTCATAAGCCGAAGGGCATTCTAACATAATAAAGGACTTCCGAAGGAGTTATGAAGCTTGTATTGGCTTCGTCTTCGCGTTTTAACCATATTTGACGATATCCGTAGTATACATCGAGGAAGCTTAAAAGCTTGGAGCCGGCTGTAGAGTCGACGAGTTGTTCAATCTAGGGCATGGTGTAGGGGTCCCGTGGGCATGCTTTATTCAAAGATGTGAAGTCAATTCACATGCACCACTTGCTAGAGGCCTTTTTCTTGACAAAGATGGGGTTAGCTAACCACTCCGTGTGGGCCACCTCCGTAATGATCCCAGCCCGTAATAGCTTTTCAACCTCCACTTTGGCAAGATCTGCTCTTTCTATTGACAACATGTGGAGCCCCTGGCGAACAGGTTGAACCCTTAGGTTGACGAGCAGGATGTGCTCGATAATGCTTCGGTCGACTCCGGTAATATCTTCGTCCCACCAGGCAAAGACATCTATATTGTATTTAACTAATTCCAATGAAGTGGCAATTTCCAAAGGCAATTCCTTGCCAAGCTGGATTGGATAGTCTTTGCCGTCCTTGACAATGATCTTAGTTACAATTTCTCCTTCGGGGCTTGGCTTGAGGGATGACATCTTCGAGGGGTCTCTTGACGCGGAAGTATCCTTTGAATGATCCTCTACACATTATTTACCTGCGTGGAATCAAGAGGTGGGCCATTGCCATACTCCGCCCTCCGCGCTACAGCTTTTTCACCAAGGACCACAAGTACTCCTCCTTGCGTAGGCATTTTCAGGCATAAGTAATTATGATGTGCAACAGCTCCAAACTGGTTCAGCATTCCCCTTCTAAAGATACCATTATAAGCATAAGGGGCATCAACGACATCAAAAATTAGTTCATCTGATCTAGCCAGGTGCCCCTCTCCGAAGGCGGCCTCAAGGCCTATTTGGCCGAGGGCATTGAGAGGAGGGCCTTCGAAGCCTTGAAGCGGATGAGCTGTTGGATGTAAATGCTTCCACGGGATGTACAATTGATCGAAGGCCTAGACGAAGATAATGTCCACGGAGCTTCCACCATGAACCAACACTCGCCGGACCTCTATTCCTGCAATGTCAGCTGTAATAACAAGAGGGTCCGCACGGGGAATTTAATTCCAGCTGCATCAGCTAAGGAGAAGGATATGGGCACATGAGACCACTCGGGCATTTCAGAGGCAATTGAGGAGGTCCCAATATGCACTACATCGTGTACATATTCCCTCCGCTGAAACTTTGACATGCCGCTCAGGGTCCCTCCTCTAGAGATGAGTAGGGCTATCCGTTTGTCGTGGTCTTGGTTGTCCTCTTGCTTCGAAGGTGGCATAACATTGGCCACCGAAGGTTGTCTTGGTGCTTTGAAACTGTCCACATGTCCGATAGCCTGCACCGGCTTCAGACATGAGTCGGGAGGGGCTCGGTCAGTAGTGTCTCAACTAGAGATCCTCTCAAGATACTCGCTCCAAAGAGCTAACATGGACTTGCATGCGTCGGTAGCATGGCTTTCATTTTCACCATGCACATAGCAGAAGAGTGAGGTGCGAAGCCTGCTCGAAGCACCCTGTGTGCGGAGCCTGCACTGACTTAGCAGAGTTGTTTTTCGGGGTTGTGGGTGGAGCGAAGTCTGCTTGACTTCGAACTTTTACTCCTTGCGAAGCCTGTGTTCGGAGTCATCAAATACCTCCGAACCTGAACTTTGAAGGGTGTGTTCGAAGCCTGTTCCGCAGTAGACTGAATTAAAATAGAAGGCTATTTTTGGTCTGAAATATTAAAAGCTCCCATTCACCCCCCTCTGGTCGCCGTTTCCGGTCCAACATATTCCATCCTCATTGCGGTCATCGGCTAGATAGACAATAGGCTCTGCTATTGATCATGTTTTCCTATTCCCTTATCAGTTGTGGGGTCAAACTGATTGGCACACGTTGAACCCCTTTTTTCTAAGAATGTACAACTTGCACTGGAGTTAAGCAAATCTCCTAGGTCACGTGTGGGTCAAAGTGTGACAAAAAAATGCACCAACACGCTTTTTATCACGCCCAATGGGACCATACTTAATCAATACAACCATGGCAGGTGAACTCAATGACGATCATCCTGGAGACCTTGACCGAGGAACAAAGGGCGGAGGTACGAAAACACATTGATGCTTTCAAGGAGCTGTTCCTGCAAACCTACAGAATGACTCGAGCGGGTCCCATCTTAAGGGATCTATTGCCAAGACCTACGATGGCCATTAAGATCAGTCAGTCGGCAAAAATCCCTCATGTCACTTTCCAGAAGATCATTGAAAATGCGGTTCACTACGCGCTCATCAATCTATCTGGAACACTGGTCAACACCATCCACTGGCTGATCAAGAAGACCATCGATGAAACTATAGCTCATGAACCGTCACAAGGTCCGATGAGGCTTGCTGTTGAGTTCTCTATATAGCGTCGAAAGAGGTGCGTCAGCGCCGTTCTCAATGGTTAGCCCCAGGACGATAGGACAGGAGGCCCCACAAGTCACATATGGTGTCGCAAGGAACGTGCTGCCAGATGTCGTGCCGCCTAGGGGGGACCTGACGGTATTCCTCAGGTGTACCTGATGAGGACATCACTTCACATGATACACACATGGAGCCTCCACCTACAATACTACACGGACCAATCACACGCGCCCGTGCCCGTCGCTTGAACTATGAGGTTAATTCTTTCCTTAGCAACTATTTCAATATTTGTTTGGATGGGATGCTACTGAATACTAGTGATATTTTGTTGCTTAGGAACATGGGAGATGGAATAGAAGAGTTGGACTTGAAGACGGAGCCGCACGGATGTTTGAAGTCAAGATTTCGCTGGTTCGGACTACGTCGACCACCCTGCACCAAAATGGCCATAACTTCCTCATACGAAGTCCGATTGGCGCGTTCTTTGACTTTTTGGAAAGCTGAGGAGAAGACGGATCGTTTGCCGTTGGTTTCACATCGTTTGGAGTCTCGAGTCGTCCTGTGTATTTAAAACAGTACTGCGTGACAGAACTGGGCCATGTTGGCCATAATCTGAGTCTGTACGTCTTCTAGCCCACAGCCCAAGTCTGTTCCCCTTCCACAGGCCGCCGCCCTATATATCGTCACGCCAGCCACTTCTAGGGTTAGGTTTTGCTTTGTTGCATCTACACTGTTGTGTTTAGATCCCGCCTCTTGCGCCGGACCGATTGGCTGCCGCATTGGCGTTTGTGAAACCTCAACTTATCTTCGTTTGTCTGTGATTTTGCATTCGATTTGTATCCTTCCTGTTCTTGCTTGTGTTCTTGGGTTCGCTTGCAGGAATTAGCCTTCGTGGCGAGGTCAATCGCGTTCTGCGTGGTTGATAACCAACGGAGACAGTGGTGTAACGATTGCAAGGTTTTGATCCGCCGGACCGGAGCCTTGGATCGCCAACGTCGAGATTCTCCACCAACCCAAGTTTATCCCTTACCTAGCGGAAGATCGGGACCACTCCCCCATCAGCTGGTATCAGAGCTCAGTTTTCCCGTTAGGTAATTTCGATCTACTTTTGTTTTTACCCAGAGTCCAGAAAACCGCACCAAAAAAATTCCCCACCGAGAACCCCTTTGTGCCTTGCGATTTTAATTTCAGTTTTAACTTTGTTGAGTTCGTGTTCTTGGTCGAGTCTTGTTGCTGGTTTAGTCATCCCTCTGTGTCGTTTGAGTAGTAGTTTTTCTTGTGTCTCAGAAGAAAATTCCCCACCGAAAAAAACCCCCCTTCCGCAACCCTACTTTGTTTTCCACATCCAGTTTTTGTGACCCCCCTTCGGTAAAACAGGCATAACTTTTCGCTCGTTTGGCAGAAAAATCTGAAATTTTTTGAGCGTGTTCCTGACCCAATTTGGAGGGTTAGCCCTCACCAAAATCGCCAAAAAAAATCGGGAAGATAAAGAAAAAAATTGGACAAAGTTTTTGCTCGCCGGACAGCAAACTTGTTTGAATTTTGTGAGCCACATCCCACCTCAGTTGTAGGTGCCAATTTTTGTGGTTACTCCTCTGGTCATCCTTGTTTCAAAAAAAAATAGAGTGAAAAAAAAGGAGAAAAAAAAATATATAAAAAAAAGAGAAGCGGTCCTGTTATTTGCTTGTCCGAACTCTTGTCCGAACTCTTGTCCGAACTCCTGTCCGAACTCTTGTCCGATCTGAGGAAGGCATTGACTGTTAGTTGCTTGTCCGAACTCTTGTCCGAACTCTTGTCCGAACTCTTGTCCGAACTATTGTCCGATCTGAGGCAGGCCTTGGCAGCCCTTTTGCTTGTCCGAACCCTTGTCCGATCTCTTGTCTGATCCCTTGTCCGATCTATAGAGAGCTGAATTTGGCCTGTTTTTGCTCCCTTTTGATTTCTGGGCACATAGTTTCCCTATATTACTTGAACTTTCACTTTGGGAGCACTACGGTCAGCAACTTTGATGAGTACTAGGGAATACTTATTGAATTTGGTTTAACTGTTATTATTCTCGCTAATCCTTGATACTCACTTGCCTTCCAAGCTACACATTTCTCTTGGTCAGGACAGGTTCATTCCTTGCAATTGCCACCACCCTCCACTTGGTTCATCACATGTAGGCCGGTGACCTCACTGCGGCGTGGTAAGAACACTTGCAAGCGTGGGTAAGGTGCTTGACGGATTGCTTCCACCACACACCCAACACCCCACCGAGCTGTTTTCCACCAGGATTATTCTTTCTGTTTTGTCTTTTCACTAACATGGCAGCACTTATTGTACAACGTGACTTGAGCACTCACATGGACCAGGACGACCAGGTACAACGGAACAATATATTTCATACCATCTTCCTCGTCAATAACCGTCGTGTGCGTGTCATCATCGACAGCGGTAGTTGCAACAATTTGGTGAGCCTCGACGTGGTAACTAAGCTTCAACTTCCCACACGTGCACATCCACACCCTTACCATGTGCAATGGCTCAACGACAGCGGTAAGGTCAAGGTAACACAAACTGTTCACATCGAATTTTCCATTGGTACATACTTCGGAAGTGCTGATTTTGATGTAGTACCAATGCAAGCATGTTCTCTATTACTTGGTAGACCTTGGGTATATGATACTGATGCTACACACCATGGTAGGAGCAATAAGTACACATTTATGTATAAAGGAAAGAAAGTTACATTGCTTCCTATGACTCCTGCTGAAATTGTGAAATTTGAACAAGAAAAACGTGCTAGGGACGCACAAAAAAGCAAACAACTTTCTGAAAATCAGCAAGTAGCTAAAACACTTTCGAGGCAACAAAAAGAAAAAGTTGTTTCTCCTTCCTCATCACAAGTTATTAATCTGAAAGGATGTGTCATGCATGCCACTAAAACTAACCTTGCAGTACGTAGCTCTCTTGGTCTTGCAGGTTTCTACCGGCGTTTTGTGAGAGATTTCAGCACCATAACCGGTCCTTTACCTGAGTTGACCAAGAAGGGAGTTACTTCTACTTGGGAGTCAGCACAAGAACAAGCTCTTGCCACACTCAAGGATCGCATTACACACGCACCTCTACTTCAGCTACCCGACTTCAGTAAGCCTTTCGAGTTAGAATGTGATGCTAGTGGGTTTGGATTAGGAGGTGTGCTGCTGCAAGACGGTAAACCCGTGACCTATTCTAGTGAGAAATTGCATGATCCACAATTGAATTATTTTACCTATGATAAGGAATTATATGCCTTAGTGCGTGTGCTTGAAACTTGGCAACATTACCTTTTGCCTGAGGAGTTTATTATACATTCTGATCATGACGCACTCAAATATTTGAGAGGGCAAGCTAAACTGAACCATAGACATGTTAAACGGGTTGAATTTATTGAACCTTTCCCATACATTGTGAAATACAAGAATGGCAAAGAAAATGTGGTTGCTGATGCATTGTTTCACATGGTTGTTCTTTTATCTCAACTTGATATTAACATTCCAGATTTGGAAAGTTTGAAAGATTTGTATGTTGTAGATAAAGAATTTGCTGAACCATACACTAAATGTAATGAGGGGAAAGACTGGAAAACATTTCATGTTTATGACGGTTTCTTGTCCCATGCTAACAAGCTATGTGTTCCAGATTCGTCCGTACATTTGCTGTTGTTGCAGTCACATGGCGATGGATTAATGGAACATTTTGGGAGAGAAAAGACTTTGGCCCTGCTGTCCAATAATTTTTATTGGCTCAAGATGCGGAGAGATGTTGAACGATTTGTGCAGCGTTGTGCCACATACCATAAAGCTAAGTCCAAACTTAACCCGTATGGTTTGTATACTCCACTTCCTGTTCCTAGTGCACCTTGGGAAGATATTAGCATGGACCTTATTGTGGGATTGCCTAGGACAAAGAGGGGGAGAGACTCCATATTTGTAAGAGTCGATAGGTTTTCTAAAATGGCACACTTTATTCCCTGTCACAAGACCAACGATGCTTCACATATTGCTGATTTATTTTTCAGGGAAATTGTGAGATTGCACGAGATGCCTAGAGCCATTGTTTCAGATCATGATGTGAAGTTTATGAGTTACTTTTTGAAGACAATGAGGGACAAGCTTGGCACAAAATTGCTATTTTCAACAACTTGTCACCCGCAAACTGAAGGTCAAACAAAGGTGGTAAACCGTACACTCTCCATGTTGCTGCGAACAATGATTAAGAAGAACTTGAAGAAATGGGAGGACTGCCTGCCACATGTTGAATTTGCATACAATAGAGCTGTTCACTCAACAACACAATTGTGCCCGTCTGAAGTGGTGTATGGTTTTAAGCCAATCACACCCCTTGATTTGCTGCCACTTCCTTTTCAAGAGAGAGCAAACATGGAGGCAACTAAGCGTGCAGAGTTTGTGAAAGCTGTGCATCTGAAGACCAAGGGAGTTATAGAAAAGAAGGCACGCTATTTTTCTCAAAAGACAAATAAAGGAAGAAAGAAGATGTTTTTCAAACCAGGAGATCTTGTTTGGTTGTACTTGCGCAAGAATTGTTTTCCTGATTTGAGAAAGTTTAAATTGATGACCCGTGCTGATGATTTAAAACCCTATCTGGGAGCTGACGATGAGCTTGAGTCGAGGACGACTCCAATTCAAGAGGGGGAGGATGATGAGGACATCACTTCACATGATACACACATGGAGCCTCCACCTACAATACTACACGGACCAATCACACGCGCCCGTGCCCGTCGCTTGAACTATGAGGTTAATTCTTTCCTTAGCAACTATTTCAATATTTGTTTGGATGGGATGCTACTGAATACTAGTGATATTTTGTTGCTTAGGAACATGGGAGATGGAATAGAAGAGTTGGACTTGAAGACGGAGCCGCACGGATGTTTGAAGTCAAGATTTCGCTGGTTCGGACTACGTCGACCACCCTGCACCAAAATGGCCATAACTTCCTCATACGAAGTCCGATTGGCGCGTTCTTTGACTTTTTGGAAAGCTGAGGAGAAGACGGATCGTTTGCCGTTGGTTTCACATCGTTTGGGTTCTCGAATCGTCCTGTGTATTTAAAACAGTACTGCGTGACAGAACTGGGCCATGTTGGCCATAATCTGAGTCTGTACGTCTTCTAGCCCACAGCCCAAGTCTGTTCCCCTTCCACAGGCCGCCGCCCTATATATCCTCACGCCAGCCACTTCTAGGGTTAGGTTTTGCTTTGTTGCATCTACACTGTTGTGTTTAGATCCCGCCTCTTGCGCCGGACCGATTGGCTGCCGCATTGGCGTTTGTGAAACCTCAACTTATCTTCGTTTGTCTGTGATTTGGCATTCGATTTGTATCCTTCCTGTTCTTTCTTGTGTTCTTGGGTTCGCTTGCAGGAATTAGCCTTCGTGGCGAGGTCAATCGCGTTCTGCGTGGTTGATAACCAACGGAGACAGTGGTGTAACGATTGCAAGGTTTTGATCCGCCGGACCGGAGCCTTGGATCGCCAACGTCGAGATTCTCCACCAACCCAAGTTTATCCCTTACCTAGCGGAAGATCGGGACCACTCCCCCATCAGTACCATAGGACCATGAATTTTGGAGCACGACCTTATGGTGATGAGGGACAATATAGATACAATGCTACCTGATTAGAGCAATATCAGCATGCCACAATGCCTGAACGGTACCCAACACTAGGGTAGTAAGAAGACAACTGGGTGAATTGGATCACAAAAGCTATCAAATATCAATTTGGGCTGAAGCCCAAAGAATAGACGTACATGTATCGGCAGTCGTACCAAAAATGGTTCGACCGAGTACTGCTACCTGGCCAATACAAGATACCCAACTTCACCAAGTTCTTAGGACAAGACTCGGTATCCACGATCGAGCACATTAGTCATTTCCTCGCCAAGTGTGTGGAGGCATCGGCCGACGAAATGCTGAGAGTCCAATTTTTTCCGCTCTCCCTATCACGATCAGCTTTCGCGTGGTTTGCCTCACTACCAGTGGATTCCATTAGAGGATGGGCGGATCTAGAGAAGATGTTTCACCAATATTTCTTCGCCGTCATTCAAGAAATGAAACTCATCGACTTGACCACTGTGAAGCAAAGAATGGACGAGTTGGTACAATACTACATCCAGAGGTTATGAGACGTACGGAGTAGATGCTATAGTCTAAGCCTCAGTGATACCCAGTTGGCGGAGTTGGCATTTCAGGGACTCCTAAACGCAATTAAGGAGAGATTTTCATCACATGATTTTGTGAGCCTCTCCCAACTGGTGCAAAGGGTATCGGCACATGAGAGTCGATTCCAAGAAGCCAAAAGAGATATGTATCCGAAGAAAGTGGCATATACTCAAGTATACCATTCAGACTCCGACCAGAATAGCGACTTAGATGCAGAAGTCGGTATGGCCGAATGGTCCAGAAACAAGAAACAAGTCAGATGCCCTTGGGTGAAACCGGCCGATAAAGAGGAGAAGTACGACTTCGACATCAACAAGGCCAATAAAGTATTCGATTTGTTGCTCAATGATAAGCAGATCGACTTGTCACCTCGTCACGTGATATCGCCTACCGATGAATTGAAGAAGAGAAAATACTACGAGTGGCACAATTCCCAATTGCAACATACTAATGAGTGCAAAGTGTCCAGGAAGCAGATCCAATCGACCGTGGAGCAAGGACGAATCAAGTTCGATGATGGGAAGAAGCCAATGAATATCAACATTCATCCATTCCCAGTCAACATGGTGCACGCGTACCACACTAGCGATCGACATACAAAGAGAAACATGCGAGCTAGTAGCAATGTCGCTTCTTTGGATCTCATCAGGAAATACTAGAGGAAGTCAAAGGAGAGGATGGACAACGAAGACAACCGTGGCTACTCACATTTCAATACTGATTGGAATTGTGAGTTCTTTAGGCTTTGCAAGAATGAAGGGCTACGTCTACCATCAATGGACGACTACTCGAGATGCGGTGCCAAGGATACACCACAATCCAGTCATCGACCATATAACGTCAAGCCAAGGCCGAATGATCGAGAAGACATTGGCAAAAGGTTGTCACCACCGAGGGTATCAGTGCTAGAAAGGCTTGGCCCCATCAACTGTGATGAAATCAGCCAACCGACTGATGGCAATGTCGCACCAGAAAAGCCGCAATAGTGCCCCTGTAGTATTTTCACGAGGAACCATGAGGAAAGGGTACAACATCTGGGACAAAGGGAACAAAAGGCAAAAATATGCAGCGATGAAGCTGATCAACCACGCAAAATCAAGAGTGAGTGGTGACCGAAAGATAAGGCCGATCACAATGATAAGAAAGATGCTGGGGTAAACATGGTCTTCTTCCTCCCCACCGAATATTGGGCCATCGTATAAGATGACACATAATGGGCTGATACGATGGCTCAATTAGTGTTGGCTCCATAACCAGCAGTTTTTGACAAACTAGAAGACCTTGAGCATCGGCACCTAAGACCTCTCTATATCAAATGATTTGTTAATGGGAAGCAGATGTCCAAGATGATGATAGAGGAAGGGCATCCGTCAACTTGTTGCCTTATGCCACCTTCCACAAACTTGGGAAAACGCCTGAGGACCTCATAAGAATTAATATGGTATTAAGGGACTTCGGCGACAACTCGTCAGATATGATGGGAGTGTTGAATGCAGAACTGTCGGTTGGGAGCAAGACAATGGCAACTACCTTTTTTATTATAGAAGGAAAAGGATACATTACAACCCCGTACAATGGGTCGGCAATCAAGTGGAGATAGTTCCCGCAGATAGATCGGTTAATATAGCTACAACTGATTTATCAGTATGGGAAACAAAAGGAGTCGTCTGTTTGTTAAGAAAGGATTGGGATGCTAGCTTTCTTGAAGTATCAAATAATGGTATCAACCCGATCAATGAGGAGCTGACCAAGCTCGTACTATGAAGATGACACCAAAGAACGAAGGGTGGACTCGGTAAAGACTTTGCCGCAACCGATGAACTACAGAAACACAAACATCGGACACTGGCGACAGGCTGTGGCCAACCTTCATCTTACCCAAATCCCCGATGAGATAAATGGATAAAAGGAAACTACGTCGGAGATATGGGAAGAGGTTGAACGTGAAGTATTTAAGGAAATATTGAGCAACCGTTCGGATGAAGAATAAAGATCTACACGCAGAAACAACCGATACCGACGGTATCACCTTTAGATGGAAGATGTAGAAGCATCGCCCTTAGAGGCAAAACGCAAACAAGCTCAACATCAAATCAAAGGGATCAATGACAATATATTACAGGAGGGACAAAAGTTTGTTACAAGACCAAGTGTTACACAAGGTCAAAGGAGTGCTCGGCATCCAAACAAGGAACATTTTGGATAAGACGATGGCGATGCTACACGTGATGAAGGCATGGGTAAGTCGGCGCTTCTAGGATTCAACACGAGTCGGTAGGGAAGACAGGACAATCTCTTTCCCGGTGATCTCATACCTGACTTTATCTAGCTCCAACACCAAATCGGCCTATATCGTCCACAACGGTCAAGTTCCCGCGACGTGGCCGACGAATCGCCCTCGATGCAATCCAAGAGAGTACCTTCGGTCATCACCGTCGCTCTATTGATCTTCATCACCTCTAAAAGAGACGACCAACTTGCTCGATTAGCTATCTGCTGCATGGCCCACTGCACCCTTGGCCGGTGTAACTCTAGGAAGGCGGTAGGCGTAAGAGCATTGACCAACATTGGAGTGAGGGAAGCCGAGATATCATCGAAATGAGTCCTTATCAGATTCAAGTCGTTAACCAACACCTCGAATGAATCTACAAGCCGACACAGCAAATCCATTAAAACTTCCCTCACTTCCGAAGTTAATGGAACGAAAGCCAGTGGAGCAATACTGGCAACCTCATCGGCATCAAGATATGTGGTTGACATAAAAGGAAAAATGACAGGAGAATGACTAAGAAAACAAAAGGAGGGTTTGATAAATGATAAGAAAGGCATGCCAGTGCCAAAACAAGGTGACTTACGTCTGGTGACCGGGCTGGAATGGATGGCTGCAGAAAATAAGCAGTAATAGAAGCCGAATTGACACCCTCCATCATAATGACCCCAGGGGAAGGTGGGCGTTCCTCATCAGGATTATCCTTCTTGAGCATCGGTTACATCCAAAGATCGTTGTTAGACACGTCAAATATAGTAAAAAAGAAACAAAGGATGAACAAGTAAAGATACCCGGCGAGCGGCATAAACACCGATAGTCGATGCCTTAGGAGCATTGAAAACACCCTCCCGCGCAGCATCCCCAACAACATCGGCACCTTTAGGCATGGCCTAAGCAATGGCCACGCCAGCAGCAATGACACCGGCAATGACAGATGCATCTGGAGCAGCGATTGAAACTTTCGGCGTATCAGTAACCTCTGTAGTAGCTCTAACGACCATCGTCGATTCATCCCACATATGGTCAAATGCCGGGTAAAGGGAGGCGATGTTAATAGAAGATGGTGGGGGCTGAAAAGAAAAAATGGTGTCTGACGTCACAGTTACAAAAGAAGAAATGCTGATACCAAAGACAAGGACCAACCTGGACGAAGGATGGTATCTCAGCCATCGATGGAGTACGAACGGTAGGGTCCGATGCAGTCAAAGAGGCGGGTGGCACCGAAGGAATCAGGTTCACCTGACCAGCGCGAGCCTTGGTGGATCGGCGTTTGACCGGGTCGACGCTTGACGTTTGCGCGCCAAACCCTTGGAACACCTCCCACTCACTTAGGCCGTGGGAGTGGGGGCACTAGTTCCCAACTTCATAATGGCCAATACTAGTCCATATCATATCGGCCGGCTACTAGAACTCACTGAAGGCGCGTCGAGGTCATCCTCCTGTGCGAAGCAAAGTTAAACATACGAGAGGAAGATAATGAAAGCTAAAGAAAGAATTGAAATACCCACCTCGGGCACTACATCAGCTTTGCCTGGGTGGATCTGCTACCGATAGAGCATCAAAGGGCGATTAAAGTTGTGCTACTTCAACTCATCCCACCATCGCTGGAAAGCAATGGAAGATATCTGGCAAGGAGTCCAAGAGGCAAAATCACCAGCAAGGATCTTATCGGTCATATGAATGAGGTGATCCCACTCTAGGGTATTCTTGACTTCCCCACGAGTCTAGCGAAAACATAAGTGGGGAGGAATTGACCGAAGCCTAGTTGTCTAGCAAAGACCGATGGGTGATAGAACTCATAAGAGCCTTTTTGAAGATGGTCATCGGTGAAATTAACGGGCAGAAGACAAAGGAGGATCGCCACCATAAAAATACGAACGGACTCTTTATCCCAAAATACCATAGGGAGGATTAGCCAATGAGAGCACTCATATTCAGAATAGTGTTCAATGGTATACCAAAGGGCCCGATAAGAAAACCCAATGTAAAAACCTCTGAAGAAAGTGGCTAAAGAAGCAGGAGAGAAAGGTAAAGCAGAACGTCATGTTGCTGCCTCACCTAAGGAAGACCAATGATGATAGATAGGAGTAGTCGATTCTAGGACATCGGCAGGAAAATGCATGCGAGTAAGAGGAGGTCCCCCACGACATCAACCATGTACACATTAAGCCAGAGCTATATAAACCACCACAGGCTGTTAAGGTGACTGATAGGGTCACCAACCAAGAGTTTGGCTGATGTGAGATGAAGAAGATGATAAATGGATCCAAGGAGGTATCGGCCAAGAGGAAATCTCGCACGGGTAGCAAGGTGTTCAACCATAAATTGGAACAGGGAAGTTGGGCCCAAGGCCGAAACAACAAAGTCGAACCTTTCCAGCCACAGAGTGACAAAGGCTACGTGTTCACGAACATCCACTGGGCCAGTCTTCTTGTTGTGTTTGGTTATGTATCGGCCCCAACAATCAAGGGATTTGTTGCCGAGACAGTGGTTTGGCTTAGAATGGAAGAAGAAGGGTTGGCCGATGAGTCTATGTTGAAGCAGGTCTGGGAGAAGACATCAAGCAGGGAAGGACTCATTGAACCATGACCAAAGACGAAAGCATTTAAAGCATCAGACCAAAATAACAAGTGGCAGCCAACATCAGCTCATTTTGGTATGTCTTAGTAAGGGAAAGACCGATACAATGGACAATGTCAATTTCCTCCCAATCAGCACAGTAGGAAGGTGATACCTTATTGTACCAGTCGCGTCAACCGGGGAGAGAAGGAGGAAAGGGTTCAAAACTGGATTGCCAGACTGAAGAAAGCATAGAAGAAATTTGAAATGGATTTGGTAGGATTCGACATTGATAAAATTCGTAGGGTCGAGATTACCCATAAGTCATAAAAAGAAACAAGACGGATGAGTGCCAATGGGGATAAGAACTTGGTTCCACAGATTCTACAAAAGGGAAAAGAAGAAGATAAAAGAAAAAGGGAACAGTGAGTAAAGGCAACAGACGAACCAAGAGGAACCAAAGAAAGAGGAGGATGCTAAAAAGTTTACCTCGGTGATTGTGTCGGCAGTGGCCATCTATAACACCCCAGAATTAAAAATAAAATAAAAAGGAGGGAAATAAATTTGCTGAATTAAAAATGAATTATCTATTTAGAGTAAAGGTTAAAAGAACCAAATAAAGAAAAACATGGAGAAATATTTCAAATTTGAACCTGCAAAATTTATGATGGAACCTATGTGACAAGAAATATTTTTGTGAATTTTTACAAAATTTTAGCAACAGTCCTTCAAGATCTAAAGAAATTTATGAATTTCTGGAATTAATTTAAATCGAAAATGAATTTAAAAACTTATTGGGCCGCCCTCCCTGAAACCTCCGTTGGCCCAGCCCAGTCCACGGCCTGAGCCACCGGCAAGAGGGGCCCACCTGTCGGCGCGCGCCCCCTCTCTCTCCCGCGCGCCGCACCTGCCCGTCCCCGCCCGTCAGACCCCTTCCCGCCGCTGACGTCCCTGGCCCGCATGTTGGCACCGCTCCCTTCTCTCTCCCAAGACCGCACCCCATCTGGCCCACTTGGCAGCCGCACGCGCTCCTCTCCCGCCGCTGGTTGCCTGGGCCCATTGGCCAGCTCCTTTATTTTCATGTTCGCCCGCTGACAGGTGAGACCCACCTGTCATATCCTTCTTCTTCGTTTGAAGGGGATCCCCCCTTCCATTTCCGGCACCCCCTTTCCAATTTTAGCCACCGGCCGCCGCCACTCACTCGACTGGAGCTAGGATCCCTTTCCCCTCTCGCCGGTGATCTCTTTCCCCCTCTTAGCCACGCGGATTCGGCTAATTGGAAGCCACCCAAGCGCATGGAAGGGCTCGCTGGTGTAACTTTGGAAACCCTCTAGGGTTCCCTCATTTAGCTTTCCATAACCACCACCGACGACCATACAAAGAGCCCTCGGCCTCCCCGCAACCTCGCCACCCATTTTCAGCCCTAGCTTCACACCCCCGACATGCTGCGACCCCAGAAACCGCCGCCTCCTCTGTTCACACTCCGGCCACCCCTCGTCGTCACCTCAGGGGACCGCCGCCCTCGCCAATAGCATCGTCGGGACCGTCGTCGCGCCCTCTACCCCGGCCCCACCTCTGTTGGGCCTGATCGCCACCGGAGAACCACCGTTGCCATCAACCCGAGGCCTCCTCGCCGCCACTGCTCACCACCGGTTTTGTCCTCTCGCCGTCGACCCCTATTTTCGGCATAATCAGGCTCCCTATCATATTCTCTATCTATTTTCACGGTCGGATCGAGCTTAGGGCCGTCGCCAGAGAAGATGGCGAAGCCACGTGCCGTGCCGGTTTTTACCTCGGACGCACGATCGGCTTTGGACAGTACAAATTAAATCCCCACGGGATTTAATCCAGGCCTTTGATCTCGCCGAAAGGGTATCGAGACCTACGAACCGTTGATCATCACTTAAACACCCCGCCCCGCAGCGAACCGTTGGATCTAGATCCAACGGTCCAGATTGAGCCGGACCACGCGCATAGTGGGCGGGTCCATGGTGGGCCTGGCTCACCGTGGACCCAAGCTTGTTTCAGTTTAAATAAAAATTTAGAAAATATGTTTAAACTTTAAAAATTCATAACTTGCTAAATTTAACTCCAAATTTGACTATTTTACTTTTGGAAAATTTGTCTTTTTATTCTCGACACTTTTATGCAATAAAAAATATGTTTATTTTGCACATTTTATTCTTAATAAATAATAGAGTAAAACCCCTTTAGGATTAAATTCACATTTCATTTAAATAATTCAGAAAAACCATTAAAAATGTATATATTAATTTCAGAGGACATAATAACTTCTTTGCACTATTTTAGTACAATAAAAACAGTAGGGTTGCTTGGTACTTTTCAATTCACACTTAAATAAGAAAAGAAAAAACCCCTTAGTGTAAATGCCTGTTTCAATGGATAAAATTCATAAACCCCATAAAAATTAATCTTAAATATTTAAGTAATAATTTCATGTATGCTTGTATGGTTGATCCAACAAAAACATGTATGCTTGTATGGTTGATTTTTGGATTGTTTATTGAATGCCGTATTTACTTTTCCGTATCGATAAGACTACGTCACCGTCGAAGATCCGGAGTTTTACCTCGAGATTCCACCCTCACCATTCGCGGATCAAGGCATGTCACAACCATCATTATCGCTATAACTCATAGGATAATATTGCATTAGTCTAATCACAACCCTACATATATTTTTTAGATCCCCGTCCTTGTGTGTAAACCCAAGCCATGCTTATCAAGCCTTAACTCCTTGTCACTCTACAATATTATATTAGTTAGTGTCCAATGTACCGACACAACTACTATAGGATAAAAGAATGAGTCGTAGATAGATGGATTCTACTATATGAATTTCCCAGTTATTCTCGTCTCTAAATTCTGTTGGAGTTGGCTATGTTATAAGTATGGTGGGTTCCGAGTGCAAGCTCGAGAATTGGTTGGTCGCACCCGAGGCACTATAAGGACCGGTCTGCAGGATCTGTTACAAAGCACATCCTTATTAACCACAAGTCTAGTGGGTAAGTCCTAACTGGAGGTATGGATCATACCAACTTGGAACACCATAGTGGAGGGGGCAAGGGGCAACTTGCGGGTTACTTGTACCGACGAGGCTCAAGGGGGGGTATGGTGTGGCCTGAAGTCACTGGGAAACCATATGAAACCTATAAGAGGGTGTTATCGAATTGGTGCGTTCCATGCTGAAGGATTTGGCATGAGCTTCTCGTGACAGGAGTCATTTAACACACTGCGGTGTGTGGGAAATGAGTGCCTTGTGGGTATAGTACCTGTGATAAAAGTTTTAAATCTTTTCGAAAAGCGAGCCCACATTCAAGGGCGGGTTGTGTGACCTCTCGCAGTTAGTTTAATTATGAATGAATGGTTGTGTTATTCATGGCATGTAAGGACTGATGAGCGAGGGCGGGCTTACTGTACCCCTCGAGTTAGAAGATGATGCATACACATGTTTAATTTTCTGTACTAATAAACCGATTTCATTAATTGCCTTACAAATATGTTTTTCCGCAAAAGTGAGCCACTACCTTCCTTCTTATTACCCTGCATTATAATTGCATTCGGTAGCTTGCTGAGTATGATTGTACTCACCCCCATTGACTTACACCACCAGAGGCAGTCTACTACGAGGAGGGTGACGGTCTGGAGTAGCGACCCAGTCAAGGCACGAGACTGGAAGAAGACATTCATCTAGAGGATTTATTTTATTAGTTTCTCTTTCATTTAACTCTTTTGTAATAATATGGTCTAGGAACCATGATTGATTGGCGTATTATACGCAGTCTTGTGATGAATGTCTTGTATTTATTGATTTTCTATGGAATTTCAATAAATTCCCGGTTTTATTAAATCAGGGTGTTACAAGATGGTATCAGAGCTGACTTGACTGTAGGAAGCCAAACAGACCTGACCCTAGGATTTATATTAACCATATTTTCTTACAAACTACTTACTAACTCATCTTCCGGAGTTTTTACAAAAAAAATTCTCTTTTGTAGATGCCGGTACATACCATGAGTGGGACTCTTCGTGATGAGGCTGGATTTGTTCGCGAGCTTCGCATGCTCGTCGACTTCCTCGGATTCGAGCACGAGCCCACGTTCCATGGGATATTTCCCGATGTGAACGAGAGCTACTGCAAGGTCACGGTCGTCATCCGTCCCTCCACCACACAGCCCGCGTTCAACACCGACGGAGTCGGTGTACCCTCCTTCATGGTGTCCAGCCAGCGCGCCGCTCTCCAGGCCCTCTCTGAGCTGCGGTTGGTCTATGATGGCCAACTCCTCGACACCGCCTAATGCTTCATGCCCATGCGCACCCCAGGGAGCCATCGCAGCATCTATGTCAGCACACTCTCCCTGCGCCACTCCACCATCGCCCGCACCATGCGACTCTTGGAGGCCATGGACAGTCTTCACATAGAGGCCATCCTCGATGCCGACAGCCGGCATGACACCATCGACTACTACCGTCATTCATCAGAGAGCCTAAACTACGAGAACGCCGATCTCCATCGCTATGTTTAGCAAGGGCACCACTTGGCCGCCGAGGTAGAAGAGTTGAGGTGTCAGAACGAGCTTCTACGCCAGGGAGTCGCCGCCACCGCACAGCTACGCCGTCAGATCGAGGAGCTCCAGAAGGATCTTGAGGAGGTCGCTCCCCTTCCGCCTCGCAAGCGGAAGTCACTCCGAACCCCTTCAGCCAGGCCCAAGAGGATCTCGCGCAGTGCCCCTCTAGCCAGGCCCTCCAGCTCCACCACCCCTACACCGACCCTCTCCGCCGAGCCAGTGATCGAGTCCTCCCTCGAGCTACCTTAGAAGTAGTTTACGGTTGTTTGTTTCTATTTGATTGTTTTGCTTGTAGTGCCGCTCATATCAGAATATAAGGCATGAGTGCAAAATTTAATAAGAGATTTAAAATAAAAGATGTAAGCATCTAGGTCAAAACATTCATTTTGGGCAATAAAATCTGTAACAATACCCCTTAAATATTGGCACCTTCTTTTTGAACCCTTCAACTTCAGGATGGCCAATAACCAATGATCTGATGCCCCGCATGATGGAAGCGATTCGGGCAACTTGCCTCAGTGGGGAGCAACTAGCCAACGACAGGCCCCCGTTGCCAATCATCCCACACTTGTTGAGATGATGGCAAACCAAAACCATCTAATCGCCACGCTACTTACCCAGATGCAGCAACAACAAAGACAAATGCAAGAGCAGCAGGCGCAGTTGTTCCACCTCCAACAACAGCAACCGGAGCCTCCCCTCCGCCCACCATCCATGCAACAGCACCAGTCTCTCAAGGATCAGAGTTTCTACGTGTCTGGCCCCCAATATTCTCTAGCACCACCAACCCGATGGAGGCAGGAGACTGGCTTAGGACCATCGGCAAGAAGCTAGGCCTTCTGCCCTGTTCTGAGCTGGAGCGGGTGGCATTTTCCGCTCACTAGCTCCAAGGACCCGCCGCGGAGTGGTGGGACAATTTCCGCGAGACTCAGCCCAAGGGCCATGAAATTTCATGGGCTGAGTTCTCCGCTGCTTTTCGGGCCGCCCATGTCCCAGATGGCGTGATAGCCCAGAAGCAGCAGGAATTCCGGGACCTGCATCAAGGGAGCAGGACCGTTACGAAGTACGTACACGAATTCAACCGGTTGGCCCGGTATGCACCGGAGGAAGTGCGCACGGACGTAGCCCGCCAGGCCAAGTTTCTTCAGGGACTGAAGGACAAGATCCCCCTTCAGTTGGACTCTGGGGACTTTGCCAATTTTCAGAAATTGGTGAACAAAGCTATCATTCAGGAAACCGAACAAAACAAGGTGGACCTGAAGAAGCGAAGAATGATCGCCTACCGCCTGCAGCAAGGAATGGTGCATAAGCCACGCTCGGTGATCCCGCCTCAAGCACCAACCCCTGTCGAGCCACGGATCACCCTTGGAGGGCCAAGCTCAGGCATCCCACCCCAAGCACCGCCAATCGGAAGAGCTCCAGTGCAAGCTACCGGATACAAGAGGGACAAGAATGGCAACCCAATAATATGCTTTAACTGTCGCCAAGAGGGTCACTTCTCCAACATGTGCCCCTACCCCAAGCAGGCGTCATCCTCCGTTCCAAGCCCGGTGGGACATACTCAAGTTCATCACATCTCCGCTCAAGAGGTCCAAGGTACGTCAGAAGACCTGTTCAACATGACCCCAACCAATCCAGTTCCGGAGAACACTCTGCCTATTTCTGAAGCATCGCGTTCTCCTAATCCAGAGCACCAGTAGAACCCCATCCCTTAGATTTTCCTGAGGTTCGCTTCGAATCTCGAGGATGAGATTCTTTGTAAGGGGGATAAGATTGTAACACCCCAAAATAAAAAATAAAATAAAAAGGAGGCAAATAAATTTGCTGAATTAAAAATGAATTATCTATTTAGAGTAAAGGTTAAAAGAACCAAAATAAATCAAAACATGGAGAAATATTTCAAATTTTAACCTGAAAAATTTATGATGGAACCTATGTGAAAAGAAATATTTTTGTGAATTTTTACAAAATTTTAGCAATAGTCCTTCAAGCTCTAAAGGAATTTATGAATTTCTGGAATTAATTTAAATCGCAAATGAATTTGAAAACTTATTGGGCCGCCCTCCCTAAAACCTCCCTCGGCCCAGCCCAGTCCACGGCCTGAGCCACCGGCAAGAGGGGCCTGGCCCCGCCCGTCAGACCCCCTCCCGCCGCTGATGTCCCGGGCCCGCATGTTGGCACCGCTCCCTTCTCTCTCCAAGGACCACGCCCCGTGTGGCCCACTTGGCAGCCCCACGCGCTCCCCTCGTGCCGCTGGCCGACCGGGCCCATCGGTCAGCTCCTTTATTTTCCTATTCACCCACTGACAGGTGGGACCTACCTGTCATATCCTTCTTCTTCGTTGGAAGGGGATCCCCCTTCCATTTCCGGCGCCCCTTTTCCGATTTTAGCTGCCGGCCACCGCCACTCAACCGATTGGAGCCAGGATCCCTTTCCCCTCTCGCCGGTGATCTCATTCCCCCTCTTAGCCAAGCAAATTCGGCTAATTGGAAGCCACCCGAGCGCATGGAAGGGCTCGCCGAGTAACTTTGGAAACCCTCTCTCGGGTTCCCTCAGTTAGCCTTCCATAACCACCATCGACCAATCCAGTTCCAGAGAACACTCTGCCTATTTTTGAAGCATCTCCTTCTCCTAATCCGGAGCACTAGTAGAACCCCATCCCTTAGATTTTCCCAAGATTCGCTTTGAATCTCGAGGACGAGATTCTTTGTAAGGGGATAGGATTGTAACACCCCAGAATTAAAAATAAAATAAAAAGGAGGGAAATAAATTTGGTGAATTAAAAATGAATTATCTATTTAGAGTAAAGGTTAAAAGAAACAAAATAAAGCAAAACATGGATAAATATTTCAAATTTTAACCTTAAAAATTTATGATGGAACCTATGTGACAAGAAATATTTTTGTGAATTTTTACAAAATTTTAGCAATAGTTCTTCAAGCTCTAAAGGAATTTATGAATTTCTGGAATTATTTTAAATCGAAAATGAATTTAAAAACTTATTGGGCCGCCCTCCGTGAAACCTCCCTCGGCCCAGCCCAGTCCACGACCTGAGCCACCACCAAGAGGGGCAAGCCTGTCGGTGCGCGCCCCCTCTCTCTCCGGCGGGCCACGCCTGCCCTGCCCCGCTGGTCAGACCCCCTCCCACCGCTGATGTCCCGGGCCCGCATGTTGGCACCTTTCCCTTCTCTCTCCCAAGATCGCGCCCCGTCTGGCCCACTTGGCAGCCGCACGCGCTCCCCTCCTGCCGCTGGCCGCACGGGCCCATCGGTCAGCTCCTTTATTTTCCTTTTCGCCCGCTGACAGGTGGGACCCACCTGTCATATCCTTCTTCTTCGTTGGAAGGGGATCCCCCCTTCCATTTCTGGCGACCCCTTTCCGATTTTAGCTGCTGGCCACCGCCACTCACCCGACTGGAGCCAGGATCCCTTTCCCCTCTAGCCGGTGATCACTTTCCCCCTCTTAGCCACGCGAATTCGGCTAATTGGAAGCCACCCGAGCGCATGGAAGGGCTCGCCGGAGTAACTTTGGAAACCCTCTCTCGGGTTCCCTCATTTAGCCTTCCATAACCACCGCCGACCAATCCAGTTCCAGAGAACACTCTGCCTATTTCTGAAGCATCACCTTCTCCTAATCTGGTGCACTAGTAGAACCCCATCCCATAGATTTTCCCGAGATTCGCTTTGAATCTCGAGGACGAGATTCTTTGTAAGGGGGATAGGATTGTAACACCCCAGAATTAAAAATAAAATAAAAAGTAGGGAAATAAATTTGCTGAATTAAAAATGAATTATCTATTTAGAGTAAAGGTTAAAAGAAACAAAATAAAGAAAAACATGGATAGATATTTCAAATTTTAACCTTAAAGATTTATGATGGAACCTATGTAACAAGAAATATTTTTGTGAATTTTTACAAAATTTTAGCAATAGTTCTTCAAGCTCTAAAGGAATTTATGAATTTCTGGAGTTATTTTAAATCAAAAATGAATTTAAAAACTTATTGGGCTGCCCTCCCTGAAACCTCCCTCGGCCCAGCCCAGTCCACGGTCTGAGCCACCGCCAAGAGGGGCCCGCCTGTGGTGCGCGCCCCCTCTCTCTCCGGTGCGCCACGCCTGCCCTGCCCCGCCCGTCAGACCCCCTCCCGCCACTGACGTCCGGGGCCCGCATGTTGGCACCGCTCCCTTCTCTCTCCCAAGACCGCGCCCCGTCTGGCCCACTTGGAAGCCGCACGCGCTCCCCTCCTGCCGCTGGCTGCCCGGGCCCATCGGTCAGCTCCTTTATTTTCCTGTTCGCCCGCTGACAGGTGGGACCCACCTGTCATATCCTTCTTCTTCGTTGGAAGGGGATCCCGCCCTTCCATTTCCGGCGCCCCCTTTCCGATTTTAGCCGCCGGCCGCCGCCACTCACCCGACTGGAGCCAGGTTCCCTTTCCCTTCTCGTCGGTGATCGCTTTCCCCCTCTTAGCCACGCGAATTCGGCTAATTGGAAGCCAACCAAGCACATGGAAGGGCTCACCGGAGTAACTTTGGAAACCCTCTCGCGTTCCCTCAGTTAGCCTTGCATAACCACCGCTGTCCAATCCAGTTCCGAAGAACACTCTGCCTATTTCTGAAGCATCGCCTTCTCCTAATCTGGAGCACCAGTAGAACCCCGTCCTTTAGATTTTCCCGAGGTTTGGTTCGAATCTCGAGGACGATATTCTTTGTAAGGGGGATAGGATTGTAACACTCCAGAATTAAAAATAAAATAAAAAGTAGGGAAATAAATTTTCTGAATTAAAAATGAATTATCTATTTAGAGTAAAGGATAAAAGAAACAAAATAAAGAATAAGATGGATAAATATTTCAAATTTTAACCTTAAAGATTTATGATGGAACCTATGTGACAAGAAATATTTTTGTGAATTTTTACAAATTTTAGCAATAGTTCTTCAAGCTTTAAAGGAATTTATGAATTTCTGGAATTATTTTAAATCAAAAATGAATTTAAAAACTTATTGGGCTGCCCTCCCTGAAACCTCCCTCGGCCCAGCCCAGTCCACAGCCTGAGCCACCGCCAAGAGGAGCCCGCCTGTGGTGCGCGCCCCCTCTCTCTCCGGTGCGCCACGCCTGCCCTGCCCCGCCCGTCAGACCCCCTCCCGCCGCTGACAACCGGGGCCCGCATGTTGGCACCGCTCCCTTCTCTCTCCCAAGACCGCGCCCCATCTGGCCCACTTGGCAGCGCACGTGCTCCCCTCCTGCCACTGGCCGCCCGGGCCCATCGGTCAGCTCCTTTATTTTCCTGTTTGCCCGCTGACAGGTGGGACCCACCTGTCATATCCCTCTTCTTCGTTGGAAGGGGATCCCCCGCTTCCATTTCCGGCGCCCCCTTTCCGATTTTAGCCGCTGGCTGCCGCCACTCACCCGACTAGAGCCAGGATCCCTTTCCCCTCTCACCGGTGATCTCTTTCCCCCTCTTAGCCACGCGAATTCGGCTAATTGGAAGCCACCAGAGCACATGGAAGGGCTCGCTAGAGTAACATTGGAAAACCTCTCGGGTTCCCTCATTTAGCCTTCCATAACCACCGCCGACGACCCTATAAAGAGCCCTCGGGCTCACTGCAACCCGACCACCATTTTCAGCTCTACATTTACACCCCCGACACGCTGCGACCGCAGAAACCGCTGCCTCCTCTGTTCACGCTCCGGCCACCCCTCGTCATCGCCTCAGGGCACCGCCGAACTCGCCAACAGCATCGTCGGGACCGTCGTCGCGCCCTCTACCCCGGCCCCGCCTTCGTTGGGCCTGATTGCCACCGGAGAACCACCGTCGCCATCAACCCGAGGCCTCCTCGCCGCCACTGCTTGCCGCTGGTTTCGTCCTCTCGCCGTCGACCTCTATTTTCGGTATAATCAGGCTCCCTATCCTATTCTCTATCAATTTTTGCGGTCAGATCGAGCTTAGGGCCCTCGCCATCGTTGCCGCGCCTGCACTGGAGAAGACGGCGAAGCTGCGTGCTGTGCCGGTTTTTACCTCGACCGCACGATGGGATTTAATCTGGGCCTTTGATCTCGCCGAAAGGGTATCGAGGCCTGCGAACCGTTGATCATCACTTAAACGCCCTGCGCTGCTGCGAACTGTTGGATCTGGATCCAACGGTCCAGATCAGGCCAGACCACGTGCACAGTGCGCGGGTCCATGGTGGGCCTGGCTCACCATGGACCCAAGCCTGTTTCAGTTTAAATAAAAATTCAGAAAATATGTTTAAACTTTAAAAATTCATAACTTGCTAAATTTAACTTCAAATTTGACCATTTTAATTTTGGAAATTTTGTATTTTTATTCTTGACACTTTTATGCAATAAAAACAATATGTTTATTTTGCACATTTTATTCTTAATAAATAATAAATTAAAAACCCATTTACGATTAAATTCATATTTCATTTAAATAATTCAGAAAAACCCTTAAAATTTTATATATTAATTTCATAGGACATAATAACTTCTTTTCACTATTTTAGTACAATAAAAATAGTAGGGTTGCTTGGTACTTTTCAATTCACACTTAAATAAGAAAAGAAAAAAACCCCTTAGGGTAAATGCCTGTTTCAATGGATCAAATTCATAAACCCCATAAAAATTAATCATAAATATTTAAGTAATAATTTCATCGAATTTAAGACTCTATCTCCTTTATTTAATCCAACAAAAACATGTATGCTTGTATGGTTGATTTTTGGATTGTTTATTGAATGTCGTATGTACTTTTCCGTATCGAGAATATTGAATACGTCGCCATCGAAGATCTGGAGTTTTACCCCGAGATTCCACATTCACCATTCGCAGATCAAGGCAAGTCACAACCCCCATTTTGATAATAATTGAGCCCATGTTTTAATAAATTATCGCTATAACTCATAGGATAATATTGCATTAGTCTAATCTCAAGCCCTACATTATATTTATTAGATCCCTGTCCTTGTTTGTAAAACCAAGCCATGCTTATCGAGCCTAACTCCTTGTCACTCTACAATATTATATTAGTTAGTGTCCAATGTACCGACACAACTACTATAGGATAAAAGAATGAGTGGTAGATAGATGGATTCTACTATATTAATTTCCCCGTTATTCTCGTCTCTGGATTTTGTTGGAGTTGGCTATGTTATAAGTATGGTGGGTTCCGGGTGCAATCTCGAGAATTGGTTGGTCGCACCAGGGGCACTATAAGGACTGGTTTGCGGGATCTATTACAAAGCACTTCCATACTAACCGCAAGTCTAGTGGGTAAGTGCTAACTGGAGGTATGGATCGTACCAACTTGGAACACCATAGTGGAGGGGGCAAGGGGCAACCTGTGGGTGACTTGTACCGACGAGGCTCAAGGGGGGTATGGTGTGGCCCGAAGTGACTGGGAAACCATATCGAATTGGTGCATTCCATGCTGAAGGTTTTGGCACGAGCTTCACTTGACAGGAGTCATTTAACACACCGCGGTGTGCGCGAAATGAGTGCCTTGTGGGTACAGTAGTACACCTCTGATCAGAGTTTTAAATCTTTTCGAAAAGCCGAGCCCACGATCAAGGGCGGGTTGTGTGACCTCTCACAGTTAGTTTACTTATGAATGAATGGTTGTGTTATTCATGGCATGTAAGGACTAATGAGCGAGGGTGGGCTGACTGTACCCCTCGAGTTAGAAGATGATGCATACGCATGTTTAATTTTCTGTACTAATAAACCAATTACATTAATTGCTTTACAAATATTCTTTTCCGCAAAAGTGAGCCACTACCTTCCTTTTTATTACCCTGCATTATAATTGCATTCGGTGGCTTGCTGAGTACAATTGTACTCTCCCCCATTGACTTACACCACCAGAGGCAGTCTACTATGAGGAGGGTGACGGTCTGGAGTAGCGACCCAGTCAAGGCACGAGACTAGAAGAAGATATTCATCTAGAGGATTTATTTTATTAGTTTCTCTTTCATTTAACCCTTTTATAATAATATGGTCTACGGACCATGATTGATTGGCGTATTGTACGCAGTCGTGTGATGAATGTCTTGTATTTATTGATTTTCTATGGAATTTCAATAAATTCCTGGTTTTATTAAATCGTGGCGTTACACCATAGGCAACCCCATAGGCACCAAGTGGGTGTTCAAGAACATACAAGGTGAAGATGGGGTTGTGGTGCGCAATAAAGCTCGACTAGTTGCCCAGGGTTTTTGCCAGAAGGAAGGTATTGACTTTGAAGAAACCTTTGCCCCTGTTGCCCGTCTTGAGTCCATTCGCATTCTCTTAGCTTTTGCCGCTTCGAAGGGTTTTAAGCTTTTTCAAATGGACGTCAAGAGTGCTTTTCTGAACGGGTACATAGAGGAGGAAGTTCATCTTAGGTAGCCCCCTGGTTTTGAGAACCCTAAGTTTCCTCGACATGTTTTAAGCTGCAGAAAGCTTTATACGGGTTGAAGCAAGCCCCCAGGGCTTGGTATGACCGGTTGAAGCAATTTTTGTTGGGGAAGGGCTTTGTGATGGGTTCTGTGGATAAGACTCTCTTTTTGCTCAGAGTTGCTTCAGGGTTCTTAGTTGCTCAGATTTATGTGGACGATATTATTTTTGGTGGTACTACTGATTCTCTTGTGTCCAAGTTTTCTAAGCAGATGCACAGTGAGTTTGAGATGAGCCTCATGGCTGAGCTCAACTATTTCTTAGGGCTCCAGATCAAGCAGACCAAGAACGGCACCTTCATCCACCAAGGTAAGTACACTCATGAGATGTTGAAAAAATTTGACTTTGGTGGGGTCACATCTGGAGGATTGGACAAGGATGAGAGCGGCGTCAAGGTCAACGAGAGAGAGTTTCGAGGGATGATCGGTTCGTTGCTGTACTTGACTGTGACAAGACCGGACATACAGTTCGCCGTGGGACTTTGCACACGTTTCTAGTCTTCACCACGCGCGTCTCATCGGCAGGCTGTCAAGCGCATCTTCAGGTATCTCACTTATGCGCTCGATCTTGGTCTTTTCTATTCAGCATCATCATCTCTTGATTTATCTGGCTTTTCAGACGCTGATTTTGGTGGGTGCCGGTTGGATCGCAAGTCGACTTCCGGTACTTGCCAGTTTCTTGGTTCTTCTCTTGTCTCTTAGTCTTCTCGAAAGAAATCTGGAGTTTCTCTTTCGACCACTGAGGATGAGTATGTAGCTGCTGCTAGCTGCTGCTCACAGTTGGTTTGGATGATTTCCACTCTGCGAGATTTTGGGTTGTTCTTTCCTACCAGAGTTCCTTTGTTTTGCGACAGCACTAGTGCTATTAGTGTAGAGAAAAACCCTTGTCTCCATTCAAAAACCAAACACATTGATGTGCGCTTTCATTTTCTGCGGGATCAATATGAGAAAGGTGTCATTGACCTTGTTCATGTTGATACTCATCATCAGTTGGCTGACATTTTCACCAAACCCCTAGATCAGTCTACTTTTGAGCATTTACGAGGGGATTTGAGTGTTGTGTATCCTTTCTAGGATATTTTGCGTCAGTTTTCTTTCTTCTTTACTCTTTTCTTGAGTTTTTTGTGTGTGTTCATATCATACATATTCACATATCACACTTTTGAGCTGCTTCTGTTATATGATTGAACTACTTTACTTATTCTAGCTGGTACATGCTTTTGATTACGTGTCAATGATCATGCTTTGGTTCAGTTCACTTGATATGTCTGATATCTGTCATATGCATGGCTTTTATGCTTTAAACTTGAAAAAATGATCACCATTGCTTCTAGTAACTAGCATGTGTAGGCTGAGTGCCTTTGCTATCTGTTAGATGCCTTGTAGCTAGTTCCTGACTTAGATGCAAATATGAAACTTGGACATCTTTATGTTGTTAACATGGAAAATGCGCTATAAAAATGATGAAAAATCAGAAAAATAAAAATACCATGCCTTTTTATGCTTAAGATCGAAAAGATCCAGGTGGGTTTGCTTTGTCGCATTGCATTGTTCTAGACTGCTTACCATAGCACTTTGGTATGAACTAGGACAATGTAGTGTACGCCAAGACCAATGTCTTAAGCTTCTAATGGTCCAGTTCTGGCCTAGGCTTGACTTGGTCGGTCAGCATAAGGTTTGACTTGCAAATAACGCCTGGCAAAAATGAAAAAGGAAAAAAGAAAAAAGCGTGAAAATTAAAATGATAACAAGTTTGTTGAAGCACTTTGTTTTGGACAATGCTTATCTTGGTAGATATCAGTTAGCTTCTGCATCTCGTGCTTTTACCTTGCTTGTCAACTTGAAAAAGTGGTGATGCTTTTGATTGCCAACACTGAAAAATGTGTGCTAATGACTTTCTTTAGATATCATCTATTGCACTGATCTTGCCATGTATCTTAGACAGTATATCTTTTGCTATACTTGTTAGATATTGTAATTGCAGTCAATCATATCTGAGAAGCATGCTTTCTACACTCCACTTGCACCCCAGTTGCATTCAGTGCATATTTTGAGGGGGAGTTGCGTTTCAGGGAGAGTCTATGTCTTTTTAGAGTGCTTGATGAGTTCACTTGTCAACAAGGGGGAGAATTTTGGGATAAGAGTTTAAGGGGGAGTTTTTGTCCCCTTTAACCTTACTCTTTTGATATCCTTGCTGATGATTCTGAGATTGCACTCGTTTTTGAGCTTTTACCTTTGGTTGACCATAATGACTGCTTCTTGCTTTTGTTCCGCTTTTGGTCATTAGGGTTAAACTTTTACTTTATTTTCTTCTTCTTTGTTTTCCTGTGTTTTGTTTTTCATCTTTCCACAGTTGCTTGCAGGTACTGGAGAGCGGATGAAGAATAGTGTTGACAATGCACTCATCAAGGGGGAGATTGAGGAGCCATGCTGAAGAGCGTGGGCCTCATGGCTCGAGATGTGATGAGTCATTATCAACGATAGTCAAAGAGGAGAGAAGAAGAGAGGAGATCTGCTGTGTCATGGGCCGCGTGTGACTCAGGTACATGGACAGCGAGTGACTGTTGGCAGAGGGGCCACGAAGTTAGGCTGGCCCAATCCGGGTACATGGGCCAGGAGCAGTAGAAGACCCACTGGGCTGTTGACCAGGATTGACTCAGGTACACGGGCGGTGTGCGATTGCCGGGCTGAGAGAGCTGCGGAGTTGGGCCAGCCCAATCCGGGTACCTGGTGCTAAGTCGGTGGAGGCTTTGTCAGTTTCGACGCAAAACTGATGACCGCTGATCTTGTATTAGACTGTCCAGAAGAGAAGCCGTAGTCGCTACGAAAGCTTAGCTTCCGGATAAGTCATTTGTAAATAGTCATTTGTAAACCCGATTAGCTTCCCTGATAATGCCAGCCCTTAGCAATTTTTCCACCTCCACCTTGGCGAGGTCTGCCCTCTCTGCTGATAACTTATGGAGCCCCTAGCGCACTAGCCTAGCCTTCGGGTTGACAAGCAAACTGTGCTCGATGATGCTCCGGTCAACCCCGGTGATCTCTTCATCGGTCCAAGAAAAGATATCCAAATTTTCTTTAACTATCTCCTCTAGTGAAGTAGCTATCTCCGAAGGTAGCCCCTTGCCGAATTGTATTGGGTACTCCTTGCCATCTTTCAGGATCATCTTCGTGATCACATCACCTTCTAGGCTTGGCATTAGGGAAGGGCCCTTCGAGGAGCTTGAAGACTCCGAAGCCTCCTCTGTGTGCTCCAACACGCTATGCACTTGCCGAGGGTCCAGTGACGGACCATGGCTATACTCCGCTCTTAGGGCTACAGCTTGGTCTCTTGAGATAGTAAGAACTCCACCTTGCGTGGGCATCTTCAGACACAAGTAATTATGATGTGCTATAGCCCCGAACTGGTTCAACATTCCCCGTCCAAAAATTGCATTATAGGCATATGGGGCATCGACGACGTCGAAGATCACCTCCTCTATCCTGGCCAAGGGCCCCTCTACGAATGCAACCTTGAGACCTATCTAGCCGAGGGCATAGAGAGGAGGACTTGCGAAGCCTTGGAGTGGGCGAGCTGCCGAAAGTAAGTGCCTCCGGGGAATGCACATCTAGTCGAAGGCCTAGACGAAGAGTATATCTACGGAGCTTCCGCCGTCCACCAGGATCCTTCGGACTTCGACTCCCACTATATCGGCTGAAATGACAAGGGGGTCAGCATGAGGGAATTTTACCACCACAGCGTCATTGGCAGTAAAAGAAATAGGTACATGGGACCACTTAGGCATTTCTGCCGCCGAATTCGACATCCCTATGTGCCCTACTTCGCGAACATATTCTCTTCGCTGCCTTTTTGACATGCGAGGGTCCCCCACTGGAGATGGGTAGGACCACTCGCTTGCCACGATCATGGGGATCTTCTTGCTTCGGTGGTGGCATAATATTGGCCACTAGGAGCTGCATTGGTGCTTTGGAGTTGCTGGTTCGAGCCACGGCTTGCACGGGCTCCGAATGTACCGCTGGAGGGGCTTGGTCCGAAGTACCTCACCTTGAGCTTCGTCCTAGGTATTCACCCCGAAGGGTTAATACATACTTACAATCTTTCGTGTCATGGCTTCTATTCTCGCCATGCACACAACAGAAGAAGCTTTGGCGCCTGCTAGCTACTCTTTCTTGGGGCTTCGAAGCACCAGCCATGAAACCTTGTGCCTATTGAAAGTTGACAGGCGTCTTCGGCGCAGAGGGTGCAATGTTTAACACCTCAGAGCATAAGTGTTTCTTTCCCCGCTTATGATCATTGAAACGACTATCAAGGGGGGCTCACGGAGAGGTCAGGACTTCAGGCTCCATCTTCACTTCTCGAAGGGCTAGTACAGGTGTTGCGGTTCTTCGGAGGCAACCTTCCTCTTCCTTGGCATACTGTTCAAAGTATGCCATCAGTTGTGCCATAGATGACACCGGTTTCCGATGAAGCTTGCTGAGGAGATCTGGGTTCAACACCACTTTGCATGCGGCATCGACTACCGAAGAGGTATTCAAGCCTTTGATCTAAGACTTGGTGTGGGCAAAGCATGTGAAATACTCCCAAAGTGTCTCCCCAGCTCGATGCTTCACCTGAAATAGACTCCCAGTCAACATTGGGGCTACAAATGTAACCTGGAAGTTGCTTACAAACTTCCTTTTTAGCTGCTCCCAAGACTTGATCGATCCTTGCTTTAGAGACCAGAACCATCGAAGAGCTACACCTTCAAGTGCGAGGGGGAAACACTTCGCCATAGTGTTACGCACCCCTCCATTGGCTTCTATTGCCAAAGCTTACGAACGAGAGAACTCTCTGGGGTCAGACCCATCGGAGTATTTGTGCAGCTTCGAGGCCATGAACCTAGGGTCGAAGGGCACTTTCTGCAGGTCTGGATGCAACGGAGACTCATCATCGAAGGATGCACTTTCGGCTTCCTCCGGGACTTGGAAAGCTTCGGGGAGATCACCAGTACAACTGTCTTGAGGCCCTTCCAGAGCATGAGTGGAGTCTTGAGAGCGAAGTCGACCAGCAGCCTCTTGCCTCCACCTTGCTACTTCCTCCTGAAGTGACGCTACTTGGGTAGCCGTATCCTCAGGAAGGTCTTCATCTCCATCAGAGGGGAGCTCCAGGTCTCGGGAATTGGTGTAATTAGTTTGGAGCACTGTGGGAGCGGCTCGGGGGCCTCTGTGGGCTCGACATCTAGTGACCCCTTCGGAGGTCAGTGGAATGACTGAGGGTCCTGCACCGTTGGTCCGAGGGGAGCTTCGGGGAGGATCAGAGGCTAGGCTCTGCTTGGGAGGCATGGCTAACGAAGATGAGGTCCAAAGACCGAAGACTTCGATTGGTTTGGGAAGGCGAGGAAAGCCCTTCGAGCTGTAGTAGGAAGCCCCTTACCGAAGGGTGCGCGAAATCCTGAGACTCCGAAGCTCCCTCCGCAAGTGCTCTTTGAAGTGCAGTCAGCGATAGAGATCTAGCTTTTAGAACTAGGTTCCCCACAGATGGTGCCAACTGTTGGCATAAAATATTATGCTAACAGGTTCTCGAAGATTAAGAACTAACAAATGAAGAGTTTGTGATGCGGACTATTTCGAGCCTTCGAATAGGATAATAGCTCAAAGTAGTTCGAAGTTGTGTATTGAATAGCTGAGTATTCGATCTCTATTACAGGGTAAGAAGGGGGTATTTATAGGCAAAAACTCTAAGGAAAAGACCTATTTACCCCTCAATTACAAACGACATAGTGGAAACTATTCGGTACCCCGAATAGGGTTAAAATAGTAAAAATCTATCTGGAGAGGATAGATAAGGCAGACGTCTTATCAATCTTGTTGTTTTCCACTATAGCATTGGGGCCTTCAGAGGATACCTTCGAACCATGAAGCCGAAGTATCGTTCAGCTTGAAACATACATCATCTTGGAGATGAACACATACTTCAAAGCTGAAGAATTATCTTTGGCTGCTGATCTCTAATGCCCTATAAATGAAGTATTTTCCCCCAACAGGTTTACTCTTAGCGTTCCAAACCCATTCGGCCGTGTACATGTCAGCTGAATCTTCTTCTTTCTCCAATTCTTCCTCGTTAGAGTGCTCCATTATGTGGACTTCAACCCTAGGCTTGTTAGAGGTCTTAATGAAATTCTTATCTTTAGCTCGGCCTTCCTGGACCGGAGCTTGTTGTAAGACTTGGCTAACTTCTAAAAAGTGTTGGTTGTCTAGTATCTCTTTAATTTTAGAGCGCAACCCACTGAAAGCTATATCCGCCAAATCCCTTTCTAAAATATTAAGACAAAACACGAGTTTATGGTATCCCTAAAGCGCTTGATATATTCAGAGACACTCTCGCTAGACTCCTATCTAACCGATGTCAAGTGTGAAAGCCTAAGTTCTATTTCACCCATGTAGAAGTAGTCGTGGAATTTCTGTTCTAATTTAGCCCACGTTTGGATAGAGTTCAGCGGGAGCGCCGAAAACCAAATGAAAGCGGTGCCGGATAGTGAGAGAGAAAATAGTCTATGTTTTAAAGCATCCAACCCACTAGCTTCTCCACACTGTGCTAAAAAACTGACTGACATGCTCTAGTGTGGTTTTGTTACCCTCACCATCGAACTTGGTGAATTCAGGGACTCTATAGCCACGAGGGTAAGGTATCATGTCGAAATGATACTGGTACGTCTTCCGGTAAAGCCTAGCTCGACCCCTAGGTACGAAGCTTGTGCACTCCCTAAACACTGTGGGGATCCGCTCCTCAATGTCATCCTGACCTACTGCCTGTGCGCATCTCTCATGCGGGGGGCGACACGTGGTGGTATGTCTGCGTGTCGGCCACGGGGTTCTTCCTCATGCGCTAACTCGTGACGTACGACGTGTTCAGGCCTATGCGCTTGTGCATGCGGCGCGGGCAGCGTGGGCAAAACTAGGCTGGTGTAGGTGGAGGCGGCGCATGGTAGGTGGTGCTAGTTTGGCCGTAAGCATGGTGACTGGTTTCGGCCACGGACATTGAGGCCGGAGATGTAATGGCTTTGCCGGTACTATTGTCAGTCCTGCTATAAATCTGATTTATTGGAGGTATGCTAGCAATAGGAGTCGGAGGTACGGCCTCGGCAAAGTCAAACCTTATAAGTGTCGCCTCTGCCTGGGAACTAACTGCCGAATATAAATGGTTGGCTAGCGAGGCGATAACAGCTTGGTCTACCTATGCGACTATTTTTTGCTCAATCTCTAGAGAAGATAAACGATGTGATACTAGTGTTACCTGGATCCGAGTGAGGTCGGTGAAGTTGATGTCATGCTTGATGAAGCCCACGCATGTTTTGACGTAGCTCCCAAGCATGAGGTCCTGGAGTGCCTTCATCTTTGCCTCAATCTTTGCTCGGTCTTCGGCGGGGATATCTTCAAGGGTAGGTGTCATGATGTTGCGGTTGTCAATATCTGTGCCTCCCATGGGATCCATCGGCGGTGTAGACGTAGTAGTCATTGTAGACGTACCGGCGGCTGATGTAGATGTACCCATCATGTTAGCGTAGCCTTCCCCAGCAGAGTTGCCAAAAAGTGTGTTAACACGAAAACGTGCCCCCACACTTAGGTCAGTTTGACGATCCAAAAGTGTGCGGATACTTAGGGACAAGCCTAAGCTTAACACAACACTAACGTCGCGTTCTGACTACCCTTAATAGTGGCAAGGGGGTGGAGTCACCCGGTAATCAGATCACACAGAAATAATCCAATTAGCCGAAAACAGATATATTAGATAAAATAAACTAGCAAGATGAATGGAGCCTGATTGATTCGAAGGGTACTGTGCAAAGGGTATCACCGAAGTGTACTTTTAGCATCTGATGCGAAGGGTCCCGCTGAAGGGTTCCTTCGGCGTTCCGACTGATATGGCCGAAGGTAGGCTTCGAACAGGTCTCGACGCGACAATTGCCTCTGAACAGCGGGGTTCGGCGCGAAGTCTCTAACACGATAAAATAACTCGAACGCAACGCACTGGCGTGACTTCATCTGGCACGGGGTGCAAACTTGGCGAAGCCTGACGTGAGGAAGCCTGTTGTGGAGCATGCCGGCGCGCGGGACTCGGTCAAACCGACAACAGTGTGATGGCCTGACACTGGTACTTGAAGCAGTATTCCTGCCGAAGGGTGTTCTAGCAACCTTTGAAACTAGTCTCCTGGCTCCAAAAACCTCCGGCAAAGTGGCTCCGAGCATGAAAACCTGCAATAGAACAGAGATCAAGTGCTAATTCGGCCTGGGAAATGAAGGTAGCAATCTATTACATAGATTAACGGGTACTTCACAAGCGAAGTAACAAGGCGATAGCAATCTGTTACGTAGATGAATGGTTACTTCACGAGTGAAGTATCAAGGCTTACCACTGTTCCGATGTGGCCGGTGGAGGGCTTCCAGGCAAACCCACGAAGGTTGTAGAAAAGTAAATATAGAAGTAAATGTACGGTTCAAAGCTAGGGCTTTGTGTTTGATTTATGTTGGGGGTTCTTATGAACCGGCCTCACCCCTATATTCTTAGGGGCTAGTCTTCCAATCTTTAAAATTAATCTGTTAAGATTTTGCCTAATCATGCGTAGGGATAAAATTAGCCAGAATCAGACTCAAACTCTATCTCTGAATTCAGCCCGAAGTGGGCCTTCGGCCAGGCCCACCAAAGCCTGCTCCTCGGGCCGAAGTTTCAGCGAGGCAGGCCTCCGAAGGCCTTCGGGCCGAAGCTAGCAGGCCTACTAGAATCTTCCGAAGCTCGTAGCTTCAATCTTAACCATTTAATGCCATTTTTTTTCTATCAACAACAGCTTTCCGAAGTCTAGCCATCATTAGGCTATATGAGTGGGTAGTAATGACCTTCGGCCTAAACAACGTAGGAGCGACCTATAAGAGAGCCATGAACTACATCTTCATGACCTGATCGACTGGTTGGTACAGATATACATTGACGATGTTGAGGTCAAGTCAAGCGATGTTCAAGGCCACGTAGCCGATCTATGTCAATTTTAGAGAGAGCTCGGAAGTACGACTGAAGATGAATCTAGAGAAGTGTGCTTTCGGGGTATCGACGGGGAAATTCTTGGGCTTTATCATACATGTAAGAGTGATCGAGATCAGCCAGTGCAATATTGAGGCCATTAAGAACACCCTACCATCCACCAATAAGTCCAAGCTACAGTCACTGACCGGGAAGATAAATTTCCTCAAAAGATTCAAGCCAATCTTTCGAACAAAATAGAGGCATTCAGGCCACTATTGAAGATGGAGCAGGGTCAGCAATTTGTCTAGGGAGACAGGCAGTAGAAGGCATTCTACGAAAACAAGGAATATTTGTTCTCATCACCAGTATTGATGCAGCCACAGAAGGGGACCATGTTCAAATTATATTTATCGACTGATGAGGAAGTCATCGGCATGGTTTTGGTTCTGGAGGTTGACAAGAAGGAGAGGGTGATTTTCTATCTCAGCAGGAGGCTCCTGGATGCCGAGACCCAGTACCCGGTGGTGGAAAAGCTTTGCTTATGTTTATACTTCACATACACCAAGCTAAGGCATTATCTACTCTTGACATAATGCACTATAGTATGCAAGGCGACGTCGTCAAATATATGCTATCGGCCCCAATTTTGAAGGGATGTATCGGGAAGTGGATCCTTTCCCTGACCGAATTCAACCTAAAATATGAATCTGCTAAGGTGATAAAAAGCCAAGTAATAGTCGATTTCATAGTTCAACACAGGGACAAGACGGTAGATCACATAGAAACGGTACCATGGACATTTTTCTTTGATGGATTGGTATACCGACACAGATGCGGTATCGGCCTGGTGATTATTTCTCCTTGGGGGAACCATTTGAGTTTGCATACACCATCAAGCCCTTTACCGCCAATAACTAGGCCAAATATGAAGCTGTGTTGAAAGGATTACAATTACTAGAAGAAGTGGGAGCCGATATAGTTGATATTCTCGACGATTCTTTGTTGATCATAAGACAACTATCGGATGAGTATGAGTGCAAGGATGATATAATAAAATAATACCATGATTTGTGCCAGGTTATAATGGCACGCTTCAGAAACATGTTGTTCACTCACATCCCAAGGGAACAGAATTTGGAGGCAAACGATTTGGCCTAGATAGGATCGGGGTACATGCTGATGGCCAGATCGGTTGAAGTCAAAATCGCGGAAATAGAGGCCGATGATTGGAGATATAATATTATTAACTATTTGAAGGACCCTTCAACATCGGCACCCAGGAAGCTTCGGTATCAGGCGACTTGGTATGTCATGCTCAATGAAGATCTTTATCGCCAGACGACTGATGGCGTTCTCTTCAGATGCATAAGTGTCGAAGAAGATAAAGTAGTAATGTGTGAAGTGCATGACGGGGTATGTGAAACACACCAGTCAACCCAGAAAATGAAATGGTTATTGCGAAGGGCAGGTTACTTTTGGCTGACTATGGTGGAGGACTGAGGAGCCATGTTGAAGATCATCGGCCTCATGGCTCCAGAAGTGATGAGTGATTGTCAACGGAAGTCAACGACGAAGAGAGAGAGGAGACGAAGAGGAGTCGAGACCTATAGTGTCTTGGGCTACGTGTGACTCAGGTACACGGACGGTGAGCGATTGCCAGGCTAAGGGAGCCGCGGAATTGGGCCGGCCCACTCCGGGTACCCAGTGTGAAGATAGCAGACACTTTGCCGGTTTCAGTGTAAAACCGACGCGACCAACCAAGACCGCCCATAAGAGATCCGACAGTCCTAAAGTGAATCCGTAGCTACTACGAAAGCTCTGCATCAAGATAAGTTACCTTTAGTTAGGATTTTACTATTTTTCCTTTTAGGCCCACAGACTGTGTTAGTCGAGTCTGTAAAAGTGCTTAGGGCATTTTGGTCTTTTCTATTTTATTTTGGCGTCAATAAAAAACCCTGAGGGTATATTGGGATTTTCCCTTATTTATTGGGCCGCCTATAAATAGGGCCCCAATCCCCCTAGGGTTTCTTAACTCACTTGAAAGAAAAATTGAGTTCATTTTTTGTCTCGTGCATTCTCTTCTTCCTCTGGCCACCGGACATTTCTTTCCTGTAGCATCATTTCGCAGCCACAGTAGCGCAGCACTAAATTCCATTTAGCCTTGGTTTTTACTCCGGTTTTAATTGGTCTTTTCCTTCTCTCGAGAACCGGCTATATGATTTTTGTGGGAGGCAGCGCAGTTTGGCGTGTTGGGAGGCAGTGCTAAGTGGCACAACGCTCGTGGCACGTTGGCACGCGACAGGTGGAGCGGGCTAGGCGCAGCTCGAAGGAAAGGATGTGGCAGCAGCGCGTTGGCGCACGGGATTCGCACTGCTAGCTGCGTGAAGTGCGTTCGGCGCTGAGGCAGCCAGCGCAGCACGCGCATAGTGCAAGCATACGGGAGCATCACATGCATACTGTTTGTTCGGCCAAATGTTCACAAGATACAAACTTAGAACAATAATTGATTTCTCCTCATTTTGCGTGCACTTGCATTAAATTTCTGGATAGATTTATTTACTGCAAGAGTTTAATTTCAGATTGCACTATGGTTGGCCATTGATATATTTCCGTATCATTAGTCCATTTCAATTCATTTGTAAGCAAAATTTTTCATCTGTAGTTATTTTGTTTGGTTAAATGCATGTGATGATTATCCTTATGATGCTTGGAATGCATGTGAGTTCAATGCATTGTTAGTCTGTGAGAAACCAAGGGTTGGTTTCGGAGTCTGTGATGAGTGATTGACAGATTTTATCCTCTGGTTTTGAAGGGTTCACCAAAGGGTTCGGTGGGTTAGGTTGTTGCGGCTGTTGCAGCGGAGTGTGACTGTCGGAGGGGTCCGACAGTACACGATGACTTGGTTGTACCGAAGGGTTCGGTACTTTGGGTGGTACACCGGAGTGTGTGCCAAAGGTTGTTTACCCGGAGAGGTCTCCGAGGTACTAGATACACTTGTCTGTTTGTCGGTAGTGCGTAGGTGACTTCGGAGGCGACGGACGGTTCGCAACAAGTGAACTTGGGTCAAGCGGGAGGCTTGATGCCAGGTGAGCGGGGAGCTCAGTCACAATGGCTGCGTGGGGTCGAGGTCAGTCCTTGGGTCAAGGTGTGCCAGGCGAATGCAGAGAGTGCGGACCATGGCTCCGGCTGAAGGTACCACGAGATGAAGTCCTCGAAGGCAAGGCACTTCGAAGTACGCTCCGAATGGAGTGACTTCAAAGTATGGTGGACAAGTCCTCAACAATGAGGCAAGTCACATCGAATTGTGCTCCGAATGGAGTGACTTCGGAGTATGGTGGACAAGTATGGTGGACAAGTCCTCATCAATGAGGCAAGGCATTCGAAGTATGGTCCGGATGGAGACACTCGAAGGTTCACCCAACGAAGGTCTCAGAAGTTGAGGTGCATCGAAGGAATCGTCCGGGTGAGATTCATCGAGGAGTGTGCTTGGGGAGAGATACTGTGACGAAGTGCTCATGGAATGCTTCATGCGGAGGCCTTGGACCAAGGAGGGAATTCGAAGGGTGGTACTCCGAAGGTGGGGCTTTGGAGTGTGGCTGACTTGAGGTGCTTCGGTCATGCATGGCTTCGGTACATGGACTGACGAAGTTCGAGCTGAGAGTAGCTGCAAAGCCATGGTGGTCCACTCTAGAGGTGATGGCGCGAAGGCTAAAGGGTTTTGATGGCTTCGGCTCAAAACTATCACTGTATCGAAGGCTGACTTTGGTGAAGCGAAGGCCATTAGGCTCAAGGCTTCTCGCCGAAGCTACCGCACCCTTCGCATGCGAAGGGGGGCTTCAGAAGACTAAAAACTACAAAGGCTGATCATGTCTGTTGTGCAAAAGCTGATGATGTCTCCTCTGCGAAGCTGACAAAAGAAGCCTCCAAATAAAGTAGACTACCATCTGTACCCCCTGTTTTGCTAAGACAAAAAACAGTGTAAACCCTACGGGTAAAGTAGTCTATTCATAAGGCTGAATAGTGCCTATAAATAGTGAAGGCAGGCAAGGCCTGAGTAACACTTGGATCAGCCATTTTAGAACTCTTGTGCTAGCCGTCACATCCTTGTATTAAGTCCGTGAGTTCATTTTGTGTTCCCTATTCAAGTAATGAAACTTTGATTATGTTTTGCATTTACTGCTTGAACTTGTATGCTTGCTTTGCACTGTATGTCTTGATTTCTTTGTGCTCTACTTCTTCCTAGCTTGAGTTTGTGTACAGGATTGTTTTTAGAGAAGTGTGTGTTCATAGTGTGTGTTTGTTTTGTGTAAACCGGAGGCTTATCCTCTCTGATTACTAGCAAAGCACTGTTGGTGGCTTAAATCGAAGCTTGTTTTCTTCCATGTCGAAGTCCTCAACACCGTGTATTCAGTGTGTGTTTGACCTTCGAAATACGAAGCCTAGTACTAGTTCCTAGTGTGGAGTATCTGGTCGAAGTCCGTAGAGGGAAACCACCTCCTACGAAGGGAAACCACCTAGTGTGCGGAGCCTGCACTGACTTAGGAGAGTTGAGTTTTTTGTTTTGTGGGTGGAGCCAAGTATTATTGACTTCGAACTTTTGCTCCTCGCGAAGCCTGATTTCGGAGCTATGAAATACCTCTGAACTAGACCTCCGAAGGGTGTGTTTGAAGCCTGTTCCGCAGGAGACTAGATTAAAACAAAAGGTTATTTTTGGCCTGAAATTTTAAAAGCTCCCATACACCCCCCCTATAGTCACCGTTTCTGGTCCAACAGTCTGCCTTTAAACACTTTTTGGTGTCTTTTCGATTAGGACACTAGTCGTTTTTAGGCTACATTATTTTAGAGATTGTGATTTATTTCTGTTCTGCTAATTGTCTGTTGAGGTGCGTTGGGTGTTTGGAGAAGGCCATTGATTCGATCGAAAGAATTTTTTAGGTGCCCAATCACCCCCCTATGTTCGCTACTCTCGGTCCTACAAATGGTATCAGGGCCTAGTTAAGGTTTTTTCCATACCTTAATCGGTTCTAACCCAAGGTAGCGATCATGACTTCTTCTAGCAAGGTTCTGTCCCTTGAGGTTTTTGGCTACAACTATTGGAAGACTCACATGCGAGCCTATCTTTTGAGCCAGAGCTCAGGGATATGGGACATGTGTGTTCACGCAACATTCACTATGCTTCCGACTGAAGAGCAGACTACCCTTGAAATAGTCGCTCCGCATGACCTGAACAACAAGGCAGTGAACATACTGTTTTCTGGATTTGGTCCTAGTGAGTTTGAGCGTGTTAGACATCTCGACACGCTCGAGAGATCTGGTCTACCCTCTTGGCACACCATGAGGGGACAGCTCAGGTCACGGCTAGGCTCTATCAGACCTACCGGGGAAAACTGTTGAAGGTTTGTTTGGTCGTTTTTAGTCGATCATTAACAAGCTTCGGGCCAACAAGGCCGATCATGATTAGCTGGTCTCAGATCACGAATAGACTCTCAAGGTTCTTCATACCTTGGACCCTAAGATCTAGGAGATCAAGGTATCCTCTATTGTTGAGAGCGCTTCCTATGATACCTTGACTGACGCAGAGCTTTTCTGTAAGCTCAAGGCCTTAGAGGTTGATATCTAGTTGAGATCAAATCTCAGTGGTTCTAGCTCAAAAACACTGGCCCTTGCGACACCTTCTGCTGATCCTACTGCTTTGAGTTATACTTTTTCCTCTTTGATGTCTATCACTAAGGAACGATTGGATTTGCTAGGAGATGACTACCTTTGTCTGTTCAATAGTCGTGTTCGTCGTGTCTATGATAAAAGAATGTTCAAACGACATGGCACAAAACATGGTTGCTTTGAGTATGGTGATCCAGGTCATTTCATCGTCGACTACCCCAAGCAGAACACACACAAGAAGGGCATCTATGGTGGCTCCTACGACTCCAATAATCAAGACAACTCCACCTTCACAAAGGGCAAGCCCAAGATGAGGTTCTTCCGAAAGGCCCTAAAGGACTAACGGTGTGAGAACAAGAAGCGAGACAAGGCCTTCTTCGCCGAGATGGAGAGAAGCTACTCCAAGAGATCATCATCTTCTTCCTCTTCATCGAGCTCAAGGGCTCCCCGACAACTCCAACAACGATGACGATGAAAATGTATCTTCCTATGAACAAGAAGTCATTGAATTAGTTGAAGAGAACCGCCAGGAGTTAAGATATCGGGAGAAACTGCTTAGAGGGGCTAAGAAGAGGATAGATGAGCTTGAGAGTGAGCTTTCCATGGTCAGTGGTAAGATTGAGAGTCTGTCTTCTTTCCCTTGCTTGGGTGATAGCAGTGAGTGCCCTAACTGTGAGGTGCTGTTGTGTGACCTAACGACTCTGAAGTCTAGGTACATAGAGAGGGTAGATGAGAGAGACGCTTTGGCCGCTGAGCTTGAGAACGCTCAGCTGGAACTGAAAGATGCTCATGCCAATATCGTTTGCCCTGTAGAGACTACCCATCCCACTTATCTGATCTAGCTGAGATGAGAGCAAAGGGAGATGAGCAGTTGGGTGAGTTAGAGAGAGTAAGAGTTGAGTTGGAGCATACTAAGCTTGAGCTTGAGACATTGTCAGTTCCACCAACTGTTTGTGAGAACTGCTTGTCCCTTAGATTGGAACTAATCAAGCTAAAAGCTGAGAAGTCTATCCAAGTTGATAGAGCGTGTGAAATCTGCTTGTCTCAGGTGGAGGTGCTTCCTTTAGAGAGGAGCTAGCTGATGCTCAGAATGAGAACTCTTACCTCCAGCAGATCCTGAGTTGGGTGAGTTCTAGAGATCCACAACTCGGCATGATGATCTAGCAGTTCAAGAGGCAAGATGGGTTTGGAGTAGGTTACACCAAAGCTGACTTTGAGAGTGCCCTGAGTCATGTAGTGGAGTGGAGTAAGATGACTCCAGAGCAGAGATATCCCAAGACTCACTCCACTAAGTCTTTTCAGGCCTGTCAGCCCAAGGATGGAGTGTTCCAAGAACAACCTAAAGCTCCACCCAAGAAGCCTATTTGGATCCTGAAGCCCAAGCAGCTCCATACTACTCATGACTCTCTCCCTGGACCCTCTCACACCAAAGAGTCTACACCCAACACCACCAAGCCCAAGAACCCCAAGCCTCAACCACATCCCAAGACACCTATGATTCTTTCTGCTTTCCTTCTTTTGAGTAGATGGCTCGACACTAGTTTAGCTCCTTTGCTTAACCTGGTGTCGGACTGTTTGCTCCCCCTTATGACCATTGATATTGTAGGATCGAGGCATGGAGGACGTATGGATCATGGATTCAGGATGCTCTTGCCACATGACGGGACATCATAGATGGTTCTCCAACCTCACTTCCCTGAGCTCCAAGGAGTACATCACATTCAGGAACAATGGTCAAGGGAAGGTACATGGCATTTGTTCAATTCGAATCTCTGAGCATTTCTCTTTGAAGAATGTTGCTTTGGTTGGAAACTTGAGTTTTAATTTGGTCTCTATTTCGCAACTTCTTGAGGATGGTTTAGAGGTTAATTTTAAGAAGGGCATGTCTTCCGTTGTTGATTCTAGAGGATCCTTGATTTGCCAGATCTTACCCTTCGGTAAGGTTATTCGCATTGATTTCTCTACTTCTTTTGGCCCTTCTCGCTGTTTGATCGCTGGATCCTCTTCCGAGCTCTGGAGGTGGCATAGGAGGTTAGGTCATTTGATCTTTGATCTGCTAGTCAAATTGAGCTCTATGGACCTCATTCAAGGATTGCCCAATCTTAAGATCGACAAGGATCTAGTTTGCCATCCCTGTCAAATTGGGAAGATTATTGCCCCTTCTCACGCATGGTGACTTAGGTGATGACTTCGTACCCGGGAGAGATTTTACACATGGATACTATTGGTCCAACTCGGGTACATTTAGTCGGTGCGGAGTGGTATGCTCTTGTGACAGTTGACGATTTTTCTTGATTCTCATTTGTTTTCTTTTAGGAGTCTATGGATGAGGATTTCCAGTTTATTCATGATCTAATCCTGAAGCTGAAGAATGAGAACAATGGTCGGATGTGAGCAATTTGCTCTAACAATGGCTCAGAATTCAAGAATTCTCAGTTCGCTAGCTTCTGTAGTGAGTAGGGTCTTGAGCACCAGTTTTCTGCTCCTTACACTCCCCCACAGACCGGCATTGTGGAACGAAAGAACCGCACACTGGTCGAGATGACCAAGACGATGCTTGATGAGCATTGGACTCCTAGGCGCTTTTGGGATGAAGCCATGAACACGGCTTGCTATCTGGCCAACCGTATTTTTCTTAAAGCTTACTTAGGTAAGACTTCATATGAGTTGCGGTTTGCAGACAACCCAAGGTGAGTCACTTGCGAGCGTTTGGCTGCACGTGCTTTGTGCTCAAGAAGGGAGGGCATTTGGACAAGTTTGAGTCTCGTTGCTGGGATGAAGTTTTTCTTGGTTACGCTTTGCATTCTCGAGGCTTCCGTGTTTGGAACCTCGACTCCCAGCAGCTTGTCGAGACGTGCAAGGTTTCTTTCGATGAGTCCATGCCTTTGCTTGGAGAGTCCATCTTCGAGGATGTGAAACCTAGGGAGGTCGCACTGTGTTTTCTGTCTTTATGATGAGTGATTGACAAGGTTGAGCGATCTGGTAAGATCAGTGAGTGAAGGCTTGATTGCATCGATGGGATCAATGTGTTGTTATGGAAAGTGGATGCCGAGGAGATCGGTGTGCGTTGCGTCTTTTGTTTTGGCTTGTCTTCTATGTGCATGGTCGAGGTGCTAACCAATTGTCAACGGCGGGTGATCAAGGGTCGAGCGGGGAGCTCGATGCTAGAGGATCAAGGATGCCTGGTGAAGTTGGAGATGATCTCAGCAGTGCATGAGGAGATAGAGAAAGACATGGACAGATGGATGATCGAGACAGGGTGACGGTCAAGTCAGCGAACGGGAGGCTAGTGCAAGTGATCAGGCGGCTCAAGGGGATCAAGAGCAGGAGAGACTTGCTAGCAGTTGAGTTCGCGAATTGACGTCACATGTCGGTGATCGAGGAGGCTTTGTCAGTTTTTGCTAAAAACCATCTCATCTTTAAATGGTTCTTTAATTCCAAGAATTAGGAGTCTATTTGTGTTTAGTATTTCAGTTTAAAGTGTAAACTTTTGGTATGTTTTAGAATTTTCTAGTTCTGAAAATGTATTAAAAGTTTTGAGTCAAGTTGTGTAACATCCCAAGAATTAAAAATAAATAAAATAAGGAAAATGATTTTTCAGGAATTGAAAGGATTTGTTTTATTAGAGAAAAGACCAAGAGAACCCTATTAAAGCCAAACAAGGGGAAATACTTAAAATTCAAACCTGGGAAATTTATGGTAGGATCTATAGGCCAAGAAATATTTTTAGGAATTTTTACAAAATTTTATAAACAGTGATTCAACCTCTAAGAAAATAAATGAATTACTAGAATTATTTTAATTAGAAAATGCATTTAAAATCCTGTTGGGCTGCAAACCCCCAATCTGCCTCAGCCCGGCCTAGTCCACTGCTCGTGTCTCTGCCATGTGGGACCGACATATCGGCACCGCTTCCCCCTCTCTCCTTCGCGCCCGCGCCACCTTGGCCCGCCAGTCAGCCTCGTCGCTTTCCCCCTTTCCCCTCTGTCTGCCCGGGCCCGTCGGTCAACCCTTTCTTTTTCCGCTCGCCCACCGACAGGTGGGGGCCACCTATCGGGACCTTGTTCCTCGATGGAAAGGGATCCCCCCTTTCCATCGGCGGCGACGCCCCTGCCAAATCTGCCTCCGCTTGTTGCCATGCACCCAATTGAGCCCACGCCGAAGCTTACCATCCATCGGTGATCGCTTTCCTCTGATTCACCATGCGTTTTTGGCTTAGATGGCAAGTACCCGTGCTTTTGGAATCTCACCGGCGCTAGTTGCAATCCCCTCTCGATTTCCCTCATTCCGCTTGCCATAGCAACGCTGGTGACCTCCTATTTAAAGCCCTCACCCTCGTCGCATTACACCCACACCGAAATCATCGAAGCCACACTCTGCCAAAGCCGTGCGACACCAAAATGCCCGCCGCCTTTGTTTCCCCTCTAGCAAGACTTTGCTGGAGCCTCGAGCCGCCACCGCCCTCACCGTCGACACCACCATGATCGTCGTCGCTCACCCGACCCCGGCCTCACCTTTGTTGGCCGTGAGGTCCACCGGAGACCGCCGCCGCCGTCGAACCCGAAAAGCTTCATCGCTCCTCTTCGTCACCGGTCACCGCCAGCTCAACGCCGCTGCCACCGCCGGTACCCCCGTGTTCCTCGTGGCCCCCTCTTTCCATTTTAGCCTTTAGTTAGGCCGATTAGCCCTCGTCGATGCCGGAATTGCTCGCCGTCGTGCCGCCGGAGTCGGGAATGAAGCGGGTAATTACCCCTTCGGCAGGTGTCGTGCCGGACGAAGTCCTGGCCGCACGATCATGATCTAACGGCACTGATTAGATCCCTTTGGAATCTAATCAAAGCCGTTGATCTGCGTTGAAAAGGTATCGGCTAATCTCGGCCTTTGATCGCTATTTAAAACCCTGGCTCGATCTCGTGCGTCCACGCGTACCGGTTCGGTCCCTCATCTGCCCTCATTTGCCCGCCACTATTGTTATCAATAGGAGTGGCGGGCAGATGAGGTCAGCGCGCCGGCCACCACTGTGTCAACAGCAGTAACGGGCGCGCTGACCTCATCTGTCCGCCACTGCCGTGTATAACCCATAACACAAAATGTTGTGATCCATAATTCACAGTCCCACAAACCAAAACACAGAAATTATATGCTTCACACAACCATCCAAGTACACAGCAGCAAAACATCCACATATCCACATACACATCCACAACAGCAACACATCAACACAACAACCATCCATCTCATCAATTTACAAATTTACAAAGTTTTCATTATTTGCTTCACACAGCCATCTACATACACAGCAACAACAACAACACATCTCATCAATTTACAAATTTACATTTCATCACACATCAAGTCTAAAAAGTTTACATCTATCAAAATTTCAAAATTAACCATTGTTTCACAAATACATGCTCATGCGGTTTATGTTTTCTTCGAAGGCCAACTCATATCTTGCACATCTATTGATAACAAATTCTTATCGATTTGTTATGCTTTGCCTTTTCATTCATACGGCCCAATCATACAGAGTTGGATGCTTGGTCACTTCACTCTCAGGATCGAACAATGCTCCAAGCTCACGAAGAATCTCATGCATCGTGAAGCGGCACATCCTTGATACGATTTCGTACATTTGTGATTCTGAGAGTTGGCTCTTCGAGGCAACGGTTGATGGAACTGACGCCTGCATACGTAACATATAAGTACATACGCTGCAAGTTATATTAGATTAACACACAAGAAATCAACTTACTTCTTTAGTATCCTCAGATACTGTCCACCCAAACTTTCCTAAGTTATTGCTCATGAAAGTACAAGTATAATAGCCGCAATGCACGGAACCAAGAGATTGTTTGTGACACTTCAGAATAGACAAAGTTAGAACGATATATAGTTTGGCTTTATCAATTGAATTAAGAAATTTAAAAATATAATATTACCGGATAGTTGGTTCTGATAAGCATATATTTCGGACTTTGTGGATCATGTGGGCCACCTAACTTTTCCACGTAATATTTGTATGCACTCTGAATAACATTTAATATATCTTGATATTCTTTTTTGGGTTTGTCGAGTGAGTCGAGCACATAAACCCTTGAGCTCTTTGGGTATATCAGAAGTGCAATCCAACGATCACTATCGAAAGAAGTAATATATGATTATGTTAGTTTCATAATCGATAAAACATGATTAACTGGATATATTGGGTATACTTACTTAAAGTTATATGCCCCACTTATCATTTCTCTGTCCTTCCATTGATCCATGCACCGCGCAATATACAACGCGACACAATTCCTTTTCTTCTTCTTAAGTGCATCTTCGTCTTTATTGAACATATTTCTTTGATATTTTTTCTTACCCGCAGTCCAGTACTTGCTATCGTTCTGGTTTAGTGTCGGGTTCAGCGCACTTTGGCTTATGAATGATGGGTTCAAGTACCCATACATATTAGACGCGTCACAACATGAATTACAACTGCATATGTTATGAAACAATATTCAATATAAGACATTATTTATTTTTGCTCTGTATTGACAAAGTATAAAGTACTTACATGCACCAGAGCATCATGCTTGTGATGTTGGTTCACTGCAGACGAAACATCCGATGGAAGTCGTCGAAAAATAGTGCAAGCTTAAACCCTGGGCAGTTGAATATTTCTTGTGGAACCTTCAGTTCTATTTGTGTAACTCCTAACGAAGACGCTTCGAGGTACGAGTCATGAAATGTTTTCATCATCCAAGGCATACTCTTAAGTACTTCTTGGGGTAATAATGGTTTGCTTGGTTCGTATTCGATATAATCCTCGTATTCGTAGGTTTATTTATCAATAGAAAGTGAGCCCGCATGCTTTTGTACTAGAGCCTTTATGAGAGCCGCTTCGGGCGTAGGACGTGTTTGCCCCATAGTAGTAAAAAATTTATGCATCTCAGATTTCGGCGCAGAACACTGCCCAGCTTGAACAGTTATCTTGTGGATTGCTGGCTTTTGGCATGCATCTTGTTTTTTAGGCTCGGCAACTAGCACTGGCACTTTTGTTATGGGCTTGGCCACTGGCAACTGAGGCTCAGCCGGAACTGGCACTTGAGGCTCAGACGGAACTGGCACTTGAGGCTCAGCCGGAACTGGCACTTGAGGCTCAGCCGGAACTGGCAATGGCATTTGATCTGGCTCTGGCACATTTGTGATGGGCTCATCAGTGGGCTCAAGCACTGGCACTGGCTTTGTCACTTGAGTATCAGAAGTCACTTTCGATTCTATCACTTTTGCCACTTTATCAGGCACTAGCTCTTCCTCTGCCTCTTCCTCTATCTCACGCTCATCAACAGGTGACAAAGCTCCTATATTTTGCACATCCTGAGATGAAAGATATGTGGGGGATTGTGATGAGACAATAGGCGATTTACTCTGAGAACTTGTCTGCAGTAATTTGATATCTCGGCTCACCCATAGGACAAAGTTATTCAGAGCATCTCCGATTGTCTCAATCCCCTCATCAGGCATTGGAAGATCCAAGGGGTCATTAATAAATTTGTCGTTGGTGGTCTCATTGACCTGAACCTTGGTGTTGGGGGAAAATATCTCATCTTCGGGGTTATTGCCGAAGCAGCATAAAGACAGCCAACCAGTTCGAAGATTGTCCGAAGATCATCTTCGAAGATGCTCAGAACCCCGTTCGAAGCCCGAAGACAGGCACTGGTTCGAAGTATGTCTTCGAACTAAAGCCCTTCAAGATCTTTTCTGCCAGCTAAGATGGAAGACTTATCTTCTATCCTATTAGATTAGTCTTTTACCATTTTAGCCCTATTAAGGAAACCGAATAGTTTCCTTAATGTCGGTTGTAATAGAGGGGTAAATAGGTCTTTTCCTTAATGTTTAGGCCTATAAATACCCCCCATTTCACCCTGTAATAGGGACCGAATACAAGTGATTCAATACACACTTTCGAACTATTCTAAGCTATTATCCTTTCGGAGGCTTAGAACAGTTTGCTTCACAAACACTTCGTTTGTTAGTTTCTTTTCTACAGAAACCTGTTAGCGTAATCTTTTACGCCAACAGTTGGCGCCGTCCGTGGGGAACCTAGTCCGAAAAACTTCGTTCTCTACCAACTTCTTACATCATGCCTCCTAAGCGGAGCGCACCTCGCAATCCCACTCGGAGGTCCTCTCGGATCTCCGGAGAGATACCCTTCAACACAGTCGAAGTCGGGGGGTCTTCGACTATCCCTCCACCTCAAACTCCGGAAGGGGCTTTTATCCCTCGAGGATACGAAGCCTCTCCGTCAACCCCTTCCATACTTCGACCGCCCGGAGCCACTCCGCCACCCTCCATCCCGATTCGAACTGATCATACCAGTTCTCAAGACCCGGAAGGTCCTTCTGGAGGAGATGAAGATAGCCTTGGAGATATGGCCACTCAAATGGCCAACCTTCAAGCCGAGGTAGCAAGGTGGCGGCAAGAAGCTGCGAACAGGCTTCGCTCTCAGGCCACCCCAGCTATCCCCGAAGTGCCCGAAGACGACGATCTTGGTTATCCCGAAGCCCCGGAGAACGCCTCTTACGACAATGAATCTCCGTTGCATCCTGAGCTGCAGAAGGTTCGCTTCGATCCGAAGTTTAAAACCTCGAAGCTCTGCAAGTATGTCGGAGATGAAGATCCCGGAGAGTTCGCGCGTTCTTATGCCCTAGCGATTGAGGCTAGCGGCGGAGACAGAGACACTATGGCGAAGTGCTTCCCGTTAGCTCTTCAAGGAGTGGCGTTGAGATGGTTCTGGTCTTTAAAGCCAGGATCAATCAATTCGTGGTCACAGTTGAAGAGGAAGTTTATAAGTAACTTTCAGGGCACCTTCGTGCCCCCCATGTCAACAGGAAGCCTTTTCCAAGTGAAACAGCTCCCCGGAGAAACATTGAGGCAGTACTTCAAGCGCTTCGCTCACACGAAGTCGCAAATTCGGGGGCTGTCCACATCCTCAGTGGTTGATGCGGCTCGGGAAGGCGTCAGTCATAAAGGCCTTCTGGATAAACTGCATCGGAAGAGCATCACCACAATATCACAGCTGATGTCATACTTCGAGGAGTATGCGAGGTCAGAAGAGGGTTGGCTTCGGAGGACTGCTGCTACTTCGACAGTATTGCAAGAAGTTAAAGCAGAGGTGAAGACTTCGGCACAGCCGCAAGAACCAGTCTTCGAAGCGCAGCATGATCGAAGAAGAGGGCAAAAGCACCCTCGCTCTGAAGTCTTGAACATTGCACCCCCACAGAAGTTTGCACCAAGAGCTCCACAGTCTGCGGGGAACAAGTCCAGCGGCTGGAGGCCGCCAGGGAAAACGGCTGGCAAGGGCCAGACCCTTTTTTGCTGTATTCATGGAGAGAATCGAAGCCATGCAACTGACACTTGCAAGGCTATCCTTACCCTAAGGGGAGAATACTTGGAAAGAACTTCGGGTCGAGGCAGTACCGACCGAAGCCCAGCAGCAGCGCGCCCGGACCCAGTCCAGGCTGTGGCGCGGATAGAAAATTTTGATGCTGCAAGGCACCCTCCGGTGGCCAATGTTATGCCACCTCCGAAGCAAGAAGAAGGGCAAGATAGAGGAAAGAGAGTAGTTCTCCCTATCTCCGGAGGAGGTACCCTCGGAAGCATGTGCAAGAGACAGCGAAGAGAATACGTTCGGGAGGTAGGCCATATTGGGACTTCGTCATCTGCAGCTGCAATGCCGGAGTGGTCTCATGTTCCAATATCTTTCTCTGCGGAGGATGCAGCTGGTATTAAGTTCCCGCATGCAGATCCATTGGTTATCACTGCTGATATTGCAGGGACTGAAGTCCGAAGGGTGCTAATTGACGGAGGTAGCTCGGCAGACATCATTTTTGTGCAAGCCTTCGATCAGTTATGCATTTCCCGGAAGCATCTCCTCCCAGCGGCTCGTCCTCTGCAAGGCTTCGCAGGACCTCCGCTTGATGCACTCGGCCAGATAGGCTTGGAAGTAACCTTCGGAGAAGGTTTACTAGCCCGAACTGAAGAAGTTATCTTTGATGTGGTAGATGCCCCGTATGCTTATAATGTCATCTTCGGACAAGGCATGTTGAATCAGTTCGGAGCTGTGGCGCATCACAACTACTTGTGCATGAAGATGCCCACACAAGCAGGAGTCCTGACAATCTTCGGAGATCAAGCCATGGCTCGGAGGGCAGAATATGGTCATGGTCCTCCTCTCGATCCGAGGCAAGTAAATAGTGTCCAAGATAATGAAGAAATTTTTTCAGCCTCCTCCGAAGCTTCGAAGAAGTCGTTTCCGAGACCAAGTCCCGAAGGAGAGATTGCAACGAAGATCATTGTTAAAGATGGTCAAGAATACACTTTTCAATTTGGTAAAGATTTACCTCCTGAAGTTGCAACCTCCTTGGAAAAAGTCGTGGAAGAAAATTTGGATGTCTTCGCTTGGTCTGACGAAGATATCACCGGAGTCGATCGGGATATTATTGAGCACAGTTTGCTTGTAAACCCGAAGGCCCGGCCTGTTCGACAAGGGCTCCGGAAGATGTCCGCAGAGAGAGCTGCTCTAGCTAAGGACGAAGTTGAAAAACTGTTGAAGGCTGGGATTATCAGAGAAGTGGCCCATACAGAATGGTTAGCCAACCCAGTCTTCGTCAGGAAGAAGTCTTCCGGGAAGTGGCGCATGTGCATTGATTTCACATCTCTGAATAAAGCGTGCCCACGTGACCCCTACCCCATGCCCCGAATTGATCAACTAGTTGACTCCACTGCAGGTTCGGAGTTACTAAGCTTCCTTGACGCGTATTCTGGTTATCATCAAATATGGTTGAAGCGCGAAGATGAAATCAAGACGAGCTTTGTAACTCCTTCGGGAGTCTTCTGCTATGTAAGAATGCCCTTCGGCCTAAGAAATGCCGGGGCTACTTTTTCAAGATTAGTTGCTAAGGCTCTAGGTCATCAACTAGGCCGTAATGTAGAGGCCTATATGGATGATATTGTAATAAAGAGTGCTTTAAAGCACCAACATAGCCTAGACTTAGCAGAAACATTCAATAGCCATCGGGCATGTGGGATCCGTCTTAACCCCGAAAAATGTATATTCGGAGCTAAGGCTGGAAAGTTGTTAGGGTACTTAGTTTCAAGCAGGGGAATTGAAGCTAGCCCTACTCAAATAACTGCGCTGCAGAAGATGGCTCCTCCGGAGAATTTAAAGCAAGTGCAAAAGCTGACTGGACGTCTGGCCGCACTTAGCAGGTTTTTATCAAGGTCTGCGGAGAGGAGCTTGCCAATATTTAAAGCTTTGAAAGGGTCCGAAGATTTTGCATGGACACCGGAGTGTTAGAAAAGCTTCGAAGATATTAAAGATTATCTCAGCAATCTTGCTACACTCACGGTGCCTATTGCGGACAAAACCCTACTCCTGTATCTTGCAGCTACAGGTTCAGCTGTCAGCGCAGTCCTTGTCAGAGAAGCGGATATCAATGGGAAGTTGGTCCAAAATCCTATCTATTTTGTATCCGAAGCATTGTCAGGAGCGAAGACAAGATACTCCGAACTTGAGAAGTTCGTTTATGCTCTGATAATGGCTTCGAGGAAGCTAAGACATTATTTTTTGGCTCATAATGTAATTGTGCCAACTTCGTATCCTTTAGGAGATATGCTCCGAAGCAAAGATTCCACTGGAAGCATTGGAAAGTGGGCAGTAGAGCTAGCACCCTTCGGCATATCTTTCCTGGCAAGGACAGCTATCAAATCTCAAGTCCTAGCAGACTTTGTAGCAGAGTGGACTCCACCTGCGAAGTTGACTCCAGAGAAATCAGATGACGGAGTTTGGATTATTTACTCCGATGGGGCTTTCCAAGCATCCGGAGCAGGCATTGGGGCAGTATTGATTTCACCGTCAGGGCAAAGAGCAATGTACTCCGCAAGACTCAACTTTAAGTCTACCAATAATATAGCGGAGTACGAAGGGATTTTATTGGGACTCCGGAAAGCACGTGCTCTAGGGGCTACAAGGATAATTATAAAAACAGATTCTCAGATAGTAGCAGGGCACGTAGACAAAAGTTTTCAAGTCCGACATCCACAGCTTGCAAAGTATTTAGAAGAAATCCGCAAGATCGAAGCACACTTCAAGGGTATTTCCATTCGGAGTATACCAAGAGCTGAAAACGTGCAAGCGGACATTTTAGCGAAGGCTGCAGCCGGAGCTGTGGATGTGCCTGACGAAGCTTTCTATGAGGAGCTCAATGTACCTTCGGTGCCAAAAAGTCCACTGCAGGGAGACCCAAGCCTGCTTCGAAAAAGGCTTCGAACACTACTACTTCTCCGGGTCTTGGCACTGGAATTACTTCTTTCCCCGGTTTCCGAATCATAACTCCCGCACCAATATTTCCTCCTACTGTGATTGTCAAGGACTCTCTTTTGCAGGTCGAAGGCCCCAACTCAAAGGACTGATCCAAATATTTGGTCGATGGAGGGCACAGACCTTGGTCATCGGCGATTTGGGGATTTCTCCCCCCTGCCGCCATGGATGTCGCCGCCTGCATCGACGGTTCCGCCGCCAATGTTGCCGCTGCTGCCGCTGCGGCTGCCTGTTGCCGAGCCAAAGCCGAAGGAGGCGCAGATCCCTTGGTCTTCACCATTACGATCACTGGATTGTTCGGAGGAAATGGAGGCTAGGGCTCAAGAACTCAAAAGCTAGGGCCCAAGAACTCAAGGGGCTCAAAAAGCTTTTGACTCTGAGAAAGCGGTGAAAAGGTAATCGGGTAAGTTTTAGGCCCTCTATTTATAGCCTAAATATTCCGTTTGTTACCGTTTTGGCTCTGCCCTTTCGCATTCTCGCCCGTTATTTTCCTCCGAAAATAACGCATCATATAACTTCCGTTAGAAGAAACAGGCTAACGGCTATTTCTTCTAAGTCTGGAAAGTCTTCAATCTTTCTAAAGATACTTCTAAGTTACTTCGAATGTAACTTCTTCGAATGCCAATTCGAAGCATATATCTCCACTTAATTCGGAGATGATATAAATCTGTTAACCCCTACGCATGATTACTTTTCTTGCGTATACTGCTCTCCTAAACGTTACAAGTCAACGGAGAAGCGTATTCGAGGGGCTACTGTTGGGGGAAAATATCTCATCTTCGGGGTTATTGCCGAAGCAGCATAAAGACAGCCAACCAGTTCGAAGATTGTCCGAAGATCATCTTCGAAGATGCTCAGAACCCCGTTCGAAGCCCGAAGACAGGCACTGGTTCGAAGTATGTCTTCGAACTAAAGCCCTTCAAGATCTTTTCTGCCAGCTAAGATGGAAGACTTATCTTCTATCCTATTAGATTAGTCTTTTACCATTTTAGCCCTATTAAGGAAACCGAATAGTTTCCTTAATGTCGGTTGTAATAGAGGGGTAAATAGGTCTTTTCCTTAATGTTTAGGCCTATAAATACCCCCCATTTCACCCTGTAATAGGGACCGAATACAAGTGATTCAATACACACTTTCGAACTATTCTAAGCTATTATCCTTTCGGAGGCTTAGAACAGTTTGCTTCACAAACACTTCGTTTGTTAGTTTCTTTTCTACAGAAACCTGTTAGCGTAATCTTTTACGCCAACACTTGGTATAGTCAGCAGAAATAGGCCGATTGTGAAATAAATCCCCAGGCATAGCAATGCCTCATGCAGCCTCTTGGGAATGCCCTTTGCGCCCTATCGGTACATGCAGGCTACATGGTGTGTCCTCTTTAATATAATTTACAGGAAATTTGTCTTGTACTGAGCCAACACTTCTTGGTACATCGAGTCGTACCTCTGGCACAATTATTTGTCCCGGAGACACCAAGGTGTTGACGGCGTTCAGAAGTGTCAACTTCCAGCTTCGGAAGGAACATGCTCAGCATTTTCCAGTGAAGGCCATCAACGATCGGTGGTATACCAACTGGATCCTCCGGTGGTTTTACGCCGAAGTCGGAGAGGACTCCAGCTTCACAGGGCCCCTTCAAGAGATCTGGTTCACGAAGGAGGCTGAAGTTACTCCGAACCCAAGCCTACTCTCAACGCGGCTTGGGTTACTTTCTTCGATAGCCAGCCGTATGAGCATGCGAGATCTGGCAGAGGAATTCATCGCCCTCCGAATCCTGCCTCTCGGAGCAGAATGGCCGATTGCGTTTCAAAATGCTTCGGAGGGAGAGCTTCAAACCCTAGGTAAATCTTCGCACTTCCTACATTAACACATTAGGAAATAAATAACATACTTATGAAATGCTACCTCTTTTCAGCGGCTCGTTTGGCGCTAGCTCTAGAGCAGATCACAAAGGCCACCGAACGGGTGCTCGGAGCCCCTACGGTGGTGGAGAAACAACGAAGGGTGGAGCTGGTGGGAAGCTAGGAGCACTTCAATAGGGTGTGGAGTGCTCTTAGAAAGGAGCCTCCACCTCTACCAGACTTCGACTAGACCGAAGTGGCTCCTCGGAAGAGGAAAGCCATTGCCGAGCCCTCCAAGAAGACCGCTAAGACCCCCGTCAAGAAGTTGAAGAAGATGTCGAAGCCTCCTCCTCAACAAACTCCAGTATCTTCACCTTCCTCCTTGGGCATTCGGAGCTCGTCTTCGGAAGACTCCAATGTCCGAATGGGGAAGGCCCTTGAGGATTATTTTGCCAAGGATAGTGAGGACGAGTCCCAGGGTGCAGTCGGAGCTTCTTGTCAAGTAGATGCGGTAGCAGATACAGCACGCTCCTCCGAGCCCATCGCCGTAGGCTCAGAACTTGAGGCAGTTATTCCCAACTCACCCGTGGCCGGGGTAATAGTGCGGGAGATCGGGGCATCTACAGCGACTGCACCAGAGCAGACTTCGGGGGATGACCTCGAAGAGTACCTTTGAATGTATGAAGTCCTGGAGGACCCTACAATTCTCCCTCAAGGTGCGGACGAATGTATACATCGAAGCTTTTCCCTTTGCAATTCCTGCAATAACTATTACACACAAATATTCACTGAATACCTTAATTTTTATAGGTGCATCCAGGAGCACCATGGCTCCAATCACCGATGGAGCTTCGGCTTCTCTTGGAGTTGAGGCTTCGGCTGTCGTAGTGGCTCCAACGACCGGAGTTGTCTCGGGCAAAGTAGTTCCGACCGAGGGGGCAACGGTTGAAGGAGGATCTACTTCAGCTGGAGTTCTAGCTTCGACCTTTGTGCCAGGGAGGGGCAAGAGAATGACAAGCTTTGGTCCTCTCCCTGCCTTGACGATGACGCTCTCCTCCAATGATCCTTCAGCGAACAACTCAGAGGAGGAGGCTGCAGTAGACGATCGCCTGGCCCTGTCCTGGCTCCCTCTACTGGCTCCGTTCTTGGAGCAACGGACAGGGCTCCGGACGCTTCTAGAGCCCTTGGCGGACAAAGGCCAAGATGTCGCGAACTCCGAATTGGTCTCCATCTTGAGCAAAGCCAGAGCCCCGGAGCTCGATTTGGCCCTCGAAAGGGCTACCCTTCAGGTATGCAGCGTACAAAAAGTGTATTCAATCAATAAATGAAATTACTTGGTACTTACTTTTCTTTTTTGCATCAATTTGTCCTTGCTAGAGCGGCAGCGACATCCAATGAGCTCGAAACTAATCAGCTCAAAAGGAAGGTTACTACCCTCTAGTCTGCCCTTAAGAGCTCCGAAGACAAAACACTATGACTGGAGGAAGAACTCCTAGAGGAACGGAGGGCCAGAGCCACCACCGACGAAGCACTTTGGACCGATCAGTACAACAGCACTGCACTCAAAGCTTTGGCCCAAGAGACCGAGGCTGAGTGTGTGGTGCTCAGAGCAGAGGTCGAGAAGCTTCGACAAGTAGCAGCAAACTCTAGCGCACAACTCGTGGAGCTCCAAGACTTAATTCAACAAGCGATGGCTCAGAAGAGTACTTTGCTATCCAAGATGGCCGAAGTGTCTGCTGCTGCTGGGCTGGAAGTGGCGGAAGTAAAGAATGTTGCCATTGCGGAGCATACCATGGATACCCTCTAGGGTACTTTGGAATACTTTGGCACGATGTGCCCTTCATCTTCAGCAGTGGCAAGCGAGCCCCTCGAATGGAAGCTAAAGATGATCCAGGTGGTGACGAAGTTGATGATGGGCCTTGGGGTTTGTTACGGAGAGATCTCTAGGCAGGTTGCCGGAATCAGTGTCCTTCGTCATATCGAAGCCCTTGGGATTTCTGTTGCTCTGGTGGGGGTTCAACGCCTGTAGGCTTCGCCGACGAAGACCTATTGCGTCCTTCGCAGGATGTAGCCTCTACTTGGGAAGCTTTCCGGGCAATTTGGAAAATGGACCACAAAGCTGTAGCCAAAGCTTGGATCGACGAGGCTCGCTGGCAGAAGCAAGCTCATACGAAGCCTCCGCTTCCAACTTCGCCGACTCCAACCCCGCCAGCTCTGCCAGCCGACCCGCAGGTTTAGCTTTATAGGGCGCTTAAGCATGTACAAAAATCTTGTAAAAGCCCTTATATGAATGAAAAGTTTATAAACGAAGAATCTTTGTTTGGGTGTTTATTCTTTAGGTTTTCCTATGCACTTCGAAGCTCGACTTCGAAGTATTGGAACTTAGCGAAGGGCTCCGCCAGCAGTGGGCTGTCCTTGAAAGCTTAAGGCCTTATCGACGCTCACGCTTCTCGGTTCCTGAGGAGCCATGCTGAAGAGCGTGGACCTCATGGCTCCAGATGTGATGAGTCATTGTCAATGATAGTCAAAGAGGACAGAAGAAGAGACTGTCGGGCCGCGTGTGACTCAGGTACACGGGTAGCGAGTGACTGTCGGGCAGAGGGGCCGCGAAGTCAGGCTGGCCCAATCCGGGTACATGGGCCAGGAGCAGTAGAACACCCACTGGGCTGTTTACCAGGATTGACTCAGGTACACGGGCGGTGAGCGATTGCCGGGCTGAGAGAGCTGTGGAGTCGGGCCGGCCCAATCCGCGTACCTGGTGCAAAGTCGGTGGAGGCTTTGTCAGTTTCGGCGCAAAACTGACGACTGCTGATCTTGTATCGGACTGTCCAGAAGAGAAGCCGTAGTCGCTATGAAAGCTTAGCTTCCGGATAAGTCATCTGTAAATAGGAGTTTACTATTTTGTCCCTAGGCCCACAGTTAGTCAGTCGAGTCTGTAAAAATATCCTAAGGGCAGTTTAGTCTTTTCCTTTTATTTCAGCATCTGTAAAAACCCTAAGGGGCTGGTGGAATATTCCTAGCTATTGGGCAGCCTATAAATAGGGCCCCAATCCCTAGGGTTAGGTCACCCTTTCAAGAAATCACCTTTTTATCAAGGATTGGGTCATTTTTTGTTTCCTGCGCTCTCTCTCTCTTTCCTTGCGTGCGCCGCCAGGCTTTGGTCCTGTTCACCGTGAGTTCATCTGTTCTTCATGTTGCTGTGAGAATTTATTCTCTGTTCATGTCATTCGGTGTGCAGTGATTTTTGTGACTTTAATGCTTCGATCTACGTGCGGTTGCTTCTTATTCTTGAACGTTTTCCCTCTCACTCTGTCTGATTGCTTCTGTTCTACTAATTGAGAAGGACTAGTACTACTTGTTTGGTTCCTGTAGCTACAGTGTGCAAGTACTCTAGCTTTGCTTTTTCCTGCATCGCCTTTTTGATCGAGTAGACAGAGCCTAGCCTTCTCTCTAGATGTTTCTGGCGAAGCCCCTTGTTTGTTCTAAGGCATTCAACTCTGTGAGGGAGGCTTCGACCTGACTTTTTCGAAGGCTTTGCCAGAACTTTCGAACTACGAACTCCAACTGTGAATCTAGCTTCGAAGTATGCTCTGTGTTTAGTGTTTGTTCTTTGACATACTTCGGCACCTTTGCGAAGCATATTTCGACAGGCTTCGAAGTTAGTTTCGAAGCATGTCTCTCTAACAGACTTCGCTCGGAGTGTGTTTTCTGAGAAATCGTTCTACTATTGTCATCTTTGTTGATTTCAGTTTGTGAGTTCGAAGCTTGTCTTTCGAAGTATGTTTCAAGGCTTTGACTACTTGTGAGAGCTTCAGTAGACTTCGTTTCGAAGTTGGTCTGAAGATCGAAGGTTACCACTTCGGTTGACATACCTCGATCAAGATAGCTTCGAAGGTTGAGTGTAGGCTTCGATTTGATCTTGCTGCTATGTGTTTGGCTTCGCTTCTCTTTCGAAGGTTGTTTTTCTGTGAACTTCGTTCGAAGTTTTCTGTTCGAAGTTTAGTCTTCGAAGTACACTATTCGAAGCAGACTTTGATAGTTTCATAATTCGCTTCGAAGCATACTTCACATTCTGCCACACTCGAACTAGGCTAGTTTCCACAAACCTTCAGCACTTCCACGACAGCCTTCGCTAGACTTCGACAAGGGACTCCGAAGCAGGCGTCGACACTGCGAAGCAGACTTCGACACAGCAAAGCAGGCTTCGCCAAGTTTCGAACAGGAGACAAATTTGAACAGTAACTTCTCATCTCTTTTCATGTACACTTAGATCATCTGTTGAGAAGTTTGATCTGCCATGTGTTGAATATTTTGTTTATCTGCCTCTTAGCACTGTATTGGTGTTTCTCTGTCTAGGACACCAGTCTTTTCTAGGTTAGATACTTTTAAACTTAGGCAATCTGTTCAAGCTTTGGTGCTTAGTCTTTTGAGGTACGTTGGGTGTTGGGAGCAGGCCATAGATTCGAAAGAATTTTTAAGGCGCCCATTCACCCCCCTCTGGTCGCTACTTTCAGTCCTACAAGTGGTATCAGAGCCTGGTTAGTTTTTTCCATACCTTAACCGGTTCTAAACCCCAGTAGTGATCATGACGTCTCCTGGCAAAGTCCCGTCCTTGGAAGCTTATGGCTATAATTATTGGAAGACTCGCATGCGAGCCTATATCATGAGCCAAAGCTCGGACATCTGGGACATTTGCGTTCACGATACGTTTGTCATATTGCCAATTGCTGAGCGTGGTACTCCTGGTACCATTGCCCAGCATCTGAACAATAGTAAAGCCGTGAACATTTTGTTTTCTGGTTTAGGTCCCACTGAGTTTGAGCGTGTGAGCCATCTCTCCACTACAAGAGAGATCTGGGCTACCCTCAGGGCACACCATGAGGGGACAGCCCAGGTCAAGGCTCGGCTCTATCAGATCTACCGGCGTGAATATGAGAACTTCACACAAAAGCCTAGTGAATCTGTTGAAGCGTTGTTTGGTCATTTTCAATCGATCATAAACAAGCTTCGGGACAACAAGGCTGAAGGTGCTCAGTTAGTCTCAGATCATGAGCAGGCGCTCAAGGTTCTCCATACCTTGGACCCAAAGATCTGGGAGATCAAGGTATCTTCTATCATTGAGAGCACATCTTATGATACCTTGACCATTTCTAAGTTGTTTAGCAAGCTGAAGGCGACCGAGGTTGATATCCAGTTGAGATCAAATCTCACTGGCTCTAGATCAATGTCCTTGGCCCTTGCTACACCTTCTGTTGATCCCACTTCTATGAGCTGTGCTGGGTTCTCCTTGATGTCTATCACTGAGGACCAGCTTCAGTCTTTGGGGGATGATGACCTGTGTCTTTTTAACAACGGGGTGCGTCGTGTTTATGACAAGAGAATGATCAAAAGACACGGCACGAAATCCGTCTGCTTTGAGTGTGGTGACCTAGGACATTTCATCGCCGACTGCCCCAAGCGCAATGGTCACAAGAAGGGCATCGGTGGTGGCTTCCACGACTCCGGCAAGCACGACAGCTCTTACTTCAACAAGGGCAAGCTAAATACCAGATTCTTCAAAAAGGCCCTAAAGGACTACCGGCGAGAGAACAAGAAGCGCGACAAGGCCTTCTTCGTCGAGACGGAGAAGAGCTACTCCAAGCGGTCCACGTCTTCTTCCTCTTCATCGAGTTCAAGCGATGAGGAGATCATCATCAGGAAGGGGAAGGACAAGGACGATCCTGCGGGCCTTTGCTTCACGGCCTTCAGGGACAGACCGAAGAGCCGTTCACATCAGCGCCGAAGATCCCGCAAGAGCTTCTGCTCAATGGCTCTTGGGGATAAGGAAGAGAAGAGCTCCTCCGATGACTCTAACGACAACGACAACGAAAAGGTATCATCTTATGAACGCGAAATCGTTGATTTACTTGAAAGCAATCGTCAGGAGTTAAAATATCGGGAAAAACTGCTTAGGGGAGATAAGAAGAGGATAGATGAGTTAGAGAGTGAGCTTGTCGTGGCCAACGGCAGAATTGAGAGTTTATCTTCTTCCCCTACTTGGGTGATAGCAGTGAGTGCCCGAAGTGTGAGGTGCTTCTGTGTGACTTGTCGACTCTGAAGTCCAAGTACACAGAAAGGGTTGATGAGATGGACGCTTTGGCCACTAAGCTTGAAAGCGCTCAGCTGGAGCTGAAATATGCTCAAGCCACTGTCGTCGCACCCTATGCTGACTGCCCATCTCATCTAGCTGTCTTAGCTGAGCTGAAAGCCAAGGGTGATGAGCATTTGGGGGATTTTGAGAGAGTGAGAGCTGAGCTGGCGCAGACTAGGCTAGAGCTTGAGACACTGTCAGTTCCACCCACTGTCTGTGAGAACTGTTTGTCACTTAGAATGGAATTGATCAAGCTGAAAGTCGAGAGGTCTGTCCAGGTAGATAGCGAGTGTGAGACCTTCTTGTCTCAGGTGGAGGTACTAGCTTCCTTGAGAGAGGAGCTAGCTAATGTTCAGAATGAAAAGTTTACCTCCGTTCTATCCTGAGTTGGATTAGTGCCAGAGAGCCACAGCTCGGCATGATGATCCAGCAGTTTAAGAAGCAAGATGGGTTTGGGGTAGGTTACACCTACACCAAGGCTGACTTTGAGAGTGCCATTAGCCGGGCAGTGGAGTGGAGTAAAATGACTCTAGAGCAGAGATACCCCAAGACTCACTCCACTGAGTCTTCCCAGGCTAGTCAGCCCAAGGATGGAGTTATCCAAGAATAGCCCAAAGCTCCACCCAAGAAGCCCATCTGGGTTCCAAAACCCAAACACCTCCACACTTCTCTAGACTCTCTTCCTGGACCCTCTCAACCCAAGAAGACTACACCAAACACCACTAAGCCCAAGAACCCCAAGCCTCAACCACATCCCAAGAAGCCCACCTACCATTGCGAGTTTTGCTTCAGGAGGAAGCGAGTTGAGAGAGCAGAGAGAGCTCGTGGTGGTCAGGAGCAGTTCTACCAGTAGGGTGGTAGACTACGTGTTCCTCGACGCGGGGAGAGGCTGGAGGCTAGGCCGCGTCGTGAATGTGGTGGTATAGGAGACGGCTTTCATGACCGTGCTCTAGATGGTGGTGTTCGTTCCGGCAGAGCTCCAGGCCATTTTGGCTACGGTCCTGGACCTCATGGCCGAGGCTTTAGGCAGAACCGTGGACCATGCTTTGAGCCGCGTTTTGGTCCAAACTCTTCTGATGATTTCTGCTTTTCGTCTTTTGAGCAGATGGCTCGACACTGGTTTAGTTCTTTTGCTAAACCTGGTGCTGGACCATTTGCTCCCTCTTACAACCACTAATTGTGCAGGATCGGGGACTGGAGGACGTTTGGATCATGGACTCAGGATGCTCTCACCACATGATGGGACATCGCAGATGGTTCTCCAGTCTCACTCCCTCAAGCTCCAAAGAGTACATCACCTTCGGGAACAGTGATCAAGGGAAGGTAAATGGCATTGGATCAATTCGCATCTCTGACCATTTCTCTTTGAAGAATGTTTCTTTGGTTGGTAATTTGAACTTCAATTTGATTTTTGTTTCACAACTTCTTGATGATGGGTTGGAGGTTCGTTTTAAGAAGGGCAATTCTTCTGTAATTAATTCTAGAGGGTCTTTGATTTGCTAGATCTTACCTTTTGGTAAGGTTTTTCGGATTGACTTCTCTAGGTCTTTTGGCCCTTCTCGCTGTTTGATTGCTGGATCCTCCTCTGAGCTCTGGAAGTGGCATAGGAGGTTAGGTCATTTGAGTTTTGATCTGCTAGTCAAGTTGAGCTCTATGGACCTCATCCGAGGATTGCCCAAGCTTAAGATGGAGAAGGATCTAGTTAGCCATCCCTGTCATCATGGGAAAATGGTTGCCGCTTCTCACGCACCTGTGACTCAGGTGATGACTTCGTATCCGGGCGAGCTGTTACACATGGACACTGTCGGTCCAGCTCGGGTACGCTCAGTCGGTGGGAAGTATTACGCACTTGTGATTGTTGACAATTTTTCTCGATTTTCGTGGGTTTTCTTCTTGGAGTCTAAGGATGAGACTTTTCATTTTGTTCATGACCTGATTTTGAAGCTAAAGAATGAGAACAATGGTCGGATGCGAGCAATTCGCTCCGACAATGGCTGAGTTCAAGAACTCTCAGTTCATCAGCTTCTGTAGTGATCAGGGTCTTGACCATCAGTTTTCTGCTCCTTACAATCCCCCACAGAATGGCCTTGTGGAACGAAAGAACTGCACGCTAGTCGAGATGGCCAGGATGATGCTCGATGAGCACAGGACTCCTAGGCGTTTTTGGGCTGAAGCCATGAACACGGCTTGCTATCTGGCCAACCACATTTTTCTTAGAGCTTACCTAGGTAAGACCTCATACGAGTTGCGGTTTGGCAGACAGCCCAAGGTGAACCACTTGCGAGCGTTTGGCTGCAAGTGCTTTGTGCTCAAGAAGGCAGGGCATTTGGACAAGTTTGAGTCTCGTTGCTGGGACGAAGTTTTTCTTGGCTACGCTTTGCATTCTCGAGGCTTCCGAGTTTGGAACCTCGACTCCCAGGAGCTTGTCGACACTTGTGCGGTTTCATTTGATGAGTCCTTGCCTTCTTTGACTCCTTCTTTTGAGATTTCTGATGATAGTGAGCTCGGAGAGTCCATCTTCGAGGAAGATGAGGACACTCCAGCTGCTGATGAGGGTGGTCCTTCTGCACCTCCTACATAGCCCACACCTTCTGAGACTTTGACTGAGGATGAGGGCGAACCTCTGATCACTTCTTCCACCTCGATCGAGCCCCCTCAGTCGAGTCTAGAGGTGCCTGCTGCTGACTCCGGTGAGGTGACATGAGATCACCAGGGATCCCAAGTAGTTCAGCGTGATCACCCCTCAAAGCTCATCATCGGTGATCTGTCTGAAAGGACTTTGCGTTCTTTTGTTGACTCTCTTGCTGTGTTTGCTGAATCTGCTTTTGTTGCATCTTTTGAGCCCAAAGACGTTTCTCATGCTCTTTCTGATTCTAATTGGATTAACGCTATGCAGGAAGAGCTTGAGAATTTTGTCCGTAATCGGGTTTGGACACTAGTTGAGCCGCCACCAGGATGCAACCCCATAGGCACCAAGTGGGTGTTCAAGAACAAACAAGGTGAAGATGGGGTTGTGGTGCACAACAAAGCTCGACTAGTTGCCCAGGGTTTTTGTCAGAAGGAAGGTATTGACTTTGAAGAAACCTTTGCCCCTGTTGCCCGTCTTGAGTCCATTCGCATTCTCTTAGCTTTTGCCGCTTTGAAGGGTTTTAAGCTTTTTCAAATGGAGGTCAAGAGTGCTTTTCTGAATGGGTACATAGAGGAGGAAGTTCATGTTAGGTAGCCCCCTGGTTTTGAGAACCCTAAGTTTCCTCGACATGTTTTTAAGCTGCAGAAAGCTTTATATGGGTTGAAGCAAGCCCCCAGGGCTTGGTATGACTGGTTGAAGCAGTTTTTTTTGGGGAAGGGCTTTGTGATGGGTTCTATGGATAAGACTCTCTTTTTTCTCAGAGTTGCTTCAGGGTTCTTAGCTGCTCAGATTTACGTGGACGATATTATTTTTGGTGGTACTACTGATTCTCTTGTGTCCAAGTTTTCTGAGCAGATGCACAGTGAGTTTGAGATGAGCCTCATGGGTGATCTCAACTATTTCTTAGGGCTCCAAATCAAGCAGACCAAGGACGGCACCTTCATCCACTAAGGTAAGTACACTCATGAGATGTTGAAAAAATTTGACTTTGGTGGGGAGTTGAAGCCGCAGATGACCCCAATGGGCACATCTGGAGGATTGGACAAGGACGAGAGCGGCGTCAAGGTCAACGAGAGAGAGTTTCGTGAGATGATCGGTTCGTTGCTGTACTTGACTGTGACAAGACCGGACATACAGTTCGCCGTGGGACTTTGCACACGTTTCTAGTCTTCACCACGAGCGTCTCATCGGCAGGCTGTCAAGCGCATCTTCAGGTATCTCACTTATGCGCCCGATCTTGGTCTTTTCTATTCAGCATCATCATCTCTTGATTTATCTGGCTTTTTAGACGCTGATTTTGGTGGGTGCCGGTTGGATCACAAGTCGACTTCTGGTGCTTGCCAGTTTCTTGGTTCTTCTCTTGTCTCTTGGTCTTCTCGAAAGAAATCTGGAGTTTCTCTTTCGACCACTGAGGATGAGTATGTAGCTGCTGCTAGCTGCTGCTCACAGTTGGTTTGGATGATTTCCACTCTACGAGATTTTGGGTTGTTCTTTCCTACCAGAGTTCCTTTGTTTTGCGACAGCACCAGTGCTATTAGTGTAGGGAAAAACCCTTGTCTCCATTCAAAAACCAAACACATTGATGTGCACTTTCATTTTCTGCGGGATCAATATGAGAAAGGTGTCATTGAACTTGTTCATGTTGATACTCATCATCAGTTGGCTGACATTTTCACCAAACCCCTAGATCAGTCTACTTTTGAGCGTTTACGAGGGGATTTGGGTGTTGTGTATCCTTTCTAGGATATTTTGCGTCAGTTTTCTTTCTTCTTTACTCTTTTCTTGAGTCTTTTTGTGTGTGTTCATACCATACATATTCACATATCACACTTTTGAGCTGCTTCTGTTATATGATTGAACTGCTTTACTTATTCTAGCTGGTACATGCTTTTGATTACTTGTCAATGATCATGCTTTGGTTCAGTTCACTTGATATGTCTGATATCTGTCATATGCATGGCTTTTATGCTTTAAACTTGAAAAAATGATCACCATTGCTTCTGGTAACTAGCATGTGTAGGCTGAGTGCCTTTGCTATCTGTTACATGCCTTGTAGCTAGTTCCTGACTTAGATGCAAATATGAAACTTGGACATCTTTATGCTGTTAATATGGAAAATGCGCTATAAAAATGATGAAAAATCAGAAAAATAAAAATTCCATGCCTTTTTATGCTTAAGATCGAAAAGATCCAGGTGGGTTTGCTTTGTCGCATTGCATTGTTCTAGACTGCTTACCATAGCACTTTGGTATGAACTAGGACAATGTAGTGTATGCCAAGACCAATGTCTTAAACTTCTGATGGTACAGTTTTGGCCTAGGCTTGACTTGGTCGGTCAGCATAAGGTTTGACTTGCAAATAACGCCTGGCAAAAATGAAAAAGGAAAAAAGAAAAAAGCCTGAAAATTAAAATGATAACAAGTTTGTTGAAGCACTTTGTTTTGGACAATGCTTAACTTGGTAGATATCAGTTAGCTTCTACATCTCGTGCTTTCACCTTGCTTGTCAACTTGAAAAAGTGGTGATGCTTTTGTTTGCCAACACTGAAAAATGTGTGCTAATGACTTTCTTTAGATATCATCTATTGCACTGATCTTGTCATGTATCTTAGACAGTATATCTTTTGCTATACTTGTTAGATGTTGTAATTGCAGTCAATCATATCTGAGAAGCATGCTTTCTACACTCCACTTGCACCCCAGTTGCATTCAGTGCATATTTTGAGGGGGAGTTGCGTTTCAGGGGGAGTCTGTGTCTTTTTAGAGTGCTTGATGAGTTTCACTTGTCAACAAGGGGGAGAATTTTGGGATAAGAGTTTAAGGGGGAGTTTTTGTCCCCTTTAACCTTACTCTTTTGATATCCTTGCTGATGATTCTGAGATTGCACTCGTTTTTGAGCTTTTACCTTTGGTTGACCATAATGACTGCTTCTTGCTTTTGTTCCGCTTTTGGTCATTAGGGTTAAACTTTTACTTTATTTTCTTCTTCTTTGTTTTCTTGTGTTTTGTTTTTCGTGTTTCCACAGTTGCTTGCAGGTACTAGAGAGCTGATGAAGAATAGTGTTGACAATGCACTCATCAAGGGGGAGATTGAGGAGCCATGCTGAAGAGCGTGGGCCTCATGGCTCGAGATGTGATGAGTCATTATCAACGATAGTCAAAGAGGACAGAAGAAGAGAGGAGATCTGCTGTGTCATGGGCCGCGTGTGACTTAGGTACACGGATAGCGAGTGACTGTCGGGCAGAGGGGCCACGAAGTCGGGCTGGCCCAATCCGGGTACATGGGCCAGGAGCACCAGAAGACCCACTGGGCTGTTGACCAGGATTGACTCAGGTACACGGGCGGTGAGCGATTGCCGGGCTGAGAGAGCTGCGGAGTTGGGCCAGCCCAATCCGGGTACCTGGTGCAAAGTCGGTGGAGGCTTTGTCAGTTTCGACGCAAAACTGACGACCGCAGATCTTGTATCAGACTGTCCAGAAGAGAAGCCGTAGTCGCTACGAAAACTTAGCTTCCGGATAAGTCATTTGTAAATAGGAGTTTACTATTTTGTCCCTAGGCCCACAGTCAGTCAATCGAGTCTGTAAAAATATGCTAAGGGCAGTTTAGTCTTTTCCTTTTATTTCAGCGTCTGTAAAAACCCTAAGGGGTTTGTGGAATATTCCTAGCTATTGGGCAGCCTATAAATAAGGCCCCAATCCCTAGGGTTAGGTCACCCTTTCAAGAAATCACTTTTTTATCAAGGATTGGGTCATTTTATGTTTCCTACGCTTTCTCTCTCTCTTTCCCTGCGTGCGCCGCCAGGCTTTGGTCCTGTTCACTGTGAGTTCATCTGTTCTTCATGTTGCTGTGAGAATTTATTCTCTGTTCATGTCATTTGGTGTGCAGCGATTTTTGTGACTTTAATGCTTCGATCTACGTGCGGTTGCTTCTTATTCTTGAACGTTTTCCCCCTATCTCTCTCTGATTGCTTCTGTTCTACGAACTGAGAAGGACTAGTACTACTTGTTTGGTTCCTGTAGCTACAGTGTGCAAGTACTCTAGCTTTGCTTTTTCCTGCATCGCCTTTTTGATCGAGTAGACAGAGCCCAGCCTTCTCTCTAGATGTTTCGGGCGAAGCCCCTTGTTTGTTCGAAGGCATTCAGCTGTGTGAGGCAGGCTTCGACCTGACTTTTTCGAAGGCTTTGCCAGAACTTTCGAACTCCGAACTCAAACTGTGAATCTAGCTTCGAAGTATGCTCTGTGTTTAGTGTTTGTTCTTTGACATACTTCGACACCTTTGCGAAGCATATTTCGACAGGCTTCGAAGTTAGCTTCGAAGCATGTCTCTCTGACAGACTTCGCTCGGAGTGTGTTTTCTGAGAAATCGTTCTATTGTTGTCATCTTTGTTGATCTCATTTTGTGAGTTCAAAGCTTGTCTTTCGAAGTATGTTTCAAGGCTTTGACTACTTGTAGAGCTTCAGCAGACTTCGTTTCGAAGTTGGTATGAAGATCGAAGGTTACCACTTCGGTTGTCATACCTCGATCAAGCTAGCTTCGAGGGTTGAGTGTAGGCTTCGATTTGATCTTGATGCTGTGTGTTTGGCTTCGCTTCTCTTTCGAAGGTTGTTTTTCTGTGAACTTTGTTCGAAGTTTTCTATTCAAAGTTTAGGCTTCAAAGTACATTGTTCGAAGCACCCGAAGTCTATCGCGAGGTCTTAGCTTATATTAAGGAAGAGGATAAGGAAAAAGTGTCTTCATCCTCCAAATCTGTAGATTGGTCTGACTCGGAGTACCAAGCCGAAGATCCAGTGGAGGCTAGTTCCGAAATACTTCTGTCTTGGGCTGAACTTCAAGAGGAGCAGAAAAAACTGCGACCTTGGAAGAAGAAAAGCACTTGGACTAAGAAGAAAGTTTCGAAGACTTCGGGCTCCGAAGGCCGAAATGATCTTAGAAGTAGCTCTAGAGGTAGGAGGGTCTCCGCTTCTATCTAGGCTTAGACCAAAACTTCTCTTGATGTAATACAATATGATTATCCAATTAATATGAATTGCTTCGGAAGCATCATTTTGTTGTTCCTTACTCCCCTACCCCTCCTTGGGGGTGGGGGATCGTACGCCTTGCGATAGGGTCCATCGGACACAATGATTGATATTACAATCTGATGCTTCGGACAACACTTGGTAATTATACTTCATTCTTTCATAGATTTCTTCGAACTGTACGTTCGTATTATGATGTTTATAAGTTTTGGAGCTAAGTTTACACTTGTAAGCTCCAATAGTAGTCGCTTAGGACTTAAAAAGTGTTTCATTAGGCCGGAGCCTTGAAACCTTATTGCTTGGTCACCTACGACTCTTTTACAGATACTTCGAACCCGGAGGCCGGAAATTTGTTCTTTTAAAGTCCTTAGACTCATCTACGGATCCTAACAAGCCGGAGCCTGGAATCTGTAGGCTGGCAACCTTTGGCTCTTTTACAGATGCTTCAAACCCGGAGGCCGGAAATCTATTCTTTTTAAGTCCTTAGACTGTTCTACGGATCCTAACAAGCTAGAGCCTGAAATCCGTAGGCTGGTCAACTTCAGCTCTTTTACAGAGCTTCAAACCCGAAGGCCGGAAATCTGTTCTTTTTAAGTCCCTAGACTCTTCTACGGATCCTAACAAGTTGGAGCCTAGAATCCGTAGGCTAGCCACCTTCTGCTCTTTTATAGATGCTTTGAACCCAGAGGCCGGAAATCTGTTCTTTATAAGTCCTTATACTCTTCTACGGATCCTAACAAGCCGGAGCCTGGAATCCGTAGGCTGGCCACCTTCTGCTCTTTTACAGATGCTTCGAACTCGGATGCCGGAAATCTGTTCTTTTCCAGTCCTTAGACTCTTCTATGAATCCTAACAAGCCAGAGCCTGGAATCCGTAGGTTGGCCACCTTGGGCTCTTTTACAGAATACTTGAACCAATGGTTCGAAGGACGTTTTCTAGGTTCCTTGAAAGATGCTTAACTCCGCAAGCATCTCCGTTCTCCTAATGTGTCCACCAGAAGTAAGAAATATTTGAAGAGTAAACATAATTCGAACCTCCATCTTTATTTAATTTAGAAAGGTATTTTTACAAATGATTACAAGGATCCCCTAAGCATAATAACATTTAAGGTGCTTCACATGCCATGCATGCTTCAACTCCTCCCCTTCTAAATTAGCTAATTTAAACAACCCGGGGCACCCTGAGCTTAGGATAATATATGGTCCTTCCCATTTATTTCCTAGCTTACCCCGAGCTAATCACTTCGCAATACCAAATGACCTGGTTTAATCTCGTTCACTTTTATCTTCGGGTCTTACCATATCTTTGTTTGGTCTTGGTATTTCGTCAGATTGGTGATAGCTCGAAGCCTTGTTTCTTCTGACGAGTCCAGCGAAGTGTTTATCTTGTCTTCATTTCCAGGTTCTACTACGCGAAGGGATCCACCTTTGAGCTCTATAGGAGTCATGGCCTCATTTCCGAATAGCAACCTGAATGGGGTGAAGCCTGTGGACCTAGCTTGAGTGGTCTGAATGGACCATAGAATCTTAGGATGTTCTTCGGTCCACAGCCCTTTAGCCAACCCGACAATCCTACGATTTAAACTGGAGAGAATATTTCCATTGGTTCGCTCGACGGCTCCGTTGGATTGTGGATGGTGAACTACTGCGGAGCATAACTTGATGCCCAGTCCTTCGCAAAATTATTTAAAGGGTTCGACTTCGAACTGGGTGCCATTATCCACAGTTAACTCCCTTGGCTCTCTGAACCTGCATATGATATTTTGCCAGAAGAATTTCTGCACATTTCTTGATGTGATAGCAGTTAGGGGTTCAGCTTCGACCCATTTAGAAAAATACTCAATTGCTACCACTAAAAACTTCAAGCTGCCTTTTGCCATTGGAAAAGGGACGATGAGATCCATTCCCCATCATGTCATTGGCTATACCAGGGCAATAACTTGAAGGGGTGTTGGTGGACGGTGGCTCCGTCTACCCTTCCACTAGCATCCTTGACAGGTTCGAACTAACTCTTCCGCATCTCTTACAATTGTTGGCCAATAGAGCCCCTACCGAAGTGTCTTTCGCGCTAAAGCACGGGGGGCTAGGTGGCTTCCACATAAGCCTTCGTGAATCTCCCGAAGTATATCTTGACCTTCGGGTTGTGAGATGCACCGGAGTAGGGGAGAGCAAACTCTGGCTTTGTATAATATCCCATTAACAAGCACATAATTACGATCCCTTGCTTGCAACCTTCGGAAATCCGGACCTTCTGACAAGACCGCTGTTTTGCAAGACATCCATTATCGGAGTCCGTCAATCTGCAGCTAGGATGCAAATGACTTCTGCCGAGGGTAATTGATTTACCATGGGCTTGATAAGTTCTTCGTAGAAAGCACCCTCCGGGACGTCCAATTCTTCGGCTGCAGCCTTCGCTAGAATGTCTGCAAGTTGATTATCTACTCGAGGGATACTCCGAACAGAAAATCCTTTAAACATTGGTTCTATCTTGTGGATTTCTTTTAAATACTTTGCAAACATTGGTTCTGTTTTAATTATAATCCTTGCTGCTCCAAGTGCCTTTGCCTTTTGGAGGCCTAGCATGACCCCTTCGTACTCTACAATATTATTGGTGGTCTTAAAGTTGAGCCTCACAGAATACATGGCCTTCTTCCCTGACGGTGATATTATCATAGCTCTAGCTCCGGCACTAGATGCCTGATAGGCTTTGTCCGAAAAAATTGTCCACATACCTTCGGAGGTTTCTTCCGGAGCCCAGACTGTAGATGGAGTCCACTCTGCCATGAAGTCAGTTATGATCTAAGATTTGATAGTTGTTCTCGCCATGAAGGAAATACCAAATGGGGCTAGCTCGACAGCCCATTTTCCGATCCTACCTGTAGAATCTTTGCTCCGAAGCATATCACCAAGGGGATACGAGGTAGGAACGATAAGATTATGTGCTAGAAAGTAATGCCTTAGCTTTCGCGAGGCCATTACTAAAGCATAAGAAAATTTTTCGAGCTCGGAGTATCTTCTCTTTGCTCTGGACAAAGCTTTTGAGACGAAGTAGACTGGGTTTTGCACCGGTTTTCCTTTAAGCTCAACTTCCCTAACCAGTACTACACTTACTGTGGAGCCCGTTGCTGCAAGATAAAGAAGGAGAGTCTCTTCTGGGAGGGGCATAGTAAGTGTTGACAGACTTCCAAGATAATCTTTAATGTCATCGAAGCTCTTCTGGCACTCCGGCATCCACTTGAAACTTTCGGACCCCTTTAGAGCTTTAAAAATTCGAAGGCTTCGTTCAAGTGATCTGGTCAGGAATCTGCTGAGAGCTGCGAGCCATCCTGTTAGCTTCTAGACCTGCTTCAGATTTTCTGGTGGAGCCATTCTTTGCAATGTGCTTATCTGCGTTGGGCTAGCTTCGATTCCCCTATTCAAAACTAAGTACCCTAGCAATTTTCCTGCTTGCGCCCCGAATATACATTTTTTAGGGTTGAGGAGAACTCCACATGCTCGGAGACTCTCAAAGGTTTCAGCTAAGTCTAGGCTATGATGGTGCTTTACAAAACTCTTTATTACAATGTCGTCCATATAGGCTTCGACATTTTGGCCTATTTGATGACCTAGAGCCTTAGCTATCAAACGTGATAAGGTGGCTCCGGCATTCCGCAATCCAAAAGGCATTCGAACATAACAAAATACTCCGGAGGGGGTTATAAATCTCGTCTTGGCTTCGTCCTCGCGCTTTAGCCAGTCCTGATGGTAACCAGAGTATGCACATGCGCCACTTGCCGGAGCCCTTCTTCCTGACAAAAACAGGGTTAGCCAGCCACTCCGTGTGGGCTACTTCCCTGATAATGCCAGCCCTTAGCAATTTTTCCACCTCCACATTGGCGAGGTCTGCCCTCTATGCTGATAACTTATGGAGCCCCTAGAGCACTAGCCTAGCCTTCGGGTTGACAAGCAAACTGTGATCGATGATGCTCCGGTCAACCCCGGTGATGTCTTCATCGGTCCAGGAAAAGATATCCAAATTTTCTTTAACTATCTCCTCTAGTGAAGTAGCTATCTCCGAAGGTAGCCCCTTGCCGAATTGTATTGGGTACTCCTTGCCATCTTTCAGGACCATCTTCATGATCACATCACCTTCTAGGCTTGGCATTAGGGAAGGGCCCTTCGAGGAGCTTGAAGACTCCGAAGCCTCCTTTGTGTGCTCCAACACGCTATGCACTTGCCGAGGGTCTAGTGACGGACCATAGCTATACTCCGCTCTTCGGGCTACAGCTTGGTCTCTTGAGATAGCAAGAACTCCACCTTGCGTGGGCATCTTGATACACAAGTAATTATGATGTGCTATAGCCCCGAACTGGTTCAACATTCCTCGTCCGAAAATTGCATTATAGGCATATGGGGCATCGACGACATCGAAGATCACCTCCTCTATCCTAGCCAAGGGCCCCTCTACGAATGCAACCTTGAGACCTATCTAGCCGAGGGCATAGAGAGGAGGACTTGCGAAGCCTTGGAGTGGGCGAGCTGCCGAAAGTAAGTGCCTCCGGGGAATGCACATCTAGTCGAAGGCCTAGACGAAGAGTATATCTACGGAGCTTCCGCCGTCCACCAGGATCCTTCGGACTTCGACTCCCACTATATCGGCTGAAATAACAAGGTGGTCAGCATGAGGGAATTTTACCCCCACAGCGTCATTGGCAGTAAAAGATATAGGTACATGGGACCACTCAGGCATTTCTGCCGCCGAATTCGACATCCCTATGTGCCCTACTTCGCGGGCATATTCTCTTCACTGCCTTTTTGACATGCGAGGGTCCCCCTCTGGAGATGGGCAGGACCACTCGCTTGCCACGATCTTGGGGATCTTCTTGCTTCGGTGGTGGCATAATATTGGCCACCAGGAGTTGCATTGGTGCTTCGGAGTTGCTGGTTCGAGCCACGGCTTGCACGGGATCCGAACGTACCGCTGGAGGGGCTTGGTCCGAAGTACCTCACCTTGAGCTTCGTCCTAGGTATTCACCCCGAAGGGTTAATACATACTTACAATCTTTCGTGTCATGGCTTCTATTCTCGCCATGCACACAACAGAAGAAGCTTTGGCGCCTGCTAGCTACTCTTTCTTGGGGCTTCGAAGCACCAGCCATGAAACCTTGTGCCTATTGAAAGTTGACAGGCGTCTTCAGCGCAGAGGGTGCAATGTTTAACACCTCAGAGCATAAGTGTTTCTTTCCCCGCCTATGATCATTGAAACGACTATCAAGGGGGGATCACGGAGAGGTCAGGACTTCAGGCTCCATCTTCACTTCTCGAAGGGCTAGTACAGGTGTTGCGGTTCTTCGGAGGCAACCTTCCTCTTCCTTGGCATACTGTTCAAAGTATGCCATCAGTTGTGCCATAGATGACACCGGTTTCCGATGAAGCTTGCTGAGGAGATCTGGGTTCAACACACCTTTGCATGCGGCATCGACTACTGAAGAGGTATTCAAGCCTTTGATCTAAGACTTGGTGTGGGCAAAGCATGTGAAATACTCCCAAAGTGTCTCCCCAGCTCGATGCTTCACCTGAAATAGACTCCCAGTTAACATTGGGGCTACAAATGTAACCTAGAAGTTGCTTACAAACTTCCTTTTTAGCTGCTCCCAAGACTTGATCGATCCTTGCTTTAGAGACCAGAACCATCGAAGAGCTACACCTTCAAGTGCGAGGGGGAAACACTTCGCCATAGTGTTACGCACCCCTCCATTGGCTTCTATTGCCAAAGCTTACGAACGAGAGAACTCTCTGGGGTCAGACCCATCGGAGTATTTGTGCAGCTTCGAGGCCTTGAACCTATGGTCGAAGGGCACTTTCTGCAGGTCCGAATGCAACAGAGACTCGTCATTGAAGGATGCACTTTCGTCTTCCTCTAGGACTTGGAAAGCTTCGGGGAGATCACCAGTACAACCGTCTTGAGGCCCTTCCGGAGCATGAGTGGAGTCTTGAGAGCGAAGTCGATCAGCAGCCTCTTGCCTCCACCTTGATACTTCCTCCTGAAGTCACGCTACTTGGGTAGCCGTATCCTCAGGAAGGTCTTCATCTCCATCAGAGGGGAGCTCCGGGTCTCGGGAATTAGTGTAATCAGTTTGGAGCACCGTGGGAGCGGCTCGGGGGCCTCTGTGGGCTCGACATCTGGTGACCCCTTCGGAGGTCAGTGGAATGACTGAGGGTCCTGCACCGTTGGTCCGAGGGGAGCTTCGGGGAGGATCAAAGGCTAGGCTCTGCTTGGGAGGCATGGCTAACGAAGATGAGGTCCGAAGACCGAAGACTTCGATTGGTTTGGGAAGGCGAGGAAAGCCCTTCGAGCTGCAGTAGGAAGCCCCTTACCGAAGGGTGCGTGGAATCGTGAGACTCCGAAGCTCCCTCTGCAAGTGCTCTTTGAAGTGCAGTCAGCGATAGAGATCTAGCTTTTAGAACTAGGTTCCCCACGGATGGTGCCAACTGTTGGCATAAAATATTACGCTAACAGGTTCTCGAAGATTAAGAACTAACAAACGAAGAGTTTGTGATGCGGACTATTTCGAGCCTTCGAATAGGATAATAGCTCAAAGTAGTTCGAAGTTGTGTATTGAATAGCTGAGTATTCGATCTCTATTATAGGGTAAGACGGGGGTATTTATAGGCAAAACTCTAAGGAAAAGACCTATTTACCCCTCAATTACAAACGACATAGAGGAAACTATTCGGTACCCCGAATAGGTTTAAAATAGTAAAAATCTATCTGGAGAGGATAGATAAGGCAGACGTCTTATCAGTCTTGCTGTTTTCCACTATAGCTTTAGGGCCTTCAGAGGATACCTTCGAACCATGAAGCCGAAGTATCGTTCAGCTTGAAACCTACATCATCTTGGAGATGAACACATACTTCAAAGTTGAAGAATTATCTTTGGCTGCTGATCTCTAATGCCCTACGAATGAAGTTTTTTCCCCCAACAGGTTTACTCTTAGCGTTCCAAACCCATTCGGCCGTGTACATGTCAGCTGAATCTTCTTCTTTCTCCAATTCTTCCTCGTTAGAGTGCTCCATTATGTGGACTTCAGCCCTAGGCTTGTTAGAGGTCTTAATGAAATTCTTATCTTTAGCTCGGCCTTCCTGGACCAGAGCGTGTTGTAAGACTTGGTTAACTTCTAAAAAGTGTTGGTTGTCTAGTCTCTCTTTAATTTTAGAGCGCAACCCACTGAAAGCTAGATCCGCCAAATCCCTTTCTGAAATATTAAGACAAAACACGAGTTTATGGTATACCTAAAGCACTTGATATATTCAGAGACACTCTCGCTAGACTCCTATCTAACCGATGTCAAGTGTGAAAGCCTAAGTTCTATTTCACCCATGTAGAAGTAGTCGTGGAATTTCTGTTCTAATTTATCCCACGTTTGGATAGAGTTCAGCGGGAGCGCCGAAAACCAAATGAAAGCGGTGCCGGATAGTGAGAGAGAAAATAGTCTATGTTTTAAAGCATCCGACCCACTAGCTTCTCCACACTGTGCTAAAAAATTGACTGACATGCTCTAGTGTGGTTTTATTACCCTCACCATCGAACTTGGTGAATTTAGGGACTCTATAGCCACGAGGGTAAGGTATCATGTTGAAATGATACAGCTACGTCTTCCGGTAAAGCCTAGCTCGACCCCTAGGTACGAAGCTTGTGCACTCCCTAAACAGTGTGGGGATCCGCTCCTCAATGTCATCTTGACCTACTGCCTGTGCGCGTCTCTCATGCGGGGGGCGACACGTGGTGGTATGTCAGCGTGTCGGCCACGGGGTTCTTCCTCATGCGCTAACTCGTGACGTACGACGTGTTCAGGCCTATGCGCTTGTGCATGCGGTGCGGGCAGCGTGGGCAAAACTAGCCGGTGTAGGTGGAGGAGGCGCATGGTAGGTGGTGCTAGTTTGGCCGTAAGCATGGTGACTGGTCTCGGCCACGAACATTGAGGCCGGAGATGTAATGGCTTTGTCGGTACTACTGTCAGTCCTGCTATAAATGTGATTTATTTGAGGTATGCTAGCAATAGGAGTCGGAGGTACGGCCTCGGCAAAGTCAAACCTTATAAGTGTCGCATCTACCTGGGAGCTAACTGCCGAATATAAATGGTTGGCAAGCGAGGCGATAACAGCTTGGTCTACCTATGCGACTATTTTTTGCTCAATCTCTAGAGAAGATAAACGAGGCAATACTGGTATTACCTAGATCCGAGCGAGGTCGGTGAAGTTGATGTCACGCTTGATGAAGCCCACGCATGTTTTGACGTAGCTCCCAAGCATGAGGTCCTGGAGTGCCTTCATCTTTGCCTCGATCTTTGCTCAGTCTTCGGCGGGGATATCTTCAAGGGTAGGTGTCATGATGTTGCGGTTGTCAATATCTGCGCGTCCCATGGGATCCATCGGCGGTGTAGACGTAGTAGTCATTACAGATGTACCGGCGGCTGATGTAGATGTACCCATCATGTTAGCGTAGCCTTCCCCAGCGGAGTTGCCAAAAAGTGTGTTGACACGAAAACGTGCCCCCACACTTAGGTCAGTTTGACGATCCAAAAGTGTGCGGATACTTAGGGACAAGCCTAAGCTTAACACAACACTAACGTCGCGTTCTGACTACCCTTAATAGTGGCAAGGGGGGTGGAGTCACCCGGTAATCAGATCACACAGAAATAATCCAATTATCCGAAAACAGATATATTAGATAAAATAAACTAGCAAGATGAATGGAGCCTGATTGATTCGAAGGGTACTGTGCAAAGGGTATCACCGAAGGGTACTTTTAGCATCTGATGCGAAGGGTCCCGCTGAAGGGTTCCTTCGGCATTCCGACTGATATGGCCGAAGGTAGGCTTCGAACAGGTCTCGACGCGACAATTGCCTCTGAACAGCGGGGTTCGGCGCGAAGTCTCTAACACGATAAAATAACTCGAACGCAACGCACTGGCGTGACTTCGTCTGGCACGGGGTGCAAACTTGGCGAAGCCTGACGTGAGGAAGCCTGTTGTGGAGCATGCCGGCGCGCGGGACTCGGTCAAACCGACAACAGTGTGATGGCCCGACACTGGTACTCGAAGCAGTATTCCTGCCGAAGGGTGTTCAGCAACCTTTGAAACTAGTCTCCTGGCTGCGAAAATCTCCGACAAAGTGGCTCCGAGCATGAAAACCTGCAATAGAACAGAGATCAAGTGCTAATTCGCCCTGGGAAACGAAGGTAGCAATCTATTACATAGATTAACGGGTACTTCACAAGCAAAGTAACAAGGCGATAGCAATCTGTTACGTAGATGAATGGTTACTTCACGAGTGAAGTATCAAGGCTTACCATTTTTCCGAAGTAGCCGGTGTAGGGCTTCTAGGCAAACCCACGAAGGTTGCAGAAAAGTAAAGATAGAAGTAAATGTACGGTTCAAAGCTAGGGCTTTGTGTTTGATTTATGTTGGGGGTTCTTATGAACCGGCCTCACCCCTATATTCTTAGGGGCTAGTCTTCCAATCTCTAAGATTAATCTGTTAAGATTTTGCCTAATCATGCGTAGGGATAAAATTAGCCAGAATCAGACTCAAACTCTATCTCTGAATTTAGCCCGAAGTGGGCCTTCGGCCAGGCCCACCAAAGCCTGCTCCTCGGGCCAAAGCTTCGGCGAGGCAGGCCTCCGAAGGCCTTCGGGCCGAAGCTAGCAGGCCTACTAGAATCTTCCAAAGCTCGTAGCTTCAATGGGCCTTCTTCCCTATAGGGCTTCGGCCCGATTCAGGACATGTGTATTTTTGGCCCAAATTACCAAAATTGATATTTTATAATCTTAACCATTTAATGCCATTTTTTTCTATCAACAACAGCTTTCCGAAGTCTAGCCATCATCGGGCTATATGAGTGGGTAGTAATGACCTTCAGCCTAAACAACGTAGGAGCGACCTATAAGAGAGCCATGAACTACATCTTCATGACCTGATCGACTGGTTGGTAGAGATATCCATTGACGATGTTGAGCTCAAGTCAAGCGATGTTCAAGACCACGTAGCCGATCTATGTCAATTTTAGAGAGAGCTCGGAAGTACGACTGAAGATGAATCTAGAGAAGTGTGCTTTCGGGGTATCGGCGGGGAAATTCTTGGGCTTTATCATACATGTAAGAGTGATCGAGATCAGCCAGTGCAATATTAAGGCCATTAAGAACACCCTACCACCCAACAATATGTCCAAGCTATAGTCACTGACCGGGAAGATAAATTTCCTCAAAAGATTCAAGCCAATCTTTCGAACAAAATAGAGCCATTCACGCCACTATTGAAGATGGAGCAGGGTCAGGAATTTGTTTAGGGAGACAGGTAGCAGAAGGCATTCTACCAAAACAAAGAATATTTGTTCTCATCACCAGTATTGATGCAGCCACAGAAGGGGACCATGTTCAAATTATATTTATCGACTAATGAGGAAGTCATCGGCATGGTTTTGGTTCTGGAGGTTGACAAGAAGGAGAGGGTGATTTTCTATCTCAGCAGGAGGCTCTTGGACGCCGAGACCCAGTACCCGGTGGTGGAAAAGCTTTTCTTATGTTTATACTTTGCATACACCAAGCTAAGGCATTATCTACTCTTGACAGAATGCACTATAGTATGCAAGGCGACGTCGTCAAATATATGCTATCGGCCCCAATTTTGAAGGGATGTATCGGGAAGTGGATCCTTTCCCTGACCGAATTCAACCTAAAATATGAATCTGCTAAGGCGATAAAAAGCCAAGTAATAGCCGATTTCATAGTTCAACACAGGGACAAGATGGTAGCTCACATAGAAACGGTACCATGGACGTTATTCTTTGATGGATTGGTATACCGACACAGATGTGGTATCGGCCTGGTGATTATTTCTCCTTGGGGGAACCATTTGAGTTTGCATACACCATCAAGCCCTTTACCGCCAATAACTAGGCCAAATATGAAGCTGTGTTGAAAGGATTACAGTTACTTGAAGAAGTGGGAGCCGATATAGTTGATATTCTTGACGATTCTTTGTTGATCATAAGACAACTATCGGATGAGTATGAGTGCAAGGATGATATAATAAAATAATACCATGATCTGTGTCAGGTTATAATGGCGCGCTTCTGAAACATGTTGTTCACTCACATCCCAAGGGAACAGAATTTGGAGGCAAACGATTTGGCCCAGATAGGATCGGGGTACATCCCGATGGCCAGATCGGTTGAAGTCAAAATCGCGGAAATAGAGGCCGATGATTGGAGATATAATATTATTAACTATTTGAAGGACCCTTCAACATCGGCACCCAGGAAGCTTCGGTATCAGGCGACTTGGTATGTCATGCTCAATGAAGATCTTTATCGCCAGACGACTGATGGGGTTCTCTTCAGATGCATAAGTGTCGAAGAAGCTAAAGTAGTAATGTCTGAAGTGCATGACGGGGTATGTGAAACGCACCAGTCAACCCAGAAAATGAAATGGTTATTGCGAAGGGCAGGTTACTTTTGGCCGACTATGGTGGAGGACTGGCGAGCCATGTTGAAGATCATGGGCCTCATGGCTCCAGAAGTGATGAGTGATTGTCAACGGAAGTCAACGACGAAGAGAGAGAGGAGACGAAGAGGAGTCGAGACCAATAGTGTCTTGGGCTACGTGTGACTCAGGTACACGGACGGTGAGCGATTGCCAGGGTAAGGGAGCCGCGGAATTGGGCCGGCCCACTCCGAGTACCCAGTGTGACGATAGCAGACACTTTGCCGGTTTCGGCGTAAAACCGACGCAACCAACCAAGACCGCCCATAAGAGATCCGACGGTCCTGAAGTGAAGTCGTAGCTACTACGAAAGCTCTGCACCAGGACAAGTTACCTTTAGTTAGGATTTTACTATTTTTCCTTTTAGGCCCACAGACTATGTTAGTCGAGTCTGTAAAAGTGCTAAGGGCATTTTGGTCTTTTCTATTTTATTTTGGCATCAATAAAAAACCCTGAGGGTATATTGGGATTTTCCCTTATTTATTGGGCCGCCTATAAATAGGGCCCCAATCCCCCTAGGGTTTCTTAACTCACTTGAAAGAAAAATTGAGTTCATTTTTTGTCTCCTGCAATCTCTTCTTCCTCTGGCCACCGGACATTTCTTTCCTGTAGCATCATTTCGCAGCCACAGTAGAGCAGCACTAAATTCCATTTAGCCTTGGTTTTTACTCCGGTTTTAATTGGTCTTTTCCTTCTCTCGAGAACCGGCTATGATTTTTGTGGGTGGCAGCGCAGTTTGGCGTGTCGGGAGGCAGTGCTAAGTGGCACAGCGCTCGTGGCACGTTGGCACGCGACAGGTGGAGTGGGCCAGGCGCAGCTCGAAGGAAAGGATGTGGCAGCAGCGCGTTGGCGCACGGGATTCGCACTGCTAGCTACGTGAAGTGTGTTCGGCGCTGAGGCAGCCAGCGCAGCACGCGCATAGTGCAAGCATACGGGAGCATCACGTGCATACTGTTTGTTCAGCCAAATGTTCACAGGATACAAACTCAGAACAGTAATTGATTTCTCCTCGTTTTGCGTGCACTTGCATTAAATTTCTGGATAGATTTATTTACTGCAAGAGTTTTATTTTAGATTGCACTATGGTTGGCCATTGATATATTTCCGTATCATTAGTGCATTTCAATTCATTTGTAAGCAAAATTTTTCATCTGTAGTTATTTTGTTTGGTGAAATGCCTGTGATGATTATCCTTATGATGCTTGGAATGCATGTGAGTTCAATGCATTGTTAGTCTGTGAGAAACCAAGGGTTGGTTTTGGAGTCTGTGATGAGTGATTGACAGATTTTATCCTCTGGTTTTGAAGGGTTCACCAAAGGGTTCGGTGGGTTAGGTTGTTGCGGCTATTGCAGCGGAGTGTGACTGTCGGAGGGGTCCGACAGTACACGATGACTTGGTTGTACCGAAGGGTTCGGTACTTTGGGTGGTACACCGGAGTGTGTGCCAAAGGTTGTTTACCTGGAGTGGTCTCCGAGGTACTGGATACACTTGTCTGTTTGTCGGTATTGCGTAGGTGACTTCGGAGGCGACGGACGGTTCGCAACAAGTGAACTTGGGTCAAGCGGGAGGCTTGATGCCAGGTGAGTGGGGAGCTCAGTCACGATGGCTGCGTGGGGTCGAGGTCAGTCCTTGGGTCAAGGTGTGCCAGGCGAATGCAGAGAGTGCGGACCATGGATCCGGTTGAAGGTACCACGAGATGAAGTCCTCGAAGCCAAGGCACTTCGAAGTACGCTCCGAATGGAGTGACTTCAAAGTATGGTGGACAAGTCCTCAACAATGAGGCAAGTCACTTCGAATTGTGCTCCGAATGGAGTGACTTCGGAGTATGGTGGACAAGTATGGTGGACAAGTCCTCATCAATGAGGCAAGGCATTCGAAGTATGGTCCGGATGGAGACACTCGAAGGTTCACCCAACGAAACTATGTATTATGGAATCATCAAAAATATAATCGAGTACAACTTTGCCGGGAATAAGGAGATTAAAGTAGTCTTCTTCGATTGTGATTGGTTCGACCCTAAACATGGTACTCGTGAAAACCAATTTGGGATGGTTGAAGTCAAACACGCGGAACGATTATCTAGTTGCGACAATTTTGTCCTTGCTCATCAAGTCGAGCAGGTGTATTATATGCCCTACCCATGTGAAAAACTAAGTGCTTGGTGGGTAGTCTACAAAGTGAATCCTCGGGAACGTCTACACACCCCTAGTGATGACGCTTATCAATTGGAGGTTGAAGAGGTCGATGAGGTTTATCAAGATGATGAATTGCCGACTTCGTTTAATGTAGAGTCAGAATCGTCGACAGATTCTTTTCTCGGCGATTCTAATGATGTGGCAGTTCCCGAGAAAAGGAAACACCAACATAAGAAGAAAAAAGTAACATGGCGTGCTTTGGGGAGAAAAGGACAAATTGATCCTGATTTTGATGATAATTGACAAGTAATTGTTTTGATACATGGATATGCAATATACTTCATATTACATGTTTTTTCATATGTACAAACCTTCTTTACTAATAAATGCTTGTTTGTGCTTATTTTGAACAGGATGTCGAAAAAGATGAAGAGTGTCACGAGGAAGCTCTTCCGCTTGGGGAGTTCATCGGCGAGTACTCCGGCGAGTACACCGACGAGTCAGGAGGACACCCTATTCCAGGGTAGTTCCTCTTCTTCAAACAGACGTCGTCAAGAGCAGCTCCTGAGATGCATAGATCCGACATTAATTGGTCGGCCTATTGCATTTCAACTAGATGAGGAGGTAACTTTCAGATTGTTTTTTATGCCAGTTATAAACTATTACTAATTGTTTCAATACTGTTTTGTAGGAGGAAGAACACTTGGAGAGTGCGGGTCATGAGGATGATCCGATGGGTGGCGGGCAAGAGGGGGATGTCCCAGAGTGTGCGGCACAGAGGGATGACCCAGAGGGTGTGGGGCAGGGGGATGACCCAGAGGGTGCGGGGCAGGGGGATCTCCCGGAGGGTGCGGGTCAGGAGGAAGGTGCTGAGGCTGCCGGCGGGTCCTCGGTAACTTTCAGGACGAGTCACTTGGTCGCTCCACCAGTAGTCTCTTCCGGTGGAGCCAAGATCCAGATTACGCCTGTTGGTGACGGGTAAGTGTAATACTCTTCTGTTGTTTTGCTTTTGTTTTAAAAAATTTTCTTTCACTAAACTAATTAACTTTATTTATTATGTATTTCTAGATCTTGGATTGACTCTAGGTTCGACGGCACTTCGAGGGTCAGGCAGGTTAACCAGATATTGGGTAACCTGTGCCGTCTGCACTACCCAGGGGTGCTGACAATGCCGACCGGTGAGCGGGTTCTATGCCAGACATGGGACCAGTACCGGTTCGCTCCTGACGGGCGCCACAGAACTGCTCAGGGGGCGGTGTCTCATGACTTCTGGGTATGCAAGTGTTTTTTCAATCTACTTTTAGGCTTTTCGAGTTACAACACTGTACTAATCATTACTTTTGCAGTTACGCTTTTGCTTGCCAGAAGTCGGCAATCACCATAACCATGCGGTTCAAGTGTTCAACAACAATGCACATAAGGTGGTGAAGGACGCCATTTCGTATGCCCGCATTCAAGCGAACAATGCTTACTACAAGGAGAAGCTAGGGCAACGAATGAGCAAGGCGACGGGCTCATCGTCAATTTATTTGACTGAAGAAGAATACCGTTCGGTAAACAATTCTAACTTTTTACTCTTCGATTGTTGAGATTTGTTGTCATATAATACAAATAGCATCTCTGTTCAGGTGAGGATTCCGTGGTTTGCAAACCGCGAGGACGCATATTTCGAATTCTGCAAGATTTGGTCTTCAGCCGCATTTAAGAAGACTTCCGAGCAGAAAAGACAATGCCGCGGGACGGATCCGAAGCACAGATATGGTGCCGACGGACATATTCGCCACGCTAAACGCTTGGTAAGACCGATCTGTCACTCTCTAGCTATAGATACATTGTAATGCGACTAACTCATTTCTAATGTACATGAAGCTAAATCTGGCAATGTGCCAAGTGACATAGAGGTGTATACCTCTGGTCACAAAGGAAGCGATCTGGCACAGCCAGATGTCTTGTGTAATCAGACAGCCACGGACCATTTGGTGAGATGTTATTAAGAGTTGACGTAATTTCATTTTTCTGCGTCTAGCTAATCGGACATGTTTTTTGCAGGTGCAGTATGGTGAACACATGGTTCGACTCCATGGAGAGGACTATGATTGGCGGAGAGAACCTGTGGACCAAATGGCCGTGTACTCCAGCGGAGGTGGCAAAAGCCATGGACGGTGAGACAGTGTTTTTATTAATGTTTTGTGTATGGTTTTGTGATGGTAACTAACCCCTGTTAATGTTGCAGGTACTCCATGTTCAATGGAGTTATTGACTCGAGAGCGGTGAGAGCTCAGAAGTCAGCTCAGTCGTCGCAGAGCTCCGTCGGAGTTGGCTCCAGCCGTCGTCGCTCAGAAGAAACCCCGGAGATGGTTCGGATGAGGGAGGAAATGAGGCGGCGCGACGAGCACTACAACAAACAACAAGAGTACTATACCGCCTGCTTAGCACAACAGCAGGCGATGATCCAAGTAAGCTTACTTTAGAGTGTTGCAGTTCAAAAGTATTCAGAAATAGGTTTAGAACTAACTGATTACATTACAACATGTGTAGCAACTAGCCCAGCAAAACAGTGGATTTGACATGTCTATGTTCCAACCACTACCTCCCCCGCCACCACCACTATCTCCTACATCACCTGAGGTACCTCCTAAATACCTAAGTTAGCGTTTAGAAGGGTAGTTGAGTTCGTTTCTAGTTTTGTCTATTTCTTCAGTGTTTCCGTACGCCTGGCCAGGATGGAGCCTCCGGGGCAAATGTGAACGAAGCAGGAGGCAGCGGCGGCGCCCACGACCCAAATGTGGGCGATCAGTGAGTATATGGACAAATATGACTTTGTATGTGGCTCTCGCTGTGTTTTGTGAATTTGTATGTGAGTTTAGATGTTATATGTGAATTCAGATGTGTACTGTGACTTTGGATGTGAATTCAGTTATATTATGTGATTTTGGATGTGATGTGTGAAGTGTGGATGTGAATTTGGATGTGAGATGTGATTTTGGATGTGAGATGTGATTTTGGATGTTATATGTGAAGTTTGAATGTGATTTTGGATATGAAATGTGATTTTGGATGTGTATTGTGAATGTATGTGAAATTGTGGTTGGATGTGAGTGTGAGTAGGGGAACCAGGAAAAAATAAAAAAAAAATACCAGGTAACTTCCGTCGGCTTTGACCATAGCCGACGGAAGTTAGCTGGTTTCGGCCACGTGGGCAGAAAGGCTAACTTCCGTCGGCTTCGGCCCTAGCCGACGGAAGTTAGCTGCCCCTAACTTCCGTCGGCCAAGCTGGCCGACGGAAGTTAGAGCCCCCTGGTGACGTGGCAGTGTTCGGCGCTAACTTCCGTCGGCCACGTCAAGCCGACGGAAGTTAGCTAACTTCCGTCGGCCGCCGACGGAAGTTAGCTAACTTCCGTCGCCGCGCTTCCGTCGGCCAAAGGCCAACGGAAGATAGCGTTTTGCCGACGGAAGTTGGCTTCTTCCGTCGGGAAAGGGCTAACTTCCGTCGGCTTTGGCCGACGGAAGTTGCCTGTTTTGTTGTAGTGCAATGAGGCAAGGCGTTCGAAGTATGGTCCAGATGGAGACACTCGAAGGTTCACCCAACGAAGGTCTCAGAAGTTGAGGTGCATCGAAGGCATGGTCCGGGTGAGATTCATCGAGGAGTGTGCTTGGGGAGAGATACTGCGACGAAGTGCTCATGGAATGCTTCATGTGGAGGCCTTGGACGAAGGAGGGAATTCGAAGGGTGGTACTCCGAAGGTGGGGCTTTGGAGTGTGGCTGACTTGAGGTGCTTCGGTCATGCATGGCTTCGGTACATGGACTGACGAAGTTCGAGCTGAGAGTAGCTGCAAAGCCATGGTGGTCCACTCTAGAGGTGATGGCGCGAAGGCTAAAGGGTTTTGACAGCTTCGGCTCAAAACTATGACTGTATCGAAGGCTGACTTTGGTGAAGTGAAGGCCATTAGGCTCAAGGCTTCTCGCCGAAGCTACTGCACCCTTCGCATGCGAAGGGGGGCTTCAGAAGACTACAAAACTGCAAAGGCTGATCATGTCTACTGTGCAAAAGCTGATGATGTCTCCTCTGCGAAGCTGACAAAAGAAGCCTCCAAATAAAGTAGACTACCATCTGTACCCCCTTGTTTTGCTAAGACAAAAAATAGTGTAAACCCTACGGGTAAAGTAGTCTATTCATAAGGCTGAATAGTGCCTATAAATAGTAAAGGCAGGCAAGGCCTGAGTAACACTTGGATCAGCCATTTTAGAACTCTTATGCTAGCCGTCACATCCTTGTATTAAGTCCGTGAGTTCATTTTGTGTTCCCTATTCAAGTAATGAAACTTTGATTATGTTTTGCATTTACTGCATGAACTTGTATGCTTGCTTTGCACTGTATGTCTTGATTTCTTTGTGCTCTACTTCTTCCTGGCTTGAGTTTGTGTACTGGATTGTTTTTAGAGAAGTGTGTGTTCATAGTGTGTGTTTGTTCTATGTAAACCGGAGGCTTATCCTCTCTGATTACTAGCAAAGCACTGTTGGTGCCTTAAATCGAAACTTGTTTTCTTCCATGTCGAAGTCTTCAGCACCGTGTATTCAGTGTGTGTTTGACCTTCGAAATACGAAGCCTAGTACTAGTTCCTAGTGCGGAGTATCTGGTCGAAGTCCGTAGAGGGAAACCACCTCCTACGAAGGGTGAATTGCGAAGTCTGCTCAAAGGCACCTAGTGTGCGGAGCCTGCACTGACTTAGCAGAGTTGAGTTTTTGGTTTTGTGGGTGGAGCCATGTATTCTTGACTTCGAACTTTTGCTCCTCGCGAAGCCTGATTTCGGAGCTATGAAATACCTCTGAACTAGACCTCCGAAGGGTGTGTTTGAAGCCTGTTCCGCAGGAGACTAGATTAAAACAGAAGGTTATTTTTGGCCTGAAATTTTAAAAGCTCCCATACACCCCCCCTCTAGTCGCCGTTTCTGGTCCAACAGTCTGCCTTTAAACACTTTTTGGTGTCTTTTCGATTAGGACACTAGTCGTTTTTAGGCTACATTATTTTAGAGCTTGTGATTTATTTCTGTTCTGCTAATTGTCTGTTGAGGTGCGTTGGGTGTTGGGAGAAGGCCATTGATTCGATCGAAATAATTTTTTAGGTGCCCAATCACCCCCCTCTAGTCGCTACTCTCGGTCCTAGAAATGGTATCAGGGCCTAGTTAAGGTTTTTTCCATACCTTAACCGGTTCTAACCCAAGGTAGCGATCATGACTTCTTCTGGCAAGGTTCTGTCCCTTGAGGTTTTTGGCTACAACTATTAGAAGACTCACATGCGAGCCTATCTCTTGAGCCAGAGCTCAGGGATATGGGACATGTGTGTTCACGCAACATTCACTATGCTTCCGACTAAAGAGCAGACTACCCTTGAGATAGTCGCTCCGCATGACCTGATCAACAAGGCAGTGAACATACTGTTTTCTGGATTTGGTCCTAGTGAGTTTGAGCGTGTTAGACATCTCGACACGCTCGAGAGATCTGCGCTACCCTCTAGGCACACCATGAGGGGACAGCTCAGGTCACGACTAGGCTCTATCAGACCTACCGGGGAAAACTGTTGAAGGATTGTTTGGTCGTTTTTAGTCGATCAATAACAAGCTTCGGGCCAATAAGGCTGATCGTGATTAGCTGGTCTCAGATCATGAATAGACGCTCAAGGTTCTTCATACCTTGGACCCTAAGATCTAGGAGATCAAGGTATCCTCTATTGTTGAGAGCGCTTCTTATGATACCTTGACTGACGTAGAGCTTTTCTGTAAGCTCAAGGCCTTAGAGGTTGATATCTAGTTGAGATCAAATCTCAGTGGTTCTAGCTCAAAAACACTGGCCCTTGCGACACCTTCTGCTGATCCTACTGCTTTGAGTTATACTTTTTCCTCTTTGATGTCTATCACTAAGGAACGATTGGATTTGCTACGAGATGACGACCTTTGTCTATTCAATAGCCGTGTTCGTCGTGTCTATGATAAAAGAATGTTCAAACGACATGGCACAAAACATGGTTGCTTTGAGTATGGTGATCCAGGTCATTTCATCGTCGACTACCCCAAGCAGAACACACACAAGAAGGGCATCGGTGGTGGCTCCTACGACTCCAATAATCAAGACAACTCCACCTTCACAAAGGGCAAGCCCAAGACGAGGTTCTTCCGAAAGGCCCTAAAGGACTAACGGTGTGAGAACAAGAAGCGAGACAAGGCCTTCTTCGCCGAGATGGAGAGAAGCTACTCCAAGAGATCATCATCTTCTTCCTCTTAATCGAGCTCAAGGGCTCCCCGACAACTCCAACGACGATGACGATGAAAAGGTATCTTCCTATGAACAAGAAGTCGTTGAATTACTTGAAGAGAACCGCCAGGAGTTAAGATATCGGGAGAAACTGCTTAGAGGGGCTAAGAAGAGGATAGATGAGCTTGAGAGTGAGCTTTCCATGGTCAGTGGTAAGATTGAGAGTCTGTCTTCTTTCCCTTGCTTGGGTGATAGCAGTGAGTGCCCTAACTGTGAGGTGCTGTTGTGTGACCTAACGACTCTGAAGTCTAGGTACATAGAGAGGGTAGATGAGAGAGACGCTTTGGCCGCTGAGCTTGAGAACGCTCAGCTGGAACTGAAAGATGCTCATGCCAATATCGTTTGCCCTGTAGAGACTACCCATCCCACTTATCTGATCTAGCTGAGATGAGAGCAAAGGGAGATGAGCAGTTGGGTGAGTTAGAGAGAGTAAGAGTTGAGTTGGAGCAGACTAAGCTTGAGCTTGAGACATTGTCAGTTCCACCAACTGTTTGTGACAACTGCTTGTCCCTTAGATTGGAACTAATCAAGCTAAAAGCTGAGAAGTCTATCCAAGTTGATAGAGAGTGTGAAATCTGCTTGTCTCAGGTGGAGGTGCTTCCTTGAGAGGAGCTAGCTGATGCTCAGAATGAGAACTCTTACCTCCAACAGATCCTGAGTTGGGTGAGTTCTAGAGAGCCACAACTCGGCATGATGATCTAGCAGTTCAAAAGGCAAGATGGGTTTGGAGTAGGTTACACCAAAGCTGACTTTGAGAGTGCCCTGAGTCATGTAGTGGAGTGGAGTAAGATGACTCCAGAGCAGAGATATCCCAAGACTCACTCCACTAAGTCTTTTTAGGCCTGTCAGCCCAAGGATGGAGTGTTCCAAGAACAACCTAAAGCTCCACCCAAGAAGCCTATTTGGATCCTGAAGCCCAAGCAGCTCCATACTACTCTTGACTCTCTCCCTGGACCCTCTCACACCAAAGAGTCTACACCCAACACCACCAAGCCCAAGAACCCCAAGCCTCAACCACATCCCAAGACACCTATGATTCTTTCTGCTTTCCTTCTTTTGAGTAGATGGCTCGACACTAGTTTAGCTCCTTTTCTTAACCTGGTGTCGGACTGTTTGCTCCCCCTTATGACCATTGATATTGTAGGATCGAGGCCTGGAGGACGTATGGATCATGGATTCAGGATGCTCTTGCCACATGACGGGACATCGTAGATGGTTCTCCAACCTCACTTCCCTGAGCTCCAAGGAGTACATCACATTCAGGAACAATGGTCAAGGGAAGGTACATGGCATTTGTTCAATTCGAATCTCTGAGCATTTCTCTTTGCAGAATGTTGCTTTGGTTGGAAACTTGAGTTTTAATTTGGTCTCTATTTCGCAACTTCTTGAGGATGGTTTAGAGGTTCGTTTTAAGAAGGGCATGTCTTCTGTTGTTTATTCTAGAGGATCCTTGATTTGCCATATCTTACCCTTCGGTAAGGTTATTCGCATTGATTTCTCTACTTCTTTTGGCCCTTCTCGCTGTTTGATCGCTGGATCCTCTTCTGAGCTCTTGAGGTGGCATAGGAGGTTAGATCATTTGAGCTTTGATCTGATAGTCAAATTGAGTTCTATGGACCTCATTCGAGGATTGCCCAATCTTAAGATCGACAAGGATCTAGTTTGCCATCCCTGTCAAATTGGGAAGATTATTGCCCCTTCTCACGTATGGTGACTTAGGTGATGACTTCGTACCCGGGAGAGATTTTACACATCGATACTATTGGTCCAACTCGGGTACATTTAGTCGGTGCGGAGTGGTATGCTCTTGTGACAGTTAACGATTTTTCTTGATTCTCATTGGTTTTCTTTTAGGAGTCTAAGGATGAGGATTTCCAGTTTATTCATGATCTAATCCTGAAGCTGAAGAATGAGAACAATGGTCGGATGTGAGCAATTTGCTCTAACAATGGCTCAGAATTCAAGAATTCTCAGTTCGCTAGCTTCTGTAGTGAGTAGGGTCTTGAGCACCAGTTTTCTGCTCCTTACACTCCCCCACAGACCAGCATTGTGGAACGAAAGAACCGCACACTGGTCGAGATGACCAAGACGATGCTTGATGAGCATTGGACTCCTAGGCGCTTTTGGGATGAAGCCATGAACACGGCTTGCTATCTGGCCAACCGTATTTTTCTTAAAGCTTACTTAGTTAAGACTTCATATGAGTTGCGGTTTGCAGACAACCCAAGGTGAGTTACTTGCGAGTGTTTGGCTGCAAGTGCTTTGTGCTCAAGAAGGGAGGGCATTTGGACAAGTTTGAGTCTCGTTGCTGGGATGAAGTTTTTCTTGGTTACGCTTTGCATTCTCGAGGCTTCCGTGTTTGGAACCTCGACTCCCAGCAGCTTGTCGAGACGTGCAAGGTTTCTTTTGATGAGTCCATGCCTTCGCTTGGAGAGTCCATCTTCGAGGATGTGAAACCTAGGGAGGTCGCACTGTGTTTTCTGTCTTTATGATGAGTGATTGACAAGGTTGAGCGATCTGGTGAGATCAGTGTGTGAAGGTTTGATTGCATCGATGGGATCAATGTGTTGTTATGGAGAGTGGATGCCGAGGAGATCGGTGTGCGTTGCGTCTTTTGTTTTGGCTCGTCTTCTATGTGCATGGTCGAGGTGCTAACCAATTGTCAACGGCGGGTGATCAAGGGTCGAGCGGGGAGCTCGATGCTAGAGGATTAAGGATGCCGGGTGAAGTTGGAGATGATCTCAGCAGTGCATGAGGAGATAGAGAAAGACATGGGCGGATGGATGATCGAGATAGGGTGACGGTCAAGTCAGCGAACGGGAGGCTAGTGCAAGTGAGCAGGCGGCTCAAGGGGATCAAGAGCAGGAGAGACTTGCTAGCAGTCGAGTTCGCGAATTGGCGTCACATGTCGGTGATCGAGGAGGCTTTGTCAGTTTTTGCTAAAAACCATCTCATCTTTAAATGGTTCTTTAATTCCAAGAATTAGGAGTCTATTTGTGTTTAGTATTTTAGTTTAAAGTGTAAACTTTTGGTATGTTTTAGAAATTTCAAGTTCTGAAAATGTATTAAAAGTTTTGAGTCAAGTTGTGTAACATCCCAAGAATTAAAAATAAATAAAATAAGGAAAATGATTTTTCAGGAATTTAAAGGATTTGTTTTATTAGAGAAAAGACCAAAAGAACCCTATTAAAGCCAAACAAGGGGAAATACTTAAAATTCAAACGTGGGAAATTTATGGTAGGATCTAGAGGCCAATAAATATTTTTAGGAATTTTTACAAAATTTTATAAACAGTGATTCAACCTCTAAGAAAATAAATGAATTACTAGAATTATTTTAATTAGAAAATGCATTTAAAATCCTGTTGGGCTGCAAACCCCCAATCTGCCTCAGCCCGGCCTAGTCCACAGCTCGTGTCTCTGCCATGTGGGACCGACCTATCGGCACCGCTTCCCCCTCTCTCCTCCGCGCCCGCGCCACCTTGGCCCGCCAGTCAGCCTCGTCGCTTTCCCCCTTTCTCCTCTGACTGCCCGGGCCCATCGGTCAGCCCTTTCTTTTTCCGCTCGCCCGCCGACAGGTGGGGGCCACCTATCGGGAGCTTGTTCCTCGATGGAAAGGGATCCCCCCTTTCCATCGACGGCGACGCCCCTGCCAAATCTGCCTCCGCCTGTTGCGATGCACCCAATTGAGCCCACGCCGAAGCTTACCATCCATCGGTGATCGCTTTCCTCTGATTCACCATGCATTTTTGGCTTAGATGGCAAGTACCCGTGCTTTTGGAATCTTGCCGGCGCTAGTTGGAATCCCCTCAGGATTTCCCTCATTCCGCTTGCCATAGCAACGCTGGTGACCTCCTATTTAAAGGCCTCACCCTCGTCGCATTACACCCACACCGAAATCATCGAAGCCACACTTTGCCAAAGCCGTGCGATGCCAAAATGCCCGCCGCCTTTGTTTCCCCTCTAGCAAGACTTTGCTGGAGCCTCGAGCCGCCACCGCCCTCACTGTCGACACCACCATGATCGCCGTCGCTCACCCGACCCCGGCCTCACCTTCGTTGGCCGTGAGGACCACCGGAGACCGCCACCGTCGTCGAACCCAAAAAGCTTCATCGCTCCTCTTCATCGCCGGTCACCGCCAGCTCACCTCCGCTGCCACCGCCGGTACCCCCGTGTTCCTCGTGGCCCCCTCTTTCCATTTTAGCATTTAGTTAGGCCGATTAGCCCTCGTCGATGCAGAATTGCTCGCCGTCGTGCCGCCGGAGTCGGGAATGAAGCGGGTAATTACCCCTTCGGCACGTGTCGTGCCGGATGAAGTCCTGGCCGCACGATCGTGATCTAACGGCACTGATTAGATCCCTTTGGAATCCAATCAAAGCCGTTGATCTGCATTGAAACGGTATCGGCTAATCTCGGCCTTTGATCGCTATTTAAAACCCTGGCTCGATCTCGTGCGTCCACGCGTACCGGTTCGGTCCCTCATCTGCCCTCATTTGCCCGCCACTATTGTTATCAATAGCAGTGGCGGGCAGATGAGGTCAGCGCGCCCGCCACCACTGTGTCAACAGCAGTAACGGGTGCGCTGACCTCATCTGTCCGCCACTGCTGTGTATAACCCATAACACAGAATGTTGTGATCCATAATTCACAGTCCCACAAACCAAAACACAGAAATTATATGCTTCACACAACCATATAAGTACACAGCAGCAAAACATCCACATATCCACATACACATCCACAACAGCAACACATCAACACAACAACCATCCATCTCATCAATTTACAAATTTACAAAGTTTACATTATATGCTTCACACAGCCATCTACATACACAGCAACAACAACAACACATCTCATCAATTTACAAATTTACATTTCATCACACATCAAGTCTAAAAAGTTTACATCTATCAAAATTTCAAAATTAACCATTGTTTCACAAATACATGCTCATGCGGTTTATGTTTTCTTCGAAGGCCAACTCATATCTTGCACATCTATTGATAACAAATTCTTATCGATTTGTTATGCTTTGCCTTTTCATTCTTCCGGCCCAATCATACAGAGTTGGATGCTTGGCCACTTCACTCTCAGGATCGAACAATGCTCCAAGCTCATGAAGAATCTCATGCATCGTGAAGCGGCACATCCTTGATACGATTTCGTACATTTGTGATTCTAAGAGTTGGCTCTTCGGGGCAACGGTTGATGGAACTGACGCCTGCATACGTAACATATAAGTACATATGCTGCAAGTTATATTAGATTAACACACAAGAAATCAACTTACTTCTTTAGTATCCTCAGATACTGTCCGCCCAAACTTTCCTAAGTTATTGCTCATGAAATCACAAGTATAATAGCCGCAATGCACGGAACCAAGAGATTGTTTGTGACACTTCAGAATAGACAAAGTTAGAACAATATATAGTTTGGCTTTATCAATTGAATTAAGAAATTTAAAAATATAATATTACTGGATAGTTCGTTCTGATAAGCATATCATTCGGCCTCTGTGGATCATTTGGGCCACCTAACTTTTCCACGTAGTATTTGTATGCACTCTGAATAACATTTAATATATCTTGATATTCTTTTTTTGGGTTTGTCGAGCGAGTCGAGCACATAAACCCTTGAGCTCTTTGGGTATATCAGAAGTGCAATCCAACGATCACTATCGAAAGAAGTAATATATGATTATGTTAGTTTCATAATCGATAAAACATGATTAACTGTATATAGTGGGTATACTTACTTAAAGTTATATGCCCCACTTATCATTTCTCAGTCCTTCCATTGATCCATGCACCGCGCAATATACAACGCGGCACAACTCCTTTTCTTCTTCTTAAGTGCGTCTTCGTCTTTATTGAACATATTTCTTTGAAATTTTTTCTTACCCGCAGTCCAGTACATGCTATCGTTCTGGTTTAGTGTCGGGTTAAGCGCACTTTGGCTTATGAATGATGGGTTCAAGTACCTATACATATTAGACGCGTCACAACATGAATTACAACTGCATATGTTATGAAACAATAGTCAATATAAGACATTATTTATTTTTGCTTTGTATTGACAAAGTATAAAGTACTTACATGCAGCAGAGCATCATGCTTGTGATGTCGGTTCACTGCAGATGAAACATCCGATGGAAGTCGTCGAAAAATAGTGCAAGCTTAAACTCTGGGTAGTTGAATATTTCTTGTGGAACCTTCAGTTCTATTTGTGTAACTCCTAACGAAGACGCTTCGAGGTACCAATCATGAAATGTTTTCATCATGCAAGGCATACTCTTAAGTACTCCTTGGGGTAATAATGGTTTGCTTGGTTCGTATTCGATATAATCCTCGTATCCGTAGGTCCATTTATCAACAGAAAGTGAGCCCACATGCTTTTGTACTAGAGCCTTTATGAGAGACGCTTCGGGCGTAGGATGTGTTTGCCCTATAGTAGTAAAAAATTTATGCATCTCAGATTTCGGCGCAGAACACTGCCCAGCTTGAACAGTTATCTTGTGGATTGCTGGCTTTTGCATGCATCTTGTTTTTCAGGCTCGGCAACTAGCACTGGCTCTTTTGTTATGGGCTTGGCCACTGGCACTTGAGGCTCAGCCGGAACTGGCACTTGAGCCTCAGCCGGAACTGGCACTTGAGGCTCAGCCGGAACTAGCAATGGCATTTGATCTGGCTCTGGCACATTTGTGTTGGGCTCATCAGTGGGCTCAAGCACTAGCACTGGCTTTGTCACTTGAGGATCAGAAGTCACTTTCGAGTCTATCACTTCTGCCACTTTATCGGGCACTGGCTCTTCCTCTGCCTCTTCCTCTATCTCACGCTCATCAACAGGTGATAAAGATCCTATATTTTGCACATCCTGAGATGAAAGATATGTGGGGGATTGTGATGAGACAATAGGCGATGTACTCTGAGAACTTGTCTCCAGTAATTTGATATCTCGGCTCGCCCATAGGACAAAGTTATTTATAGCATCTCCGATTGTCTCAATCCCCTCATCAGGCATTGGAAGATCCAAGGGGTAATTAATAAATCTGTCGTTGGTGATCTCATTGACCTGAACCTTGGTATAGTCAGTAGAAATAGGCCGATTGTGAAATAAATCCCCAAGCATAGCAATGCCTCGTGCAGCCTCTTGGGAATGCCTTTGCGCCCTATCGGTACATGCAGGCTGCATGGTGTGTCCTCTTTAATATAATTTACAGGAAATTTGTCTTGTACTGAGCCAACACTTCTTGGTACATCGAGTCGTACCTCTGGCACAATTATTTGTCCCGCTGCAGCCTGCATTATGTTTGGATTCTCGTTAATAAATTCAAAAAAGTGTCGCTCCCACTCTGCACGGCGTTCTGCGGCGTCGTCTGTGCGTGCTTGACACTTCTTGTATGTGGCACCCTCCTGTTTCTTGAAAGTATTTTTCCAGTGTGCTATAGAAGAGACACCTCGGGTGCGCCCTCGATGTTCCTCGTTTCCGAGAGCAGATGTAAGCTGGTCATTACATCCCTCGGGCTTGAACTTTCCAGTCTTCTCCAACTCAGTGATTTCCTGTGCTTTCTGGAATACTTCACTAGTCTGTGAGTCAGAGAGCATATATTGGCGCTCGGGTGTCTTTTTAGCTCGACCTAGGAGCCATCTCTTAGTGCGCTGATCAGCACCTGAAAACTATTCAGGTAACCCAGCCGCACCGTCCTCCTCCTCCTTTCTACTCCACTCATCCTCCTTGGCCTTATATCCACCTGGCCCAAGTTTACGTGGGAACTTATTCTTCTTATTAAGTTCTTTGAACATGATGCTCTCTTGTTTGGCTTCTTCCGAGCAATGCTGCATTTTGAATTCATTCCATTCATTTGGCGTTATAAAGCCGTAGTCGTTGAGCGGCGACTCATCTTTCTGAAGGTATTGTGTGTTCAGTTTAGTCCTAAATGTACAGAGAACCTTCCCGATAGTCTTCAATGTGGCAACTTTAGCATCTTCTAAGCGGTCTTCCGGGAATTTATAAAGCGCTTTTATATGCTGCCACAATTCGTTCTTTGTAGCTTCAGGGACAGTCTTCCAGTTTTTCCAAACTATCTTACATCGCTCCCCGGCGAGACATCCACAGTCGTTACGCCACTTCGCTGTGATTTCTTTTCTTTTGGCTTCTTTGGAGCCCCATAAACATGCACTTTTTCAACCTCATAGATAGTTGTATGCAGCTTGTTCTTCTCCTATTTCCCTCTCCTCTTCGCATTTGCAGAGGATGTTGTGGCAGCGGGCTCAACATCTGTTCGCTCAGCTGACTCAATAGCTGGGACAATAGTTGTTCTTTTCTCGACTTGGAATAATCGATGCTTGCTTACTCGCTTTGGACGATCCTACGATGATAGACAATGTGAGCTTCAGGAATGTAATCCTCGGTTAGAAGCTGCTCTGACTTGTTACTAAAGTAATAATTACCTCCGCTTGAGCTTCAGGAATGTAATCCTCATCGGCGTCTTCTCTCGTTCTCTTCTTCCTAGGCTCCATTGGATGTTCATTCTCCGGAGAGTGGTACGAAGATTCGCTATCGGAGGATCCTTCAGATGAACCCTCTTTATTTGTTTTTGCGGGAGACTCGTAGATGAGCTCCTCGATGGAACGTCCTTCTTCCGCCATAGATAAACTATTCATAGTTAAGAGGCTAATGTATCAGAATTTTGGTTATGCAAAAAGTGTCTGGTGTCATATTTTCATAGTTAAGAGGCTATTACTTCCGAAGCCACTATACTAATCCTAAAGTTAGGATATTGTGTTGTTCTCTCTCTCTAGTGTTGTTGAGGCCTCAGTATATTTTGTGTTGTTTTTCAAAATGTTCATGGCTGCCATGGAACCGTGTGCACATCCCTTCCCTCTCAGCAACACGAGAAAGAAGAAGTTGTTGACGGGAATGGATGTGTCATACGACTTGATGACATACATGAGATAACTCGATAACAATTTGCATCATAGGCCTCTAAAAGGAATTGTAGAATCTAATGTTGGTCTTCAACTGGATGCATGAACTTGAGGATTAGTATAGTAGCCTTAGAAGTAATAACAGTAGTAAACTGATCACAGTGTTGTTGAGGCCTCGGCATATTTTGTGTTGTTTTTCAAAATGTTCATGGCTGCCATGGAACCATGAGCACATCCATTCCCTGTCTGCAACACGAGAAAGAAGAAGTTGTTGACGGGAATGGATGTGTCCCATGGCTTGATGACATACATGAGATAACTCAATAACAATTTGCATCATAGGCCTCCCAAAGGAATTGCAGAATCTAATGTTGGTCTTCAGCCGGATGAACTTGAGGATTAGTATAGTATCCTTAGAAGTAATAATAGTAGTAAACTGATCACAGGGTTGTTGAGGTCTCAGCATATTTTGTGTTGTTTTTCAAAATGTTCATGGCTTCCATGGAACCGTGTGCACATCCATTCCCTGTCAGCAACACGAGAAAGAAGAAGCTGTTGACGGGAATGGACGTGTCACACGGCTTGATGATATACATGAGATAACTCAATAACAATTTGCATCATAGGCCTCAAAAAGGAATTGTAGAATCTAATGTTGGTCTTCAATTGGATGCATGAACTTGAGGATTAGTATATAATAGCCTTAGAAATAATAGCAGTAGTAAACTGATCACAATGTTGTTGAGGCCTCAACATATTTTGTTGCTATGGAATATTAGAGGGAAAAACAACACAAAATATGCTGAGGTCTCAACAACACTAGAGAGAGAGAACAACACAATCTCCTAACTTGAGAATTAATATAGTGGATTCGGAAGTAATAGCTGACTACTGTAGCGAAGAAGAGTTTTCATACATTTCCCACCTTTGACACTGTGATCAGTTTACTACTGTAGCCTCAGAAGTAATAGCAGTAGTAAACTGATCACAGTGTCAAAGGTGGGAAATGTATGAAAACTCTTCTTGGCTACAGTAGTCAGCTATTACTTCTGAAGCTACTATATTAATCCTCAAGTTAGGAGATTGTGTTGTTCTCTCTCTCTCTTGTGTTGTTGAGGCCTTAGCATATTTTGTGTTGTTTTTCAAATATGTTCATGGCTGCCATGGAACCGTGAGCACATCCATTCCCTGTCAGCAACACGAGAAATAAGAAGTTGTTGACAGGAATGGATGTGTCCCATGGCTTGATGACATACATGAGATAACTCAATTACTATTTGCATCATAGGCCTCTAAAAGTTGTTCTAAAAAAGTGGTAATGTGGTATGCAATATTTCTCATGGCATAACTTAGATATAGAAGACTTCACCCAAAATCAATGCCAAAATCAATGCCACTTCACAGTACCAAAATCAATTCCCAAAAAAGTGGTAATGTGGTATGACATACATGAGATAACTCAATGCCAAAATCAGTGTTAATCACATATAGTACCACTTCACAGTGGATGAATGGTGCAATCAGGAATCATTTTCAGCTTTTTGACCATATTCAGAATAAACTGCAAAATTTACCAACTAAAACAGTTTATATTAATATGATTGAAGATGGGCTAACACACCTATAAGTTTAGGAAGAACATAGTTAGGACAATCCTCTTTTCAAGGTCAAAAACTCACAACACAATCAAACAAACTTTCAACACACTTAAATCTCACTTAAGTAAATCTAGAGACTAAAAGCAGTAGGTAAATCTAGAGACTGAAAGCAGTAAGTAAATCTATCAAACTAGTATAAAGTTTAGCAACCTGAACATGGACGGCGACGTGCGCTCGGGGACGGGGATGGCGGCGACGGCTCCAAGACAGCAGCGCGGGGTCCGGGGACAGCGACGTGGGCTCCGGAGACAGGCGAAGTTCGGGGCGACGGCGGCGACGGGTTCCGAGGGTGGCGGCGCCGGCTCCAGGATGGGGATTGCGGCATGCGTCGGGGACGGATTCCGAGGGTGGTGGCGCGGGCTCCCGAACAGGGATGGCGGTGTGCGACGGCTCCAAGGCGGCGGCGAGGGGTCCGGGTACACCGACGCGGGCTCCGGTGACGGGCTTTGAGGATGACTATGACGGCTCCAAGGTGGTGGCGAGGGGTCCGGGGACACCAACGGCTCTTTGATGGCGGTGACGGGCTTCAGGGATGACAACGACAACGGCGGCGCGGGCTTTGGGAGCGACAGCAACTGGCGGGAGAAGATTAGGGCTTAGGGTTTTTAGACGGCGGGAGCGAAAAATTTATATAGGAGGATTAGTAGTGGTGGGCATGCTAATGTCATCCTGCCCGCCACTGCTATTTTATCTTAGTAGTGGCGGGCGATGACATCACCAGCCCACCACTACTAATTCATCCTTCGCTGGTGCTCGACTGCCACTACTAAAAGGAATAGTAGTGGCGGGCTGGTAACATCAGCATGCCCGCCACTGATTACACCCGACCGCCACTACTATGAGAGGTGGGGGTTATCTAATATACGTTGCTACAGATGTCGAGAAACACTTTGTAGCACAGTGGTGCGGGGTTTGCTTTGGTGTCATGCGGTTCGAGGTTCGAACCTTGCTGTCGGCAGGCGGTTTGAGGTTCGAACCTTCTTGCTAGCATCCAAACATTTTTTTTTTCATTTCTATTCTAATTTTCATGACTTTTTTATTCATGTTTAAATTATAGTTTGAACTTGATTTTTTTTAACAATAAAAATACATCACAACTTATCAAATTTTAAAAATTGGTATTTTTCTGCCTTACTTTACTTTTTTTTATTTCATTAAGAAACCTGAGATTCTACGGGGATGCATTAGGGTTTAGAGAAGAAATGACTGAGGTTTGAAAGCAAAATCTATAGTTTATTCTTCCTTTGAAATTGAAACTTTTTGTACAATAAAAATACAACACCAATATTCTAATTGCAAAAATTGGTATTTTTCTCCCTTAGTTTACTGTTTTTATTTCATTAAGTGTGTTTTTATGATCAAAGTCAAAATAAGTTCAATTTGAACTACAAGACATGAAATAATTCACCAAAATTTATAGAAAAACCATATTCGTGTTTTTGACTCTATAATTAGTTATTATCCAGTAAATTTAAAACCATCATAAAAAATGTAGGTTTCCACAACACTCGATCGACAAGTTGTATTTTTATAGTTTTTTAATCCTCAAAAAATAAAATAAAGTCTAAAAAAGATGAGACTTGTCATGTTGTTATGATATGATCGATCCATAGATGTTATCATAAAAAATAAAATTGTTTCGAGAAAATAATCATGTAGTGCATTAAGAAACCTAAGATTCTTCGGGGATGAATTAGGGTTTAGAGATTAAATGACTCAGGTTTGAAAGCAAAACCTATATTTGATTTTTCCTTTGAACTTGAAACTTTTTGTACAATAAAAATACAACACCAATATTCTAATTGCAAAAATTGGTATTTTCATTAACAAAAATTGGTATTCAAATGCAAAAAAAGTCCACGTAGAGGTAGGGATTATCTAACATACACTGCACACATTGCCGAGAAATACTTTGTAGCGCAGTGGTGCGGGGGGTGCTTTGGTGCCATGCGGTTTGAGGTTCGAACCTTGCTGCCGACAGGCGGTTTGAGGTTCGAACCTTGCTGCTAGCTCCAAATCAACATTTTTTTCTGTTTTGTAATTTTTTAAATTTTTAGCACTTTTTTATTGATGTTTAAATCCTCGTTGAACTTGAATTTTTTTAACAATAAAAATACATCATAACTTATCAAATTTAAAAAGTTGGTATTTTTCTGCCTCAGTGTACGTCACTCGACTTAGTGGTGGCGGGGCGATGACATCATGCGACCACCACTACTAAAAGGATTAGCAGTGGCGGGCTGGTGACGTCAGCATGCCCGCCACTACTAATATGGGTAGTAGGGATTATCTAGCATACGCTGCCTACAATATCGAGAAACACTTGGTAGCGTAGTGGTGCGGGGGCTCACTTGGGGTCATGCGGTTTGAGGTTCGAACCTTGCTGCCGTCAGGCGGTTTGAGGTTTGAACCTTGCTGCTGGCTTCCAAACATTTTTTTCATTTCTGTTCTAATTCTCAACACGTTTTTTATTGATGTTTCAATCCTCATTTGAACTTGATTTTTTTAACAATAAAAATACATCATAACTTATAATTTTTTTAAAAAATGGCATTTTCTGCCTTGGTTTACGTTAGACATGTATTAAAAAAATTGGTATTTTTATTTCTCAGTTTACTCTTTTTTATTTCACCAAGTGTGTTTTTATGATCAAAGTCAAAATAAGTTAAATTTGAACTACAAGACATGAAATAATTAATCAAAATTTATAGAAAAACCATATTAATGTTTTTGACTCTATTATTAGTTATTATCCAATAAATTTAAAACCATCATAAAAAATGTAGGTTGCCAAAACACTCGATCGACAACATGTATCTTTATAGTTTTTTAATCCTCAAAAATCAAATAAAGTCTAAAAAAGACAAGACTTGTCATGTTGTCACGATATGATCGAGACTTTGTAGCGTGGTGGTGCGGGGGCTCGCTTGACAAATCACGTTTATTTGAAAGCAAGTAAACAAGCACAAGTCCAGGCTGGGGAAACCAGCTTACACATCGAAACACACTACTGGTCAAACCCAAAAGAAAGATATGGTTTGGAGCTTCTTCTTCTTCCTCGGCACAAACCCAACCTATTTCTGGTTAAACAGATTAAAAACCTCGACTTGCCAATCCTCAACCAACTCGGCATCATCAGGCAGTCTGAACTGCTCTCCATGTTCCTGAACAAGAAAATACACGCGGCGACGATAGTGAGAACAACTTATCAATGATTGAATTGGATGATAAAAATATAAAATTTGCATAAAAAGAGGATCTTGCCTCCTTCCTCCTCTTGCTGCCGCATTGCTCTACATGCTTCCCTTTTCCACCGCTAGCCTTGGCATGTTTCCCTCTACCACCGGTTGTCTCATCGTTCTTCCGTCTGCCAACACTTACCCTATCTGGTTGCGGCGATCGCGAGTCATCCTCCGAGTCGGAGTCCATTATGAGAATCACTTTCTTCGCCAAACAACTGCAAACTATACCATGTACCTTATGTTTACCGCATTTGCAAACCTCACACGCGCCACTTGATGTAGAGTCTGAGGATCTAATGTTTGGTTCAATCTTAGGAGGAGCCATCGTGAACCAGCGAGGAGGGCGCTGTCGTCGAGGTTGGGGGACGGGAATGGCTAGTTCGAAATTAGTGGGCAACATATATACTTTGGTTAATTAATCTCGTGAATATATGGCAACATATATGCATCTATAATTTTTTTGTCACATTGATATAACATTAAAAACACCTAAGCTAGTAATAATATTGTACATTAAAAAACATTATTGTTATAGTGGAAATTTTTTTCTCAGAAATTTTTTATAGTACATTAAAAAACATTATTGTTATAGTGTATTCTACTAGTAATATTATACTAAATTATATTACCATGCATAAATTAATATAACAATTAGAAATCATTTTAACCCTAAGCTCGAATAAAATAAGACCAAAGATAGGTTAATAATCATTTACTGACTGGCGGCGACGGGTGGCGCCGACGGGCTCCGAGGACGGCGGCGACGGGTGGAGGGCAGCGGTGACGTGCTTCGGGACGTCGACGGCAGCGACGGGAGGAGGGGGCGACACGGGAGTTTAGGGTTTAGAAAATGAAACTAGGTTTTCAGACGGCGGGAGTGGAAATTATATATATGTGTATTAGCAGTGGCGGGCATGCTGACGTCATCTAGCCCGCCACTACTAATAGAGGTAGGGATTATATATCTAGCATATAATACACTTCCTACAATGTCGTGAAACACTTAGTAGCGCAGTGGTGTGGGGCGCTCACTTGGGGCCATGCGGTTCGAGGTTCGAACCTCACTGCCGGCAGGCAGTTTGAGATTTGAACCTTGCTGTTGGCCGCAAACATTAAATATTTTAAAAAAATTTCTATTGATGTTTAATTAAATCCTCATTTGATCTTTAACATGTTTTAACAATAAATGACATAATTGATTTTACAAATATGCACGCTAAACATAAATGATCTAGCCTTGCACTAATTTGCCATCGCCATTAGTGCGTAGATAAGGAATCACACTGCCAAATGACAGTTTTGCTTCAACCACATTGATCCTTGATATGTCAACGAAAAACGACACCTCATCAAACTGATTGTATTCTTCTTTGTCTTTGACTCCATTAACTTCAACAATTCTTTGTTTTCCTGGAGCAACGATGTTTTTTTCTCATCTTTAGGATCAAGTATGTAAAATACTTGTGCCACGGATTGAGCGAGTATCCAAGGGTCATCTTTATAAGCCACCTTATTAAGGTCAACTATATATCATAAACCCGTAATCATCCACCTCCACACCTTCTGGATGTTTGACCCACTGGCACTTAAATACAGGGATTTCTATAGAGTTCCCGTAGTTAAGTTCCCATATTTCTTCGTTGTATCCATAGTAAGCATTCTTTTGTCTAGTGCTATCTTCTGCTTCTCCTCTGACACCACTATTTTGGTGCTAACTCTTTTGATCCTTTGCTTTGGTATAGAATGTGAAACCATTGATGTCATATGCTTGCCATGTTTTAACCATGCTCAATGGACCGTAAGACAATTTATTTATCATCATCTCTTTGTCGGTTTCTCCAATCGAAAGGTTTAGATCCCTCAGCCATGATGTGAAATAAATTTTGTGTTCTTTCATAATCCATTGTTCATCGTGATCTTCATTCATTTCTCGAAGCTCTTGCAGGTGTTGTTCAACATATGGTCTCATAATCGCCAACTGATGCATTACACTGTAATGTGATTCTCTTATTGTTTGGTAACTATTGTCTCGTAAGATTTTCCTGCCTTTAGTTCCTTTACCGGTGAGTCTTCCATGGTGTCGGGACACGGGAACTCCTATTGGTCTTCCATCTCTTATGTAATCTGCGTAGCACTCAATGACTTCCTCTGTCGTGTAGCCCTCTATCATGGAACCCTCTGGATTAGCACGATTTCATACGTAACCCTTGAAGATAACCATTAGATGCTCGTACGCATACATATTGTGCAGGTACGTTGGACCGAGAACAAAGATTTGGTCTGCTATATGTATCATATAGTGCTCCATAATATCAAAATATGAAGGAGGAAACCACATCTCAAGCTGACACATAGTCTCCCTCATTTGTTTACATAATTCATTTAACTCTTCACTGTCGATCACCTTTTTTGATATGACATTGAAGAAGTGACACATGCGTGTTCTCACCATCTTCAGAAATGAATGTTTGATTCATCTTACTGCGATGGCGAGGAATAGCCCAAGCATAACATGACAATCATGAGTGTTGTAGCCGCTCATCCTCAAATCTGCTACGGAGACAATATTCTTTATATTTGTTGAGAATCCTGTTGGAACACTAAATCCATGTAGACACCTGCAGATTGATCTTTTCTCGTCAATTGTGAGGTTATAGCTAGCAGCTGGAAGGAAAAATTTTCCATTGGCCCTTTCCTGTGGGTGAAGCTCGGGTATAATTCCGAGAGTTTGAAGGCCCCTTCGTACTTTGAGTCCATCTTTTGATTTGCCCGGTATGTCTAACAAAATACCGATGGTTCTTTCGAAGACATTCTTATCAACGTGCATTATATCGATAGCATGACCAATCTCCAACTCCTTCCAATAGGGCAAATATCTAAAGAAGATTGACTGCTTTTTAAATGGAGCGTCCTTTGAAATTTTTTCAGATTTCTTCCTCTTCTTTCCGAAAACAACTTTGATATTGTTTACCATTTCGAATAGAAATTTGCCATCTCGATGTCGTGGAGGCTGTCCAAGCTCGATTGTACCGTCAAAATGGTTCCTATTTTTTCGATATTTGTGGTTTTTTGGTAAAAATCTGCGGTGTCGCATATATATCGTCTTAACGAATGATGGAAGATGCATAGATTCTTTCTAGTCCACACACACTACACATGTTGTCTTTCCTTTAACCTGTCCTATTAGGGACATGCGTCCTGGGTTGTCAACTATGGTGCAAAAGATTATGGCTCTTAGATTGAAGTGCTCTTTCTTGTGCTCATCCCACACACAGACACCATGTTCCCATAGACGTTTCATATCCTCCATCAAAGGTTCTAGAAAGATATCAATGTCATTGCCAGGTTGTTTTGGACCAGAAATTAGAGTAGTGAGCATAAGGTATTTTATTTTATGGCACAACCATGATGGAATGTTGAACAAGCATAGAAAGACCGGCCACGTACTATGTGGGTTCCTCATCTCACCGAAGGGATTCATTCCATCCGTGCTAAGTCCCATCCTGATATTTCTAGGATCGTCAGAGAAATCTGGATGGGCCAGTTCAAATGATTTCCACTGCCTAGCATCCGTAGGGTGCCGAAGTTTAACGTCCTTCTTTCGCCCAGCGAAATGCCAGATTAATAGTTCAGCATCTCTAGGATTAGAGAACATACGTTTCAAGCGATCAATCACCGGTAGGTACCACATTACTAAGGCTGGAACTTTCCTCTCCGTCTTTTTTCCAGGATGGTCCTCAATGACATTTTTATTCCTCTTCTGCAACCTCTTATTATTCTTCTTCTGGTGGTCATTGTAGTCCTCCACACAGCCATTTGGAAGTTTGTATCGACTTGCGTTGCACTCCGGACATCTCTCTAACAATCCATACTCTTTTCGATATAGGATACAGTGGTTCGGGCATGCATGAATCTTCTGAACGCCCAATGTCAACGGACAAATCATCTTCTTTGCTTGGTACGTATCAGATGGTAGACCACTGGGTTTTGGCAAAACCTTTTTTAGGAGTTGTAAAAGATCTGAAAAACTAGTGTCAGACCATCCATTGCTGGCCTTCAGTTTCATAATCTCAAGAATTGTGTAGAACACAGTATACTGCTTATCGCATCCGTGGTGTTCCTCGTAAAGAAGGTTTTTTGATGCTTTGTCAAGTGCTTCAAAGTTATCGTATCCTTTGGTTGTAGTTCTCTGCAACAACACCTCAGGCGCAACATTTCGCATCAGTTCCTCCACATCAAAGGCAGCATCATCATCATGTTGATCAAGATCATCATGTGTTATGTCGGATGTATGATCACAACCTCTTCTATGTTGATGAGCATCTTGCGGCACATCAGAATCTTCAGGAGGATTTTGGCCCATCTCACCGTGTTTCTTCCATATATAATAGTTCTTCACGAAACCATTTTTCAACAAGTGAAATCGTATGGTTTCACGATCTGAACACGGATACATCGCTTCATTTTTACAAACTTTACAAGGACAATATATTGCCTCTTCACTCTGACGGGAAGCATATTGTGCGGCAGCTTCACTAAATTCAGTTACTATGTTAAAATGTACCACCACATCTCCGTCGTTGGACGAGTACATACAGGACCTATGCTCCATCTAAAACATATATTATTTGAAAAAATATTAATAAATTCATTATTGTTAATTTTAGTAATTTACGAATTGAAAATATATTGATTTATTATCGCTCATAACAACATTAATTAAAAATGCTTTAATTCAAACTATTTATTAAGCAGAAAAAATATTAAATAAATTAACTATATTGGTTTCTCTCTCTCCAAACAACATAATTCTAGATCTATAATCATAAATCAAATTAAAATGACGTAAATCAATATACAAGTGATGAATAATTGTGAGGAGGGTCATATTTGTTTATTTGGGAGAAGGAAACACTGTAAATGGAAGATTATTTGAAAATTTCTATTCACAAACCCTAATTTAGTAAAACGCTAATAACTCATTGTATACATGATTAAATACAAAATAAATGTGAGATTCATCATGGATTTACCTCCTAGAATGAAATCCTTCAAAAGAAATGAAAACAAAGCCTCTCCCCTCTTTATCTAGATTTTTGTCGCCATTGTACGGACAAAATTAAATGTGAACTCCGGTAGAGCTCGGGGAGGAAGAAGCTGCGCATTTATAGCTAGAATAGTAGTGGCGGTCGCAAGTGATGTCATCAATACTTTAGTGGCTGCCATCTTAGCAGCGGCGGGCAGCACCAGCGCCCGCCACTGCTATTGGTACAATAGTGGCGGTCCGGGATGATGTCAGCACCGACCGGCACTACTTTACCAATAATAGTGGTGGGCGCTGGTGCTGCTGTCAGCACTAGCAACTGTAGTGGTGGGCATCTAATGGCCCACCACTACAGTGGTCTTGCCCAACGCCACTACAGTGACAGTTTGTAGTAGTGCTACCTGACAGACACTCTACTTTGTTATGGACGGCGTCAACCGATACATCGGCCAATGCTACCTAGGTCAAAGTGTCCGTGGGAATGACCTCTACCTCATCACCATCCCACTGTATCAGGCACTAGTGCAGGGTAGAAGGAATGCAACAATTCGCGTGAATCCAGTCGCACCCGAGCAGTACGCTGTAGTTACCTTGTACGTCGACGATGAAAAATATTGTTGGCAATGTCTTGTTGCCCACCGTCAACTCCATGGAGAGTACGCCCTTGGCCTCGGAGCTCTCGCCATTGAGCATCAAGTTAGTATTCTTTAGATCATGCTCGCCCCTGCCAAGTTTCTTCAACAACGAGTAAGGCATTAAGTTAACAGTGGCGCCGCCGTCAACGAGCATTCGGTAAATCGGCTTTCCATCAATGTGACCTCTGATGTAGAGGGGTTTCAGATGGCGAGCCGAGTCCTCGAGCTTCTCAAAGATGGCATTGCGCGGGCCGAGGTTCAATTGAGTGACCTTGGCCTAGTCCTGTGGCAGGGCGAACTCGGCGGGCAGCGTGACGATGTTGATGTCCATTTTCTGGGGTGCGGGTCCCTCAGAGACGGGCGAGTAATCGTCGTCAAGCATGTCATCATCGTCGTCGCTTGGACTAGGAGCTGGGTTGGTTATCTCAAATAGCTTCTCTCTCTCCATACCAGTCTTGTAGCTGGCCGAGGGCGGATTTCCTCGAAGATAGTGTCGTGCTCATCCTCGGCTTCCTTCTCGCGCATCTCCTGTACCCGTAGTCGATGTAGGCGTCTCTTCTATGATTTGGACATGCCTGGAGGTGCCCAAGATGGTTGTGGCTTGGTGCCAGGCACTACTGCCCGACTTCTGTCAACTCTGGCCGAAGTGGTACTGCGCCCTTCGGCCTTGTGCACCCTTCGCTTGGAGGGGCCTTCGCTGTGAACCCCGGCGGATGGACCGGCCTTGTTCAACCGATCGAACCAGGCTTTTGTGCAGAGCCTGGCCGAAGCATGGGACTCACCTCCGTCAGACTTCGGTGACAAAGCCTTCAGGATTGGGACTTCCTGAGACCCCACTCTGATGGTGATGGCCTCAGACTCCCTTTGCTCGGCCTCCTCATGCCCGTACCCTTCGGCTTCGCTCTGCATGGTCCGATTCAGAGGCACCACGGATAGTCTGTGGACGATGCCCCCATCCAATGCATCTGTTTGTCCCTGCCATCTGTACTATTCCGAAGGAAAACAAGGCATAGTGTTAAGTTGCGGAGGGTACTCCGACCCGGACACGTGCGGAGCCCATGGAGTTCCTGCCCAGTTGTACGACGGAGGCATAGGTGGCTCTAGTGTCCTAGCCCACTATGAGCCGAACCCGTTGCCTGGAGGGGGGTTCGGCAGAGTCGACGGTGTCTCAGACCATAACAACGAGGGATCCCGCCACGCCGGAGGTACGTTCGTCCAGTGCCGGCCGAAGTCCCCCATCGGAGAGTCCGTCCAAAATGGTGCGGGGTTCGGCCATTGGGGGCCAAAGTTGTTGTATAGGTGGTTTGGCCACTAAGGCTCGAGGACACCACATGGGGGGTTCGGCCATTGAGGCTTGAAGCCGCCGAACGGGGCGCCAGGCAACTGTGGCCTGAAGCCATTGTGCGGAGGGCTCGGCTCCTTCGGTACGAAGTTGCCCTCCGATAGTCCTGGACACTTTAGATGTCCCAGTTTCTTAGTGCGGGGACCTGCTTCCTTGGCTCTTCTTCGATGCTTGTTCAACAGCATGTTGTACATTACCTTCGGCCTCTTGTGAGCCTTAGCCGAAGGGGTGTTAATGTTCTGTTTCCACACTCCTACCTCGGGGTTCTTAGGTATGAGCGTGCGAGTGCGTGGCTCTCCAACAATTACATCCTTCCATTTATCCGACTCGGCCTATTCCGGCAGAATCAACACCTTCTTCTTGCCGAGGTCGACGGCGTTGACGGGAAAAGGATCTTTATCCAGCTTCATCTTTCGATTATGGTCTATCTTCAATCGTCCTTCTTCTATGGCCGATTAGATCTGCCGTCGAAAAACATTGTAGTCGTTAGTATTATGTGAATGTGAATCATGCCACTTACAGTAAACATGCTTCTTTAACTCATCGGCAGATGGAATGATTTGACCTTTAGGTAACCTGAGAAGCTGACTTTTTAAGAGAAAATCAAATATTTTATCACACTTGGATATATCAAATGAGTACTTGACCTCACTAGGTCGATTCTTCGTGGGAGATGGTCGTAACTCAGAGCAAGTGATAGGTTTATTCTTAGCGTTCCAAACCCATCCGGCCACGTACATGTCGGTCGAATCCTCCTCTTCTGACTCTTCCTCGTCAGAGCGTTCCATGATGTGGATTTCAGCCCTAGGCTTGTTAAACGTCTTAACAAACTTTTTATCTTTGGTTTGTCCTTCCTGGACCAGAGCCTACTGTAAAACTTGGCTAACTTCTAAAAAGTTCTGGATGTCTAATCTTTCTTTAATCTCGGGACGCAGCCCATTAAACGCTATCTCCGTCAAGTCTCTTTACGAAATATTAAGGCTGAACCATCGGTTTATAGTATCCCTAAAAAGCTTGATGTATTCAGAGGCGTTCTCGATAGATTTCTGTCTAACCGATGTAAAGTGTTAAAGCCTAAGTTCTGGCTCACCCGTGTAAAAGTAATCATGGAATTTTCACTCTAAATCATCCCACGTCTGAACGGAGTTCGGCGGGAGCGCCGAAAACCATGTGAAAGCGGTGCCGGATAGCGAGAGACAAAATACTCTAACTTTTAGGGCATCTATCCCGCTAACTTCTCCACACTGTGCCAAAAATAGTCTAACTTTTGGCGTTGGTTTCGCCTCATTTTGATTCTTGAGTCGTCCGGTGTGACTGAAATAGTCCGTTGTGACAGAATTGGGCCGAGTTGGACCTTGTACTAAGTTGGAGGCTGTGTTGGCCCATAGTCCGAGTCGTGTGCGCCTCCTACAGGCTGCCCACGCCTTATATACTCACACCAGCCCCCATTAGGGTTAGTTTTTTCTTTGTTTGCATCTACACTTGTGTGTTTAGATCCCGCTCCTGCACCGGACCGATTGGCTGCTGCATCAGCATTTGTGAAACCTCTCCTCATCATAGTTCATCTGTGATTTGGCTTTCGACTTGTATCTTCCTGTTCTTGCTTGTGTTCTTGGGTTCGCTTGCAGGAACTAGCCTTCGTGGCGAGGTCAATCGCGCCCTGCGTGGTTGATAACCGACAGAGACAGTGGTGTAGCGATTGCAAGGTTTTGATTCGCCGGACCGGAGCCTTGGATCGTCAACGTCGAGATTCTCCACCAATCCAAGTTATCCTTACCTAGCGGAAGATTGGGACCAATCCCCCATTAGTTGGTATCAGAGCTCAGATTTCCCGTTAGGTAATTTCGATCTTCTTTTGTTCTTACCTAGAGTCCAGAAAACCCTCACAAAAAAATCCCCACCGAAAACCCCTTTGTGCCTTGCGATTTTAATTTCAGTTTTTAACTTTGTTGAGTTTGTGTTCTTGGTCAAGTCTTGTTGCTGGTTTAATCCCCCCTTTGTGTCATTTGAGTAGTAGTGGGTCTTGTGTCTCAAATATTCCCCCCACCCGAAACCCCCCTCCACAAACCGTAGTCGGTTTCCACTTGATTTCCTACTCGGTTTTCCACATCGAGTCCTTGTGACCCCCCTTCGGTAAAACAGGCATAACTTTTCGCTCGTTTGTCAGAAAAATCTGAAATTTTTTGAGCATCTTCCTGACCCAATTTGGAGCCGACCAAATTTGTCTAATCTTTCTTTAATCTCGGGACGCAGCCCATTAAACGCTAGATCCGTCAAGTCTCTTTACGAAATATTAAGGCTGAAACATCGGTTTATAGTATCCCTAAAAAGCTTGATGTATTCAGAGGCGTTCTCATTAGATTTCTGTCTAACCGATGTAAAGTGTGAAAGCCTAAGTTCTGGCTCACCCGTGTAAAAGTAATCATGGAATTTTCACTCTAAATCATCCCACGTCTGAACGGAGTTCGGCGGGAGCGCCGAAAACCAAGTGAAAGCGGTGCCGGATAGCGAGAGACAAAATAGTCTAACTTTTAGGGCATCTATCCCGCTAACTTCTCCACACTGTGCCAAAAATTGACTAACGTGCTCTAGTGTGGTTTTGCTACCCTCGCCATCGAGCTTAGTGAACTCAGGGATCCTATAGCCATGGGGGTAGGGTATTGTATCGAGATGGTCGGGTATGGCTTATGGTAAACCCTAACCCATCCCTTGGGCACGAAGCCAGCGCACTCTCTAAATAGTGTGTGGACCCGCTCCTCTATGTCATCTTGGCATGTTGCCTGTGCGCGCCTCTCATGCGGGGGCCCGACACGCGGAGGGATATCGGCATGTCGGCCATGGGCCTCTTCCCTACGCACTATCTACATGACGTGCTCGTGTCCAGGTGTCTACGCATGTGGTGCGGCCAGCGCGGGTACAGGTGTAGGTGGTGGTGCATGGTATGCAGTGTACCAGTGCTGCCGTCGGTTCTGCCGTACCCATGGTATACCAGAGGTGCACTAGCAATAGGGACCAGGGGTACGGCCTCAGTAAAGCCGAACCTTCTAAGAGTTGCCTCTACTTGGGAGCTGACTGCCGAATCTAAACGGTTGGCTAGCGAAGCGCTAACGGCCTGATCTACTAATGCGGCTATTTTTTGTTCAATATCTAAGGAAGATAAACGAGGCGATACAGGTGTTACCTGGACCTGAGCGAGGTCGGGGGTGGCGATGTCACGTGATGAGGACATCACTTCACATGATACACACATGCACCACCACGATACACACATGCACCAACATGATACACACCTGCACCACCATGATACACACGTGCACCAACATGATACACACATGCACCATCAACCTACAATTCAATTACAGGGACCAATCACACACGCCCGTGCCCGTCGCTTGAACCATGAGGTTAATTCTTTCCTTAGCAACTATGTTAATATTTCTTTGGATGGGATGCTACTGAATACTAGTGATATTTTGTTGCTTAGGAACATGGGAGATGGAATAGGAGAGTTGGAGTTGAAGATGGAGTCGCCCCGGATGATTTGAAGTCATGAATTCGCTGGTTCGGACTACATCAACCACCATGCACCAAAATGGGCATAACTTCCTCATACGAAGTCCGAGGGGCTACTGTTGGGGGAATAAGTTTTCCCTTGAACAGGCGCCAAATGACGTCAGCCTCCGATAGCCTTTGGCCCGAAGCCCAACATTGTCGAAGCCTGTTCCTTCTGAAGAAGCTGTTTCCAAGTCCCAAGGTCCTCTTCGAGGCCCTCTGGAGCAAGGCCTCCGAACCCCTTCGGAGCCCTCCGGAGCGAAGCCCGCAAGATCTCTTCAAGTTTGCCAGAAGCTAAGTCTCAGGCTAACTTCGAAGTTAGCCTCCGAGCCTTGTTCGGAGTTAACCTTCAAGCTCCCTTCGGAGCTCCTTAGAGCCAGCCTCCGAGACCCCAGTTCGGAGCCCTAGTTCGGAGGCCTAGTTCGGTGGCCCAGTTCGGAGCCCTAGTTCGGAGCCCCAGTTCGGAGGCCCAGTTCGGAGGCCAAGTTCGGAGCCCCAGTTCGGAGCACTAGTTCGGAGGCCCAGTTCGGAGGGCCAGTTCGGAGCCCTAGTTCGGAGGCCTAGTTCGGAGGCCCAGTTCGGAGCCCAGTTCGGAGGCCCAGTTCGGAGGCCCAGTTCGGAGCCTCAGTTCGGAGCCCCAGTTCGGAGCTCAGTTCGGAGTATACTTCGAAGCCTCCCTTGCAGCCTCCGCCTGAAGAGCTCCGGCCCTTACTCTGAATCCGGCAGATATTTACACCTTGCCATAGTGTAGAAGCCATACCAAGGGCCCCTCTGCCCCTAGTATGTCGTTTAGCTGGTCAAGAAGTGACGTTGTCTGACATGTCTGTAAAGATGTAAAGCACTTTTGTACAGTACCTAGCTCCTTTTCCCCTTTTTGCCCCTATCAGCCTAGGACTTATAGAGGACACTTTGGTCTTTTCCTTTGGCCTGCATGCCTACAAAAACAAGGCCAAACCCTTGTAACAAGAAAGTGTAGGACCGAAAGCAGCGACCAGAGGGGGGGTGAATGGGCGCCTATAAAATTTATAGCTAAACGATATTTTAATCCCAACACCAAATAAACTTAACCAGACAAATAATATTGACAAAGCAAATTACTGGAATAAAACTTGTCTAGCTTAAAAATGATTGGTATCTTAATCTAAATGATATTAAAGATAAAATAAATAAAAACTACTCCTGTAAATAAAATTGGTACTCGAAATATTTATAACGTACGCAAAATACCCAAATATATTAATAAAATATTCAGATTGCAGTCTAAAAATAAAATACTAATCAACTAAATAATAACATAGATCATCAAGAAATTAATTCAGAAATAAACCTAAAAAACTTCATGTAAATCTAGAATAAAAATATTGATGTAACTAATAATAAATTTTCTTTCTATATAAGCAGATTAAAATAAAAACAAAATTTCGAAATAGATTTTTGGCTAATTAATTAATGGATGACTATCTCTAAAAATTGATCTACTAAAAAATAGGAGATTAGAAACTTACCAATGTCATCTTAGCGTGGCCGTGCGTGATGCCGTGGGAATCCCGCCGTGGGGACCAGGCGTGCTGTGCCAGCGTCAACAGGAAGCAACCGGCCGTGAGTAGCGGAGAATTCCCGCACGACAAAGCGTCGTGGGGCCCGCCTGACCACCACGGAAAGCCGTGTTAAATTTTTTCTGGCCGTCCGGCTGCCTTGCGCTTTCCTGATGCCGCTGCGTCGCCTCGCAGCACTTCCGTGATGACTGGCGCTCTGCTTCACTGCTGCTGGTCCGCGCGTGAAGCTGCGATATCGCTTGCTGTGTTGTGAAAAAAGAAAACACGCCGTCGTGGGAATGCAAGGTCGAAAAGCTATGGCCGCGCGCTGCAGTGGCAACCCCACGCGCCGCCGTTGAAACTTTCAGAACCGAAAAAAAATTAGTAGATGAAAATTTTCGATGGACTCTAGATTGATCTATTAAGAAAATAGTCATCTATCCCCAGGGGGATAGGGGCCTATTTATAGGCGACTTTAATACATAAAAAGACTAATTTACCCCTAGGGTAAATTAAACTGACTCTAAAATAAATTCCGAAAATTACTAAAATATTCTTAGAAAAATCACCTGACTCAAATAAAAATATTCTAGACTTAAAAACTAAATATTAATATCCTAAAAACAAAATAATCATAGGTTGTCAGTTTTGCGCCGAAATTGACAAAGCATCCACCGTCTTCGCACCGGGTACCCGGATTGGGCCGACCCGACCCCACAGCTTCCTCGATCAGCTCGGCAATCGCTCGCCACCCGTGTACCTGAGTCAAACCTAGTCAACAGACCAGTGGATCATCTGCCACTCCTAGCCCATGTACCCGGATTGGGCCAGCCCGACTCCGCGGCTCCTCTGCCCGGCCGTCGCTCACTGCGCGTGTACCTGAGTCACATGCGCCTCAGACTCGGGAGGTCTTAATCTCTCCCTTCCTTTGACTTCCGTTGACAATCACTCATCATATCTGGAATATCAAAACCATATTCTTCAACATGGTTTCTCAATCTCCCCTTTGATGAGTGCATTGTCAACACCCTTATCAGCTCATCTCCAGAACCTGCAAAACACGTGGAAACAGGAAAACAAAAACAAAAGAAAATAGAAGAAAGAAAATAAAAGTTTAACCCTAATGACCAAAAGCCAAACAGAAGCAGGAAACATGGTCATTATGGTTAACCAAAAATAAAGACTCAAAAACAAATGCAATCACAAAATTTTAAAATTACCAACAAGGAATAAACTCCCCTTGAAATAAATCGCAGAGAAAGCCAAAAATATATCCAAAATTTCTCCCCCTTGTTGACAATTGGACTCATCAAGTGAGACTAAATGCACTCTAAAGAGACATAGACACAAACTCCCCCTGAAATGCAGCTCCCCCTCAAAATATGCCATGAATGCAGATGGAGTGCAGGTGGAGTGTGAAATGCATGCTTCTTAGATATGATTAACTGCAATTACAACATCTAACAGGTATAGCAAAAGATATACTATTTAAGATACATGACATGATCAGTGCAACAGATGATATCTAAAGAGGGTCATTAGCACGCATTTTTTGATTTTTGCAAACAAAAGCATCACCACATTTTCTAGTTGACAAGCAAAGTAAAGCATGTTATGCAAAAGCTAACTGATATCTACCAAGATAAGCATTGTCCAAAACAAAGTGCTTCAGCAAACTTGTCATCTTTTTAAATTTTCAGACTTTTTCTTTTTCCTTTTTATTTTTCATTTCTACCACGGGTTATTTGCATGTCAAACCATATGCTAACTGACCAAGTCAAGCCTAGGCCAGAACTGGACCATCAGAAGCTTAAGACATTGGTCTTGGCATACATTACACCGTCCTAGTTCATACCAAAGTGCTATGGTAAGCAGTCCAGAACAATGCAATGCGACAAAGCAAACCCACTTGGATCTTTTCTGATAATCATAAAAATGCATAAATTTTTAATTTTTCAGAATTTTTTTATCATTTTTATAACGCACTTTTCATATTTAAAGCATATAAATGTCCAAGTTGCATATCTGCATCTAAGTAAGGATCTAGCTACCAGGAATGTAAAAGATAGCGAAAGCATTCAGTCTACACATGCTAGTTACCAGAAGCAATGGTCATCATTTTTCAATTTTAAAACATAAAAGCCATGCATATGACAAATATCAGATATATCATGTGAACTGAACCAAAACATGATCATCGACAAGTAATCAAAAATATGTACTAGCTAGAGAAAGTAAAGCAAATTAATCATATAACAGAAGCAAGCTCAAAATGTGATTGATGATTATGCATGATATGAACGCACACAAAAAGACTCAATAAAAAATAAAGAAGAAAGTAAAAAACTAACTCAAAGTATCCCAAGAAGGATACACAACTCCCAAATCAAGATCAATAATCATGAGTGGGAACAAATGGTCCAACGCCAGGTTTGGCAAATGTGTTAAACTAGTGTCGAGCCATCTGCTCGTATGTAGGAAATCAGAAGGAATCATATGAGTCTGGACCAAAACACGGCTCAAAGCGCGGTCCTCTGTGCTGTGAAAAAAGAAAACACGCCGCCGTGGGAATGCAAGGCCGAAAAGCTATATGGCCGCGCGCTGCAGTGGCAACCCCACGCGCCGCCGTTGAAACTTTCAGAACCGAAAAAAAATTAGTAGATGAAAATTTTCGGTGGACTGTATATTGATCTATTAAGAAAACAGTCATCTATCCCCAGGGGGATAGGGGCCTATTTATAGGCGACTCTAATACATAAAAGACTAATTTACCCCTAGGGTAAATTAAACTGACTCTAAAATAAATCCCGAAAATTACTAAAATATTCTTAGAAAAATGACCTGACTCAAATAAAAATATTCTAAACTTAAAAACTAAATATTAATATCCTAAAAACAAAATAATCATAGGTTGTCAGTTTTGCGCCGAAACTGACAAAGCGTCCACTGTCTTCGCACCGGGTACCCGGATTGGGCCGACCTGACCCCGCAGCTTCCTCAGCTCGGCAATCGCTTGCCGCCCGTGTACCTGAGTCAAACCCAGTCAACAGACCAGTGGATCATCTACCGCTCCTAGCCCATGTACCCGGATTGGGCGATCCCGACTCCGCGGCTCCTCTGCCTAGCCGTCGCTCACTGCCCATGTACCTGAGTCACATGCGCCTCAGACTCGGCAGGTCTTCATCTCTCACTTCCTTTGACTTCCGTTAACAATCGCTCATCACATATGGAATATCAAAACCATATTCTTCAACATGGTTTCTCAGATAGCTTCTCCAGGGGCCATGAAACCCTGGAGTTCACTAAACCACACCGAGGCATACCATGCCAAATCCACCGCAGATTGGACGTAGGGCTATTATCCCCTAGGGGAGGTCCGAACCAGTATAAATCCTTTCTCCATCTGAGAGAACCCTTCGAGGTTCATTTTACACACCATACACACACATGCAAAACCTGTGCTGTAGCTAACACAATTGCAACAACAATCGCCAGACCAGCTCTACCGGACTGGTCTTGGTCTCCCCCTCGACGTTGTACCCTCCTTATTTCCTGGGAGCACACCTCCGGCCTTCGGTTGGATCCTCGGGCTTGGGTACTCCCCAGACTCGGATCTTCAGAAGAGGGCCTCCAAGCCTCTGATCTTCAGCTGAGGTGGGTCTCAGACTGCCTCCTCCATTCCGAACCGCTTTGGAGCCAACAACTTCGCTAAACGCCATCGTGCGGAGCCTCCTCCTCGAACTTCGTTCTGCACCCTTCGCGCTTCTGAGCTCCATCGGGATTATCTCCTCCAACACTCCACATCAGCCATGTCAAACTTCTTGAGCAGGTCCTTGGTGTACTTCGTCTGGTGGATGAAGGTACCTTGTTTGCTTAGCTTGATTTGCAAACCAAGGAAAAATGTGAGTTCGCCCATCATGGACATATCAAACTCCCTGCTCATGGCATCTGCAAACTCAGCAACCAAAGCATGAGAAGAGCCACCAAAGATGATATCATCCACATAAATCTGAACTAGTAGGAAATTGTTGCCATGCTTGAGAGTAAACAGGGTTTCCTCGACTAACCCCGTCATGTACACTCACTCAAGCAGAAAAGAACGAAGTCTATCATACATGCCCGAGGGGCCTGCTTTAGTCCATAAAGAGCCTTATGAAGTTTAAAGACTATATGGGGGTATCTAGGGTTCTCGAAGCCCAGGGGTTGTTTCTCATAAACATCTTCACCTATGAAGCCATTAAGGAAAGCACTTTTAACATCCATTTGATAAAGTTTGAAACCGCGGGATGCCGCAAATGCAAGTAAAATCCTAATGGCCTCGATACGAGCAACATGTGCAAAAGTTTCAGTAAAATCAATCCCTTCTAACTGAGAATAACCCAGAGCCACAATCTATCTTTGTTCCTAACTACAGACCCATCCTCCCCTTGTTTGTTTTTGAAAATCCATTTAGTTCCAATAAAATGAACATTAGGTGGAGGATCAACTAAAGTCCAGACTTGGTATCTCTCAAAATTTTCAAGTTCTTCATGGATGGCATTGATCCAACTAGAATCAGATAAAGCGTGACTCACATCTTAGGGCTCAAAAGAGGCAACAAAAGTGGAATCAATGATATGAGCATGAGAACGTGTTACTCTTTGATCAAGCTCACCAATGATTTGCTCGAGAGGATGCATCCTTTGAATATGATGAGGAGCCTCGCGGCGGGATGCAGTCTCCCCCTCAACTTGTGCTGGTGAATGGTCGAAGATGACCAATGTTGAGGTAGTTGCTTCTGGACCATGTGCCGAAGTGGTTGAAGCGGGGTCGGCTTCGGGGGTCGATGTCGAGGGTAATATGGGTTCATCCTCGAAATCTCTAGGATCATTGTTCTCGAAGATGGTCTGCTCCATGTCGTGTTCATTTGCATGTTCAAAAGTAGAACTCATAGAGGGGGTTGATTCATCAAAAGTCACATCACATGACTCGATGACAGTGTTAGTCCTCAAATTAAAAACACGATAAGAGTGACCATGAGTAGTGTATCCCAAAAAGATCCCGTCAGAAGATCGTGACTCAAATTTGTCCAAATTTCTATGTTTTAGGATAAAGCATCGACAGCCAAAAACTCGAAGATGAGTAACTGTGGGCTGTCTCCCAAAACGAAGCTCATAAGATGTTAAGTTCAAAATTGAGCGCAAGAAGATTCGGTTTGAGATGTAGTAAGAAGTATTCATGGCCGCAGCCCAGAAATTTCTAGGAGTCCTGTGCTCATCGAGCATCGTCCTAGCCATCTTAACCAAAGTGCGGTTTTTCCTCTCAACAACACCATTTTTTTGAGGGACCCGAGGAGCACAAAATTGATGTTCTATGCCATGCTCCATGTAGAAGTCAACAAAGAGACTGTTCTTGAACTCAATGCCATTATCACTTCGAATGAATTTTAATGCACCAGGGAGTTCAGTGAAAAGTCTCACAACCAAGCTCCGAAAGTGTGAAAATACTTCTGTTGGCGTAAAAGATTACGCTAACACGTTCTCTACAATTAAGAACTAACAAACAGTGAATTTGTGTTGAGAACTATCTCAAGCCTCCGAATTGGATAATAGCTTAAGTAGTCCGAAACTGTGTATTGAATAGCTGAGTATTCGATGCCTAATACAGGGTAAGAAGGATGGTATTTATAGGCAAAAAATCTAAGGAAAAGACCTATTTACCTCTCAATTACAACCGACATAGTGGAAACTATTCAGTACCCCGAACAGGGTTAAAATGGTAAAATCTATCCGGAGTAAGTAGATAAGTCAAACATCTTATCAGACTTGCACCTTTCCTCTAGAGCTTCATAGCTTGCGGAGGGTACCTTCAGATTGTAAGTCGACGCACCCTTCGGCTTAATGACTCCACCACCTTCGGCCATAAGCTCATAGCTTCGAAGCCGATAAGTTATCTTGACTATCAATCTCTAAGTCCCGAGGGTGAAGTATTTTCCCCCAAAAAATTCATCCTTGCTAGCAAGAAAGAAGACCCAAGAGTAGCGAGAGAAATCGTCGACAATGACTGGTACATACCACTTGCCGCCTAAAGAACTAACCCGAGAAGGACCTACAGTGTCCATATGGAGAAGTTCTCTGGGTTATTCAGTCATCACCATGGAGACTGGCGAGTGCGAAGCGGCAATCATCTTTCCATGTCGACAAGGAGCGCAAACTAAATTCTTCTCAAATTTGAGCTTGAGCAATCCTCGGATCAGACCTAGGACACTCAGACGAGCGAGCAACTAAAAGCTCATATGCCCTAGTCTCCTATGCCACTTCCAAAGCTCATAAGTCGAATGTGCAACAAGGCAATGAGGAGAACCAGATGACTCAGAAAAATCAGATCCAAACACTCTCCCAACTCTAAAGATCTTACAAACCACATCGCCATCAAATTTAAGTACTTGCGAAGTATCGCGATGGAATCGCACTTCGAAGCCCTCATCAAGAAATTGAGATATAGAAAGAAAATTGTATCACAAATTTTCAACCAAAGCAACATCTTTGAGAGTGAAATTCGAGTTAATTCTTACCACATCTTTACCTCTCACTCTACTCCTTTGATTGTTGTTGAAGGTGATATGTTCATTTTGCTTGGTTGTGTTGAGGCTAGAGAACCATACTACATCTCCGGTCATATGGCGCGGACAACCAGAGTACATGATCCACATGCTCTCCAAACCTCGATCTAGTGCCTACACATGATAAGAGAATCTCGATCGCTCAGTGCTGGGGTGAGTGAAAACATGACGAGGCATCTAGCACTAAGTGATACGAGCTGTAGGCATAGTGAAAGTAGACTGTCCACGCATTTGAAAAATAGAATGATGCAAAGTGCGAGGTCTACCTACATACTGTGACACAAATGTATGACGAGGTCTCCCAACCTGTCGAGGCACAAAGCCACTCATGCTAGATTTGCCACCATATGGAACACGGTGAATACCTCAAGGGGCAAAAACTCTCCGGGTAGCACGGGGAGCCTCGAAAACAGGATGTGAGTAAAACTCAGGCTCAAGCATACTCAAAGTTGGGTAATGCATGTCCTGGAAACTCATCGCCTGAGAGCGTCGCTCATCCTTGATGCAACGAAAAAAGAACCCAATCAAATGACCCGACCGCTGACAGTAGTAACAATGAAACAATCTCCTAGGGGCACTCTCATGGGTCATAGGAGCAATCCTCACAGGCTCCTTGGGCTTCTGCTGAGTGGTTTTCTTGGGAGGAATTTTCTTGGCAGGAAGAGTGATTTTCTTTGGAGTTTGGGTAGGCTTTTTGGCTGATGGAGTGTCTAACTGTGCTCTTTCTTTCTCTAAGGTAGTGGGTGAGGTAAAAACAGTTTTGTTTTCATTGTATAAAGGAATCTTCTCAAAACCCAATCCCAAAGCTAACCCTGCCCTGTCAGCGCACATATTGGTCTTGTCCAAGAGCAAGTCCATCCTACCTGTTGGCGTAAAAGATTACGCTAACAAGTTCTCTAAGATTAAGAACTAACAAACAAGGGGTTTGTGAAACGAACTATCTCAACCCTCCACATAGGATAATAGCACGAAGTAGTTCGAAGTTGTGTATTGAATATCTGAGTATTCGATGCCTATTACAGGGTGAGAAGGGGGTATTTATAGGTAAAAATCTTAAGGAAAAAACCTTTTTACCCCTCAGTTACAACCGACATAGTGGAAACTATTTTGGTACCCCTAATAGGACTAAAATGGTAAAATACTAAACTAATCAGAAAGAAGATAAGTCTTCTGTCCTTGTTTGCAGTTATCCACTTCGAGGATTGAGCCTTCGATGTGTATCTTCAAACGGGAGTTTGGATAGATCTTATGGACTTAATCACACACCAACCCGAAGATAGGTCTTGGAGATCGGTCTAGTAAATTGTCATTGGCTTACGACCTTGAAGATTCTGGGGATGAAGTATTTTCTCCCAACAGTAGCCCCTCAAATACGCTTCTCCGATAACCTGTAAGTTAAGGGAAGCAGTATACGCAAGGAATATTTTCATGCCCACAGACTTAGCAAAATTTAGCGTCCTTGAAAACATCCAAAGATTCACAATCTTCGAATCGAATTCCATGCGAAGACATCATCGAAGCGGCTTCGAAGACAATCTTTGCGAAGTTGAGATGACCGTTAGACACAGAAATAGCCGTTACCTCTTTCCTCGGAAAGAGTTATAGTGTCGCTTCGTTTCTGGAAATGGATTCTCACGAGGAGCCGTGATGAATCATAATGGTATGGAAGATGGAAAGGCACGTATGAATGGTAAAATGCCTTTGAGCACAAGCTATAAATAGAGGGGTAAAGGTGCGTGCGAGATACTTTACCGATTGCTCACATATTCTTCCATTTCTGCTTCCCGAGCTCACAATTTGAAACTCCAACCTCTTTCATGGCGAAAACCAGCCACAAGTCTCCCGTCCCTGCTTCAACCCTGGTTAGGCAGCAGGCGATGGAGGCAGTGGCTGCAGCGACGCCTTCGGGAAATCCTTGTCTGGTAGGCCCCCATGACCTTCTCCCGACATCATCCAAGTATTCCGACCAGTCTTACAGCCTAGGGCCATCGACCTGCACGAAGAAATCTATTGCGGTGGCGATCATGGGGAAGACGGGCCCGGGGATTAAGATCCGTCAACACGGCACAGAAGCAATCCCCTCGCCTCGGACCGGAGAAGTGATCGTGTTTGAAGCTTTCTTCGAGGCGGGGTTGGGACTTCCTGAAGTGGACTTCCTCTCCGAGGTATTGGAGCTCTTCCATGTTACTCTTCCTCAGCTGTCTCCCAATGCTATACCGCGCCTGGCCATCTTCGTAGCACTCCACAAGGCTTCCTGCCAACCAAAAACTTACCAAGGAAGCAGAGGAGAGAAGATGGTGATTGCCATCAGCAGCATCAACTTCAGGCTTCGAGACGAGTTCTAGACCCGGTTTCCGACAAAGGACATCAACGCCAAATGGTACACGGACTGGGTCCTTCGTTGGTTTTATGCCGAAGTAGGAGCAGACAGTGCTCTGGTCGGACCCCTCGAAGACATCTTCTATTGAAGGGAAGCGGAGGTTCACCCGGACCAAGGCCAGATCGAAGCTCGCCTCAACCTACTGCAAGCAATAAGCCACCGCATGAGCATGCGGGACATAACAGAGGAGTTCATCGGGCTCCGAATTCCACCCTTGATGGCTAGTTGGCCGATCAACTTCGAAGAGAATCCAGAGGTTGGATTCTGATAAATCTCTTCAAGTGCTGCATGTAACTTCAACTGTTCTGCAAAATGTTTTGCATGCAGTATTGACTTTGTAAAAATGATTTAACTAAAATGAAATCTTTTCTTTCAGCTCCATGCGCCACCCTCACTCTGGAGAAAATTCTCCGAGCTTCGAAGAAGATTATCATAGCTCCTACGCTCACCGAGAAGGAATGGAGGGTGAGGTTGGTTGGTAGCTGGGAGCGATTCAACCGGGTATGGACTGTACTCGGAGTTAAAGCTCCCTTCCTTCCAGACTAGGATACCTCCAAGCAGGTGTTGACATGGAAATGTGCCCCCGCACTTGGGTCAGTTCGACGATCCAAAAGTGTGTGGATACTTAGGGACAAGCCTAAGCATGACGCAACACCAACGTCGCGTTCTGACTACCCTTAGTCGTGATAAGGGGGGTGGAGTCGCCAGGCAATCAGATCACACAAAATAACCCAATTAGCCGACAGAAATATATTAAATAGAATAAAATCAACAAACTAGTCGGAGCCTGTCTGCTTCGAAGTGTGGTGCGAAGGGGTCGCCAAAGTGTACCTTCAGCGTCTGGTGCGAAGTGTCCCATCGAAGGGTGCTTCGGCGTTCGGACTGATCCGGCCGAAGATAGACTCCGAACGGATCTGGACGCGATGATCACCTCCGAACGGCAGGGTTCGGCGTGAGATCTCTGATACAACAAACTACAGAATAATGACGCGAGGACTATGCGCGAGCGTAACTTCGTCCAGTGCAGAGTATGGTCGTGGCGAAGCCCATTGCGACGAACTGTGCTGGCGAAGCCTGTTGTCGGAGCCCGCAGTCCTGCCGAAAGGTGTCCTGGTGACCTTCGAAACCGATCTTTCAGCTTTGGACACCTCCGACGAAGTAGCTCCGAACGTGGGAACCTGCAACAAAGAGAGTTCGAAGTACCAATTTGGCCTGAGGACCGAATTTTGCTAAGTGTTGCACTAGTAGCGAGGGTAGCAATCTGTTACGCAGATTAGCGGATACTTCACAGGCGAAGTAACAAGGCGATAGCAATCTATTACGTAGATTAACGGATACATCATAGGCGAAGTAACAAGGCGATAGCAATCTATTACGTAGATTAACAGATACTTCACAAGCGAAGTAACAAGGGTTACCACTGTTCCATATTGGCCGGCGGAGGGCTTCTAGGTAAACCCACGAAGAGGTACAGGAAAATAAAGGTAAAGTAAATACGATCAAAGCTAGGGCTTTGGTTTGGTTTGAGTTGGGGGGGGGGCTCTATACTGGCCTCGCCTCTCTATTTGTAGGGGCTTAATTCCTAATCTAATTTGCTATTAATCCATCCGGATGGAGATAAGAATTGAGCTAGAATTGCATACAACTCCATCTCTACCGAAGTGGGCTTCGGCTAGGCCCGTCGTGGCCTGCTCCTCGGGCCGAAGCTTCGGTGACGTGGGCCTCCGAAGGCTTCCCGGCAGAAGCCCATGGGCTGGCTAGAGGCGTTCGGAGCCCATAACTCAATGGACATCAGCCCTGTTGGGCTTCGGACGGACCCTGGACAAGTGTATTTTTAGCCCAAATCACCAAAATTGATATTTTGACAATCTAGCCATTAATGCTATTTTTTGCTACCAACACATGCCCCCTGCCTTTTAGTGAACTGAGTGAACTAAAAGCACAATGGGCTGAAGACGATACAATCCATATCGGCTTTTTGACACTTCTATAATGTTTGCCACAGACTTGGGAAATACCGTTTCAAGTACCTACAATTCAAAGCTCTTCGAAATCGCCCTCCCTGCAGGGATTCCAACACGTATGTGTTGCCGGGAGCGATTTCGGCTATCTTAAAAGGACCTTCTCAACTAGGTGACCATTTACCAAACTTAGGACTCTTCGTGCCGAAGGGCAAAATCGTTTTCCACGCCAAATCTCCTATTTGAAACGATTTTGGTTTAACCTTTTTATTGTAGGCTTTAGCTACTCTCTTCTTTCTATTTCTATGACTTCTAAAGCCCTTAGTCTCTTATCGGTCACTTCCTCTAGATTATCCTTTAGAAGAGTTTCATACTCGTCGACCGATAAGCCATCTTGCTTTAGTACTCTTAAGGAGCCAAGATCTACCTCTACAGGCAGAACGACCTCTTGTCCATATACCAACTCATATGGACTGACTTTGGTAGCACCGTGCTTTGCAATTCTACAAGCCCATAGCGCCTCGGAAAGCACTTCATGCCACCTTTTAGGAAACTCTTCAATTTTCTTCTTAATGAGCTTAATCATGGTTTTATTACTAGACTCGGCCTGACCATTGGCCTAAGCATAGTAAGGTGAAGAGTTTATCAACTTAATACCATAATATTCGGCGAAGTTCCTTACTTCTCCGGAAACAAATGAACTACCTTGATCTATAGTAAGAGTTTGCGGAATGCTGAATCTATGTATGATGTGCTTCAAAATAAAATCACGTACCTCATTGCGAGTCATGTTCTTTAGGGGTACGGCCTCTGTCCACTTGGTGAAGTAATCCGTCGCCATCAACACGAGTCAATGCCCTTTTGAGGAAGAAGGGTAAATCTGGCTGATGAAGTCTAAACCCCAACCTCGAAACGACCATGGCTTGACAATAGGATTAAGCAATGAGGTAGGAGCCAACTGGATATTGCCAAACTTCTGACATGCTTCACACCCTCTATAGTACTTGAAACAATCCTCAGTCATAGTCGGCCAATAAAAACCCGCTCTTTTGAGCATCCAACTCATTTTTTGGGTCGACTGATGAGTGCCGCAAAGCCCTTCTTGGACTTCTCCTGTAGCCACCTGGGATTGCTCATGGTCTAAACACTTCAATAGTACTCCGTCGATGGTTCGGCGATACAATGTGTCGTCCATCAACACAAATTTGAACGCTTGTCGCCGAACCTTTCGATCAACCCTTTGGCTAGGGTCTCTCAAATACTAGACGATTGGGATTCTCCAATTGCCCTTACAGGTTTCAAGGGGTCTCGCTGTTGCACCTTCTGAAAAAACTTCTAAATTACTAACTTCGGGGTGCCCCCCAGCCATTACAGCTCCTGCAGAAGCCCGGCCGGGGTGGCCGTTCGGAGTGTGCTAGGGCGAAGCCCTCCGGAGGGTTCGGACTCCGGGGAGCCTTCTCCGTGCAGGAGGCTTTGGCCTACAGACTTTAGCGCACCAACTCCTTCGGTCGGCAAGGTACTCTGGACTAGGATCCTTGGTGCAGTGACCTTCGACTGCCAGAGGGGTTCGATCCGGAGGGTGTGCCTGCCCAACATTACTGGCTTCGGCAGTGAGACCAAACACCGGCTTCTCTAATACAGAGAATTTTCCTCTCCTGACTTGGTAGCCAGATGCTTGTGGAGCCAAATTATTGGCGACTGAATTGGCTTCTCTTGACACGTGAGAGATTTTGAAGTCATCAAAAGTAGCAACTATGTCTAGACATTTATCTAAGTAACTATTCAGCAAGCCGTTAAAACATTAAGCACTCTTAGCTACTTGTTGCACTACCAACAAAGAATCACCGTATGTGTGTACATGCCTAGCACCTACAGACTCTAGTAATTCAAGACCTAGCAACAAAACTTCGTATTCGGCTTGGTTATTAGTGGAAGAAAATTCTAGACGGGCCGAGGTTTCAAAGTGCATTCCATTAGGTGATATGAGAACCACTCCAATGCCTTGGGCACTCTTGCAAGACGAACCATCAAAGTAAAGTTTCCATGGCACTACTTCAACTAGAGCAACAATATCACTCCAGCTGACATCTATGTGGTGATCAACTATAAAATTGGCCACGATTTGGCCTTTCATCGCTCTCAGGGGTTCGTAGGCCAAATCGTACTCAATCAACGCCTAAGCCCATTTTCCGATTCTCCCACTTAGAATCGGCTTCTATAACATATGCTTTATAACATCGGTTGGGCAAACGACAACACATGTAGTGGGGAGAAGATAATGGCACAATTTGGTGCATGCGTAGTAAAGTGATAAACACAATCGTTCCACAAACACGTACCTGGTTTTGGCGTCCGGCAGGCGGCGGCTCAAGAATGTGATGATGTACTGTTTCCCTTCTACCTCCTGGGTTAGCACGGCCACAATCACGCTATCTTCAGCAGTGACGTATAGACGAAATGGAATCCCGGCTTTGGGTGCTCTCACCACAGGCGGTGATGACAAGCACTCCTTGATCTTCTCGAAAGCACTTTGCTGGCTTGCCTCCCAAGTGAACTCGGCTTCGTTTTTTAGCCGGAGTATGGGGACAAAGGCATCAATCTTGCCGGACAAGTTGGATATGAAGCGACGCAAATAGTTCATCTTGCCTAGCAACTTCTGTACGTCCTTTTTGCACATCGGCGCTGCAATGTTTCTAATCTTCTCTAGCCTCTTAGGATCAATTTTTATGCCTCTCTCGTGAATCATGAAACCTAAGAACTTACCCGCTGACACACCAAAAGCACACTTGAGTGGGTTCATTTTCAAACCGTATTGCCGCATCCTATCAAAAACAACCTTCAAATTGGCTAAATGGTTTCGCATAGCGTCCGATTTGACTACGACATCATCGATGTAGACTTCTAACATAACTCCTAACAAGTCATGAAAGATCAAGTTCATAGCGCGCTGATACGTGGCGCTAGCATTTTTCAAACCAAAAGTCATGACGACCGCCTCGAACAAACCGAAAAAACCAGGGCATCGAAAGGCAGTCTTGTAGACGTCCTCTTCAGCCATAAAGATCTGATTATAACCAGCATTGCCATCAAGAAAACTTAGTACCTTGTGTCCTGAAGCATCATTGATCAGCATGTCAGATATCGGCATTGGATACTCGTCCTTTGGAGTGGCTCTGTTCAGATCCCTAAAATCAATGGACACCCATATCTTGTCGCTCCCTTTCTTCTCTATAGGGACAATGTTAGCAACCCATTCCGCGTACCTACACGGAATAATAAACCCCACCTTGAGTAGTCGCTCCACTTCTTCCTTAACTTGGTGATAGACGGCCGAATTAAAGCGGCGGGGAGGCTGTTTATAAGGCCTAAATCGAGACTTAATAGGCAGCCGATGCTCCACGAGCTCGCGGCTCAGCCCTGGCATCTCGCTATACTCCCATGCGAAACAATCGACATACGACCGAAGTAACTTTATTACTTCAGCCTTTTCATCGGGCTGTAAATGTTGGTTTACAAAAGTCAGCCTTGGGATGCTACCATTACCTATGTCAACTTCCTCCAAGGGGTCGCCCGACGCAAAACCTTGTCCTAATTTCTCTACTTCGCTAAATTCCTCGATGACCTCGCCGATACCGTCTTTACTAGACCGATATTGCTCCACATGAGACTTTAGCCACTCTAGATTACTCTTGCTAGACATGACTATTAATACAAAAACAACCGTTCTACTCTAGCCAGCTTTATAGACACTGGTACAAACCGTCCTCCGAATACGCTAACAAAATCGTAATCCGAAAGATCTCTACCTGACAAACACTCTACTTTGTTATGGACGGCGTCAACAGATACATCGGCCAATGCTACTTGGGCCGAAGTATCCGCGGGAATGACCTCCACCTCATCATCGTCCCACTGTATCAGGCACTGGTGTAGAGTAGAAGGAATGCAACAGTTCGCGTGAATCCAGTCGCGCCCGAGTAGTACGCTATAATTACCTTGTACATCGACGACGAAAAATGTTGTTGACAATGTCTTGTTGCCCACCCTCAACTCCATAGAGAGTACTCCCTTGGCCTCGGAGCTCTCGCCGTTGATGCCGTTGAGCATCAAGTTGGTCTTCTTCAGGTCATCCTCATCCCTGCCAAGTTTCTTCAACAATAGGTAAGACATTAAGTTAATAGTGGCGCCGCCATCGACGAGCATCCAGGAAATCGGCTTTCCATCGATGTGACCTCTGATGTAGAGAGGCTTTAGATAGCGAGCCGAGTCCTCGGGCTTCTCGAAGATGGCATTGTGCGGACCGAGGTTCAATTGAGCGACATTGTCCTCGTCCTGTGGTAGGGCGAACATGGCGGGTAGCGTGACGATGTTGATGTCCATCCCCTGGGGTGCGGGCCCTTTAGAGATGGGCGAGTAATCGTCGTCGAGCATGTCGTCATCGTCGCTTGAACTAGGAGCCGGGTTGGTTATGTCAACCGGCTTCTCCCTCCATACCTGTTTTGTAGCTGGCCGAGGGCGGATTTCTTCGAAGATAACGTCGCCCTCGACCTCAGCTTTCTTCTCGTGCATCTCCTATGCCCGTAGTCTTTGTAGGCATCTCTTCTGTGACTTGGACATGCCCGAAGGTGCCTAAGATGGTTGTGCCTTGGTGCCGGGTGCTACTATCCGGCTTCCATTAATTCTGGCTGAAGTGGCACTATGCCCTTCGGCCTTGTGCACCCTGTGTTCGGAGGGGGCTTCGCTGCGAACCCCGACAGATCGACAGGCCTCGTTCGGCCGACCGAGCCAGGCTTTGGCGTAGAGCTCGGCCGAAGCATGAGACTTACCTTCATCAGACCTCGGTGACAAGGTCTTTGGGATTGGGACTTCCTGAGACCCAACTATGATGGTTATGGCTTCAGACTCCCTGACCTCGGCCTCGGCGTACTCGCACCCTTCGGCTTCGCTCTGCATGGCCTGATTCGGAGGCACCAAAGATAGTCTATGGATGATGCCCCCTCTGCTGCATCTGTTTGCCCCTGCCATCCATAATACTCCAAAGGAAAACAAGGCATAGTATTAGGTTGCGGAGGGTACCCTGACCCAGATACGTACGGAGCCCACGGGGTCCCCGCCGAGTCATATGGCGAAGGCATCGGTGGCTCTAGTGGCCTCGCCCACTGTGAGCCGAACCCATTACCAGGAGGGGGATTCAGCAGAGTTGATGGTATCTCAGACCACACCAGCGAAGGGTCTTGCCAGGCCAGAGGTACGTTCGGCCAGTGTGGGCCGAAGCCTCCCATCGAAGAAGTCTGACATGGTGCAGGGTTCGGCCATTGGGGGCTAAAGTTGCCGTATAGGGGGCCCGACCACTGGGGCTCGAAGCTACCCTCCGAGAGCCCCGGACCCTTCGGCTGCTTTAGCCTCTTAGTGTGTGGACCTGCTCCCTTGGCCCTTCTCTGATGCTTGTTCAACAGCATGTTATATGTTACCTTCGGCCTCTTGTGAGCCTTAGCCGAAGGGGTATTAATGTTTTGTTTCCACACTCCTACCTTGGGGTTCTTTGGTATGAGCATGCGAGTGCATGGCTCTCCAACAATTAGATCCTTTCCCTTAGCCGACTCGGCCGGTTCTAGCTGAATCAACACCTTCTTTTCGCCGAGGTTGACGGCGTTGACGAGAAAAGGATCTTTATCCAGCTTCATATTTGGATTATGGTCTATCTTCAATCGTCCTTCTTCTATGGCCGATTGTATCTATCGTCGAAAAACATTGCAGTCATTAGTATTATGTGAATGTGAATCATGCCACTTATAGTATGGATGCTTCTTTATATCATCGGCAGGTGGAATGACATGACCCTTAGGTAACCTGTGAAGCTGACTTTTTAAGAGAAAATCAAATATTTTATCACATTTAGTTATATCAAACGAGTATTTGACCTCACTAAGTCAATTCTTTTTGGGGGATGGCCGTAACTCGGAGCAGGTGACAGGCTTATTCTTAGCGTTCCACACCCATTCGGCCGTGTACATATTGGCTGAATCCTCCTCTTCCGATTCTTCCTCGTCAGAATGCTCCATGATGTGGATTTCAGCCCTAGGCTTGCTAAATGTCTTAATAAACTTTTTATTTTTGGCTCGGCCTTCCTGGACCAGAGCCTGCTGTAAAACTTGGCTAACTTCTAAAAAGTTTTGGTTATCTAACCTCTCTTTAATTTCGGAATGCAACCCGTTAAAAGCTAGTTCTGCCAAGTCCCTTTCCGAAATATTAAGGCTAAAACATCGGTTTCTAGTATCCCTAAAACGTTTGATGTACTTAGAAGCGCTCTCGCTAGATTTCTGCTTAACCGATGTCAAATGTGAAAGCCTAAGTTCTGTTTCACCGATGTAGAAATAATCATGGAATTTCCTCTCTAAATCATCCCACGTCTGGATGGAAAACCAAGTGAAAGCGGTGCCGGACAACGAGAGAGAAAATAGTCTAACTTTTAGAGCATCTATCCCGCTAACTTCTCCACACTGTGCCAAAAATTGACTAACGTGCTCTAGTGTAGTTTTGCTACCCTCACCATCGAACTTAGTGAATTCAGGGATTCTATAGCCACGGGTGTAGGGTACTGTGTCAAGATGGTCGGGGTATGGATTACGGTAAACCATAACCCGTCCATTGGGCACGAAGTCGGCACACTCTCTAAATAGTGCGCGGATCCACTCTTCTATGTCATCTTGGCATGCTGCTTGTGCGCGCCTCTCATGCGGGGGCATGACACACGGTGGGATATCGGCGTGTCGGCCATGGGCCTCTTCCCTGTGCGCTTTCCGTATGACGTGTTCATGTCTGGGTGCCTGTGCATGTAGTGCGGGCAGCGTGGGTATCGGCGCAGGTGGTGGTGCATGGTACGTAGTGTTGTTTTGACCGTAGGTGTAATGATTAGTCTCATCCATAAGTGTTGAGGCCGGAGACATGATCGTGCCAGTGGTGTCGTTATTTCTGCCATACACGTGGTTTGCCGGAGGTGCACTATCAATAGGAACCGGGGGTACGGCCTCAGTAAAGACGAGCCTCCTAAGAGTTGCCTCTACTTGGGAGCTGACTGCCAAATCTAAACGGTTGGCTAGCGAAGCGCTAATGGCTTGATCTACTGATGCGGCTATTTTTTGCTCAATCTCTAAAGAAGATAAACGAGGCGATACAGGTGTTACCTGGACCTGAGCGAGGCCGGGGGTGATGACGTCGTGCGTGATGAAGCCTGCGCGTGTCTTAACGTAGCCCCCAAGCATCATGTCTTGGAGCGCCTTTAACTTTGCCTCGATCTATGCTCAGTCTTCTGCAGGGATATCTTCAAGTGTAGTTGTCAAGATGTTGCAGTTGTCGATATCTGCACCTCCTATTGTGTCCATCGGCGGTGTAGACATAGTAGTCGATGTAGATGTACCGGTGGCAGATGTAGATGTACTTGTCATGTTGGTGTAGCCGTCCACAGCGGAGTCGCCAAAAAGTGTGTTGACACGGAAACGTGCCCCCACACTTGGGTTAGTTCGATGATCCAAAAGTGTGCGGATACTTAGGGACAAGCCTAAGCGTGACGCAACACCGACGTCGTGTTCTGACTACCCTTAGTCGTGATAAGGGGGGTGGAGTCATCAGGCAATCAGATCGCACAAAATAACCCAATTAGCCGAAAGAAATATATTAAACAGAGTAAAATCAGCAAACCGGTCAGAGCCTGTCTGCTTCGAAGTCTGGTGTGAAGGGGTCGCCGAAGTGTACCTTCGGCGTCTGGCGCAAAGTGTCCCGCCGAAGGGTGCTTCGGCGTTCGGACTGATCCGACCGAAGATAGACTCCGAACGGATCTAGACGCGATGATCACCTCTGAACAGCGGGGTTCGGCGTGAGATCTCTGATACAACAAACTACAGAATAATGATGCGAGGACTATGCGCGAGCGTAACTTCATCCAGTGCGGAGTATGGTCGTGGCGAAGCCCGTTGCGGCGAAGTGTGCTGGCGAAGCCTGTTGCCGGAGCCTGCAGTCCCACCGAAGGGTGTCCTGGTGACCTCCAAAATCGATCTCTTAGCTCCGGATACCTCCGATGATGTAGCTCCAAACGTGGGAACCTCCAATTTGTCTTGATGACCGAATTTTGCTAAGTGTTGCACTAGTAGCAAGGGTAGCAATCGGTTACACAGATTAGCAGATACTTCACAGGCAAAGTAACAAGGCGATCACAATCTATTACGTAGATTAACGGATACTTCACAGGCGAAGTAACAAGGCGATAGCAATCTATTACGTAGATTAACGAATACTTCACAAGCGAAGTAACAAGGGTTACCACTGTTCCATAGTGGCCGACGGAGGGCTTCCAAGCAAACCCACAAAGAGGTACAGGAAAATAAAGGTAAAGTAAATACGATCAAAGCTAGGGCTTTGGTTTGGTTTGAGTTGGGGGCCTCTACGCTGGCCTCGCCTCTCTATTTATAGGGGATTAATTCCTGATCTAATCTGCTATTAATCTGGCCAGATGGAGATAAGAATTGAGCTAGAATCGCATACAACTCCATCTCTGTCGAAGTGGGCTTCGGCCAGGCCCGTTGAGGCCTGCTCCTCGGGCCGAAGCTTCGGTGACGTGGGCCTCCGAAGGCTTCCCGGCCGAAGCCCATGGGTTGGCTAGAGGCTTTCGGATCCCATAGCTCAATGGACTTCGGCCATGTAGGGCTTCAGACGGACCCTTGACATGTGTATTTTCAGCCCAAATCACCAAAATTGATATTTTGACAATCTAGCCAATAATGCCATTTTTTTGCTATCAACAGCAGGCTCCCAAAAAGAGGAAAATGGAAGCAAAGACTTCAGCATCGGCAAAGAAGCCTATGAAAAAGGTGGCCCAAAAACCAAAGGCCCTAGCCCCTTCTAGATCTTCTTCGTCTTTGGAGTCATCCGAAGATGAAGCCAACATAAAAATGGGAAGGGAGTTCAAATCCCTTCTCACAGGTGATGAGGAATCACGAATGGGGGCTGGAGTCCCTGCTCAAGATGAAGCAGTTGCGGCGCCCGCCACTGGAGATAACCTTGAATATGCAGAGACTCAAAACGTCTTGCCCGGTAAAGAAGCCCCCACTACTGCAGAAGGCGGAGTCGAGACAATGGAAGCCCAAGTCTCGCCTCTAGACGAAGTGATAGTTGTAGTCGTTGGAGAAGTCTTGGCAGCTAATCCTTCGGTTCCAAGCCCTTAGTCTGAAGAGGACTTCGATGAGATGTTCGAACCTCCGAGCAATCCCATGCTTGTTCGGCAGCAGAACATCGAAGCTAAACTTCAGCAGAGATCCGTCTCTTTTTCTCTTTGTGTCCTGCAAAATTTATGCAATATCGAATACCTTTGGCTTTTATAGGATTGACTCCCATGGAGGTGACCCCTGCTACAAAGGTTGCGCCGGAGGCTGCCAAGTCTCCAAAGCTCATTATGGAGGTAGCCATGAAAATGGGTCCGGGGAAAGGTAAAGGTAAGGGGGGACCTTTGCCTGCTTCGGTCCTAGGGTGGACCCTATCGGAGTCTATAGATGGAGGCCATTCTACGGAGGGAGGCTAATCCACGGAAGCCTCCGAAGACGCCTCGCTGTGCTGCAGCCCATCTCCAAATGAAGACGATCATAATGCCTTGTCTAGGCTCCCCCTCCTAGCTCCTTTTTTGGAGCGAAGGATTGGACTTCGCACTTTGCTAGAGCCTTTGGCTCAAACTAGTCACGAGGTTAGAGAGACACACTTGGTTTCCATCCTCGGGGAAGCTGAGGGGTTGGAGTTGGACACAACTTTGGAGTGAGCAGTCTATCAGGTATGAAGTATCTACAACAATAGAGTTAGTTCAAACATATGTAAATAATTTACTTACATTGCTCCTTTTCTCCCTTCGTAGCAAATAGTCATAGCTCAAGCTGTGGTTGTATCAAATGAGCGAGAGTGCAACTGACTCAAGGAGCGGAAAGGAAAGCTAGACTCGGCTTGGCGGCTGCAAACAATAAGATGGAAGCTGAATGGGTCGTGCTTCGGGCCGAAGTAGAAAGGCTGCGGGAGGAGCAGGCAAATGTGGGAGTTGAACTGGTGAAGCTCCGAGAAGAGAAACAGAAGTTGACGGAGGAGGGCAACAACTTGCTCGGGCAAAAGAATTCTTTGATTACAGAGGCAGCTAAACTTGCATCTTTAATATACGAGTTGTCTTCATTGAAGGATGCTTTATCCGAAGAGAAGATGAAATGTGAGAAGGTAGCCTCACATACCATGGACAACCTTCGGGGTGTCTTGGAGTACTTTGGCACTTCCTGGACCTTATCTTCGACTGGCGATATCCCTCTCCTGCGAAGACTGAAAATGATCCAAGCAGCGGTGAACACTATGAAGATAGCAGGTATTAGGTACGGAGAGATGTCCGGCCAAGTAGCTGCTCTCGGAGTACTTCGCTACTACGAGGATCTAGGTCTAACTGTAGCACCAGAACCAGAGGCAGCCCTTGTCAACTTCGGCGACGACCAGTTCCTGACTTCTTCCGCCGATGTGGTTGCGGCTTGGGAAGCCTTCCAACCATCTTGGAGAGCTGAAGGCCGATCTACAATCAAGACATGGATTGACGAAGGAGTTCGCCAAAAGCAAGCACGATCGCAGCCTTCGAGCAGCCGGGCTCCTTCGGACCTGAAGGTTTAGGTCTCCTTAGGGCCCCAATTTTGTAAAAACTTATGTTTTGTCCTTTTATGAATGAAAAGCCTTATTTGGAAATGTTTTTAGGCTTTCCAACCTTTTTTTGATGATCTCGAAGTGCTAGAGATTAATGAAGAGCTTCGCCTACAATGGGATATCTTCCAAGCTCTAAGACCTCACAAGCAACCTCAGTTTTCAATTCCTCCGGGAAGCTCCGGTGAAGTTATACCCGAAATATGTAAAGAAGTACTAGCTTATATTAAAAAGGAGGAAAAAGTAGTTAATTTAGAAACTTCGTCTTCTGAGGACATCAAATGGTCCTATTGGGGGAAAATACTTCATCCCCAGTGTCTCTACAGTTATAAGACAATGACAATTTACTAAACTAAAGTTCCAGTATTAACTCCGGTCTAGTGCATGATCAAGGTCGAAGAATCCATGAAGGCTTCTATTCAGAGTATGACTTCAAAGGTTAAATCTTTAGAGAGCTTATCTGTCAACGAGAATGGAAGACTTATCTTCTTTATAATTAGATTAGTCTTTTACCATTTTAACCCTATTAGGAGTACCAAATAGTTTCCACTATGTCGGTTGTAATTGAGGGGGTAAAAAGGTATTTTCCTTAAGATTTTTACCTATAAATACCCCCATTCTTACCCTGTAATGGCGATCGAATACTCAGTTATTCAATACACATCTTCAAACTACTTCGAGATATTATCCAATTTGAAGGCTTGAAATAGTCCGTCTCACAAACTCTTCGTTTGTTAGTTCATAATCTTGGAAATGTAGAAGCCAACTTTTTCAAGATTAATTGCTACGACTCTAGGTCACCAAATAGGCCGTAATGTAGAAGCCTATATGGATGACATTGTAATAAAGAGTGCTTCAAAGAATCAACATAGTCTAGACTTAGCAGAAACATTTAAGAGCCTCCAAGCATGTGAAGTCCGCCTCAACCCCGAAATTTGTATCTTCGGGGCTCAAGCTGGAAAACTGTTAGGGTGTCTAGTTTTGAGCAGGGTGATCGAATCTAGCCCAACTAAAATAACTACACTATAAAAAATGGCTATGCTAGAGAATTTAAAACAGGTATAGAAGCTTACTGATGCCTTGCAGCACTCACTAGATTTCTAGCAAGGTCCGCAGAAGGAAGCCTGCCCATATTCAAAGCATTGAAAGGGTCCAAAGATTTGCATGGACACCGGAGTGCCAAAAGAGTTTTGATGATATTAAAGATTATCTCAGCAACCTCGCAACACTCACTATGCCCATGGCACATGAAACCCTTCTTCTTTACCTTGCAGCTACCGCCTCCGCTGTCAGTGCAGTCCTTGTTAGAGAAGTGGATTTCAATGGGAAGTTGGTACAAAATCCAGTATATTTTGTATCTGTAGCTTTATCTGTAGCAAAAACAATATATTCCGAGCTCGAAAAGTTCACTTATGCTCTGGTAATGGCTTCAAGGAAACTGCGACATTATTTCTTAGCGCATAATATAATTGTACCAACTTTTTATCCTTTGGGAGATATGCTTCGAAGTAAAGATTCCACGGGGAGGATTGGAAAATGGGCTATCGAACTAGCACCCTTCGACATCTCTTTTGTAGCAAGGACAACAATCAAGTCACAAGTGGTTGCAAATTTTGTAGCAGAATGGACTCCGTCTGCAGTCTGGGCTCCAGAAAAATCAAATGAAGGAATTTGGACCATATACTCCGATGGGGCTTTTCAAGCATCTGGAGCAGGTATTGGAGCGGTGATAATTTCACCTTCAGGAGAAATAGCAATGTACTCCACAAGGCTCAATTTTAAGTCCACCAATAATATTGCGGAGTACGAGGGAATTTTGTTAGGACTTCGAAAGGCCCGTGCTCTTGGTACTACAAGAGTTGTTATAAAAACAGATTCTCAAATTGTAGCAGGGCACGTTGATAAAAGTTTTCAAGTCAGGCATCTGTAAACTGCAAAATATCTAGAAGAGATCCGTAATATCGAAGCAGCATTGAAATGGATTTCTGTCCAAAGTATACCAAGAGCTAACAATGCATAAGCTGATATCCTAGCAAAAGCTATAGCCGGAGCCATAGATATTCTAGAAGGGGCTTTTTATGAAGAGCTTACTTCACCTTCGGTGCCCTAAATCCCTCCTGCGGAGGTCCTTTGCATTCTGAACACTAACTGGTGGAGTTTGATCATGGAATTACTGCAAGACGAAGCAAACTTACCCGAAGGCCCAAAGCTTTCAATATTGCAATTAAGAGTCCGGAATTATCACATTATCAACGGTATTCTTTACAAGGCCGGAGTATGTTCCCCCTACTCCGATGTATTTCTCAAGACGAAGGACAAGATATACTCTGAGAAATTCATGAAGGCCTTTGTGGTAGTCATCTTGCCCCTCGATCTTTGGCAGGAAAAACACTTCGCTAGGGGCTTTATTGGCCTATAATAGTAGCTGATGCGGAGGCCTTGGTCCGTACTTGCCAAGGTTGTCAATGGATGGGAAGATGAAGTCATCGTCTGCCAACACCTTTTCAAGTTATTGCTCTAGTTTGGCCCATGGCCAGATGGGGCATGGATCTCATTGGCCTTTTTGCAATGGCAAAAGGAAGTTTAAAATTTGCGGTGGTACCAATTGAATATTTTTCCAAGTGGGTTGAAGCAGAACCCCTCACAGCTATCACTTCGAAAAATGTACAAAAATTCTTTTGGAAGAATATTATATGCAGGTTCGGAGTGCCTCGATAGCTGACAATCGACAATGGCACCCAATTTGATGCCGAACCTTTCAGAGAGTTTTGCGAAGGTCTTGGCGTAGAATTTTTTTTGCAGTTGTTCGTCATCCTTAATCTAATGTAGCCGTCGAGCGAGCTAATGGTAACATTTTGTTAGGCCTGAATCGAAGGATAGTAGCATTGGCAAAGGGGTTGTGGACAGAAGAGCTCCAGAAGATTCTATGGTCCATTCAGACCACTCAAGCAAGGTCCACAGGTTTTACTCCTTTCAGATTACTATTCGGAGATGAAGCCATGACGCCGACAGAGCTTAAAGGAGGATCTCTTCGCACCATCGAACCTGAAAAAGAAGATGAAAGACAAGCCTCGCTAGATCTAACGGAAGAAACAAGGCTTCGAGCTGTTGCAAATTTGATGAAGTATCAACATCAGACGAAGGCTTGGTATGACCCGAAGATTAAACTTAATGAACTTAAACCAGGTCATTTAGTTTTGTGAAGTATCATAGCGCCAGGAAAATTAGGAAATAAGTGGGAAGGTCGATATATCATCCTTCGTTCAGGACGCCCTGGTTCTATTAAGTTAGATAATTTAGAAGGTGAAGAATTAAAGCATGCTTGGCATGCGGAGAACCTTTAGCGATATTTTGCATAGGGGCTCCGTGTAATCATTTGTAAATACCTTCTGAATAAATAAAGCTCATGGTTCAGATAATGCATACTTCTCAAACATTCCCTACTTCTAGTGGACGTATTAGAAGAACGGAGTTGATTGCGAAGGAAAGTGTCATTCATTTGAACCAATTTTACGAGGTGGGAAAGTCACAAAAAATGGATTCCATGCCACCGACTTGATAGCATCCATAAAAAGAGTTCAAAGAGACCAAATGATACAAATTCCAGGCTCCGGCTTGAAAGCATCCGTAAAAAGAGTCCAAGGAGACCACAAAAAACGTATTCCAAACCACCGGTTTGATTGCATCCATAAAAAGAGTCGAAGGAGACCAAACAAAACAGACTCCGAGCTAATAGCTTGAAAACGTATGTAAAAAGAGTCCAAAGTGACCACATCCGAAAAAAGGGTACTAAGTTACCAGTTTTCAGACTCCGAATTAATAGAGTCAAAGACATTTTCAAGGTCTTTAGTGACCATTTTTGGACTTAGTACTTAATCATTAATATGTTAAGGGGCTCCGAGCCTCTAAAATTGTACTCCTAACTAATGTTATCTTCGTTGTGCATAACCACCTTCAATCAAATTTTGAAGATGCTTACACCCAAAGAGGGACTGGGAAGTAGTGAGACAATTTTGAAAGTATTTAGTTTATATTATTCAAACAGATTACATTACATCATGAAAAATCTACGTCTATACCCAGAAGGAAACAAAGACCTCTTCGATCCCTAGAACTACTATCAAAATTAGCACGACTTCGAAGGCGACTTGTACCGGAGCGTAGAGTTGTTAGAACTTTGCGCTTAACCCTCTTCCATTCTTTCGAAGCTCAGAAGTTTTTTTGTTCCTGCTGAAGTTCAGCCCAAGTCCAAAGTTGTTCGGGGCTTCTCTCCTAGCTTCAAAGTCATTTAGGGTTCTTTTCTACTTGCTCTTTATTAACATTTTCTTCATCGGACCATTCGACATTCTCCGAAGATGAAGTTTATAAACTAACTTTCTTTTCCTCCTTTTTAATATAAGCTAATACTTCCTTATATATATCGGGTATAACTTCCCAGAGCTCCCCCGAGGAATTGAAAATCGAGGATGCATGTGAGGCCTTAGAGCTTCGAAGGTGGCCCATTGTAGGCGGAGCTCTTCATTATTCTCTAACACTTCGAGCTCATTCGAAAAAGGTTAAAAAGCCTAAAAACATTTCCAAATATGTCTTTTCATTCAAAAAAGAATAAAAGCATAAGTTTTTACATAATTGGAGTCCTAAGGAGAGCTGAACCTTCGGGTCCGAAGGAGGCTTGCTGCTCGAAGGCTGCAACCACACTTATTTTTGATGAAGCCCTTCATTAATCCATGTCTTGATAGCAGATCGGCCTTCAGCACTCCAAGATGGTTGAAAGGCCTCCCAAGCCACAGCTACATCAACGGAGGGAGTCAGGAGCCACTCCCAAGGGCCTAAGACTGTCCCACAAGTTTGGATTTGGCCGATGAAGAGGAGGTGAGGCAGGAGTTGGCCAAATCCCAGTTGGCGAGAAAAGACCAAAGGGTGGTAAAACTCGTAGGAAGACACATGGGTGCATTTCTCAGCAAAGTCAGTGGGGAGCAGGCATGGAGAGATGGTCGACGAGAATATACGGAAGGATGCATCATTCCAGGACACATCAGGGAAGACCAATCGGTTGGGAAAAGCATGCTCCGCATAAAAATCAAAAGGGAACCAGCTGGCTCGGTTGGAGAATCCAAGATAAAAGTTCCTGAAAAAATCGGTCAAAGCCGTAGAAGAAAAGGGAGTGGTAGAAGGGGACTTCACCACTTCACTCTAAAGAGGAGCAAAAACGATAAGTGGGGATGACCGATTCTAGAAAATCGGTGGGAAAAAGCGATTGACTAAAAGGGGTCCGTCCAATGATGTCAGCGGTGTAAATGTTGAGCCATAGTTGGAATAACCACCAGGGCCCCCTGAGATGGTCAATGAAATTACCCGCCGATAGGTCAACCGCTACAAGGAGAAGGAAGCGATATACCGCCCTAAGGAGATAACGATCGAGTGGAACTTGTGCGCCGGTGGCCAGCCGTTCGGCTAGGAAACGAAACTGAAAGGTTGGGGCCAAGATCGGCATGCAAAAGATGAACTCTTGTAGCTAAAGATTCAACAAGGTGATATGCTCAACGGTGTCTACAAATCCATTTTTCTTATTGTGCCTCGCAATATAGCGGTCCCAACTGTCAGCCAGCATAACCCTGAGAAGAGGGAAAGGTTGATAGCAGAAGTCAAAAGGGTCGGCCAATGAGTCGATATCTATGCTGGGCAAAAAGTAAACATCGAGCAAAGAAGGACTCATTGGTCCATGACCAAAAAAGAAGGCATTTAAGGCATCAAACCAAAAATAACAAGACACGAATAGACAACCGATACCGTAAGGTACTAGTCGCGCCAGCCGGAGATGGGAGAAGGAGAGTAGTTGAAGCCATAGCCCTATATGGAGGGGTCCATGGGGGAACATTTCAGAGGAATGCAGAGTGTCTCTACGTTGATGAAATCAACGGGGTCTAGATTGCCCATGGGACCTAAGAAGAAACTACAAGGATAATCGACTATGGGAATAAGGACCTGATTAGGGATGGCAATCGTACCCGATTTCCCGTTTACCCACCGGTAAAAAACCTATTAGGGTTGGGTTTGTTCTCAATTTCATACCCGATTGGTAAATGAGTATGGGTATGGGTATCGACTACCCATACCCGTTTACCCGTTTACCCGATTATCCACACTATAAAATAAATGTGAAACCCTAACATCCCTTCATCCCACTTCTCTCTCCACCCTCCACCCTCACCAGCCGCCACTCCTCTCTCAACTCACTTCTCTCTTTCTTCCTCTCCTCTCCTCTTCCACACCCTATACACCCCCTGAGCGCACCACGTCGGCTGGCGTGGCCATGCCACCGCAAGCCACCCATTGCTGGCCTGCGTGGCCGAGCGCCGCCCCTCACGCACCGCCCCACGCGTCGTCGACTACCACCCTACGCTAGCTAGATGGCGCGGGTGCGCAGGCGCGCAGCCCTCGCACTTCACCCTGCACTGGCCCGCATGCCGAGTGTCTCCCGATGTCGGTCCGGGTGGCCGCGCACCGCCAAGCACCCCCACGCGGTGGACGGCTGGCCTCCACACCGACTCTGCACTTGTGCTCCTCCTCTCCTCGGTTCATTCACTTTTTGTTTCATGGGTAAATGGGTATACCCACGGGTATACGGCGCCCGCGGGTAACGGGTATGGGCATGGGTTTTTACCCATTGGATAAACAGGTACGGGTATGGGTATGCACTACACGTACCCGTCGTACCCGATTGCCATCCCTAGACCTGATCCCACAAGTGCTGCAAAGAAAACAGGAAAAGAAGGAATACACAATAAGAAAAATAGGCCAGGGGTACCAAGAAGAACGGAGAAGATGAAAACACCGGGGCCTACCTCAGGGACTTCGTGAAGGTTGGCCATCCCAATGTTGCCAGATGCAAAAATGTGAGGGAGGTGAAGGTGACAGGTGACAGTAATCAGAGGCGCACTAGAAGCCAGCAGATCGAGAGCAAAGGCAATGCAGATGGAAAGCATAAAAAGGAGAAGGGTGAAAAAGCCGAATATTTATTAGCTAGTGTCGATCTTTGGTTGTCGTGTTAAGCCAATCATAGAGTGGCAGAGAAGGGGAAGAGATTTTTAGGCTGATGGCAATGAATGTGAGACGACCATGTGAAATGACTTGGTGGCATAAGGCAATTATGATTGATAGATTCAAAGCATCAGCTGCCCCTTAATACCTCAAAACTAAGGGGCATGTGTTGATGCCAACATTTGCGGTCAACAGAAGGTCAAGGAAGATCCGGTCAAGGAAAGTCAAAGGAATCCATCCGCAACAGCTGCATGATCGGAAGGGCGTCGATGGAGATAAGAGCAACAGATGGTTACAGATTCATCCAGATTCGGTTGGATAAGTTACTTGGACATCAAGTCTACGGACTATAAATATGTATCCCTTTGGTAGATTAGTCAACTCTCGTTTAATCAATCAATCGGCGCATCGCCACCCTTGTGCCCCAAGGTTATCCATCGGGTCTCAAGTGCTCGGAGTTGGGCTGCATCATTTTGATCTCCGATGAAGAGGTGAGTCCCACCACCCCCGATCTCCATGCCAACTAGGTTAGTACCCTCATGGCTGAATCGGTTCGGTTGAATATCTTAAGGAGAATAGTGAAACAACACGGTCATCGGTTGTTCTCAGTGTATTTGGCTAGGTCTAAGGTTGCATCAGTTAGGTTTGATCTGTTAGATTGAAGTGATCTGGGTTTGATAGTTTAAGGCTTCATCAGTTAAGTCCGACATCTCTTGCTATTGTATCTTTTCATGTCATATACTGTTCATCTAAATAAAGTTTGCTTAATTTGTTGATATATTGTTCAGATCATCGTGGCCAGCTACTATCTCAGTTAGGTCCGATCTAGTTATTGTGATGATTTCTATGATATAGATATGTTATTTGGCATGCTTTATTTATTTCTATCAGAGTACAAGCTGATAGGTTAACTTTAATTCATCTCCGTATCATGTTCACCATCGAATGGTGCACATCGGCCTATATGCATATTCCATATTTTCTATCGGCCGATGGCACACTCGCTTGATTGGGCCAACTCGGGCTATCGACCGTATGGCCGATCAACACACTAGTTCATGGTTTTATCATTTATACCACAGTCACCGGCTTGCCATCCAATCAACTATGCTACTAACTTTTATCTTTTCCTATCCCTTATCAGTTGTAGGGTCAAACTGATTGGCACACCTTTAACCCCTTTTCTAAGACGTAGGACCTGCACTGGAATTAAGCAAATCTCCCAGGCCACGCATGTGTCAAAGTGTGACCAAAAAGCATGCCAACACTATTCTATTGATTATGTTTTCCTGTTTCCTTATCAGATGCAGGGTCAAACTGATTGGCACGCCTTGAACCCTTTTTTTCTAAGAACGTAGGACATACACAAGAGTTAAGATGATCTCCCAGACCACACGTGTGTCAATGTGTGACCAAAAAATGCACCAATGCGCTGTCACTTTCTATCTCATGTGCGCCAATCTGGCTTCCTTCCAACACAACGCCTTCTAGTGCATTTTGCCGAACAGACATGAAGCAGCTGTCGGTGAAGATACATAGGCAGCAGCACCGATCTGGAAATTCAAGAGAAAACTGTGATAGTGAGCACAGGGATTTCTCACGAAAAACCGGCCTCCCACATAGGACTGGCGCCGCATAGTTCCTAGTGGCCTCTCGGCGGAGAGGATCATGCATGTGCCCAGTCGATGCGCCGTCAAAGACAATGCCTATGGCACGCCGCCTCTGCTCGTCAGGTTCTGGAAAATCGATGGCGGTAATACCTCTAGAAAACCAGCAAGGCAACAGGTAATTCACAAAACCAAAGCGGTTCAGAAGAAATCGAAGGCAGCCCACGATGAACAGTACACCGACGATAAAAACTAGACCAACGAAGGCAACAACGCAGGTGGAAGAAGATTGCAGAGAATAATTTTTAGGAATTGGTAAAGTGAATGATTTCGTAGAAACCCTAGGACTAGGTAGCCCTTTATAGGTAATTCAAAAATTGGAAAAGATACTGTTGGCGCAAATGTTACGCCAACAGGTTCTCTGAGATCAAGAACGGACAAACAGGGAGTTTGTGCTTTAGGACTACTTCGAGCCTCCGAACTGGATAATAACTCAAGTGGTCCGAATGAGTGTGATGAATAACTTGTTTTGGATCCCCCTTTTACAAGGTACAAAGGGGGATATTTATAGGGGGAAAAGCATAAGGAAAAGACCTATTTACCCCTAGATTACAACCGACATAGTGGAAACTATTCGGTACCATAAACAAGGTTATATAAGGTAAAATACTACAAGGTAGATGGATAAGCTGGACATCCAATCAATCATGTCCTTCGGCTTCGAGGCCTCCATCTTCCGTTCGGAGGGTTCTCCAGGGCTTCGCACCACTGCACCCTTCGGCGTGGCGACGCATACTTCGAACAACAGCTCAATAGCTTCGGAGTCCTCCTCAGCCTTTGAAGGATTAATCTTTAAGCCCTGGAAATGGAGTAATTTCCCCCAACAGTAGCCCCTCGAATACGCCTCTCTGTGGTTAACCTGTTTAGAAAGAAGGCAGTATACGAAAGGAACATTTCTATTTTCTGAGGCTTAAAAAGGATTTAGGCATGCTGCGACTTAGCCGAGGACTTCAAGCCCAACGCGTTCGAACCTCCCCCTTCGTGTTCTTGATGCAATGGGAACACACGTTGGGAAGGGAACGGTCTCGGAGTGCAAACGTCGTGGAGCGCCGTTAGATTGTAGCTGTTACAGCGCAAGTAGCCGTTACACTCTGCAAAAAAGGTAACAGTCGATTTTTACAGCGGTTGCTTGTCGTTCCAATTACCAGACCCACTTGTCGGTGACAGAAGCCGAACCTGCAGTGTGAAATCAATCGAAGAATAGCACTTGTCGTGCGGTTTATAAAAGGGAAAGACAGGGATTAACCGAGATTTTTTACTGCATCCATTATTCACGATTCACCTTCCCCCAATCTTCCAATCTCTTGAGCACCCAAGTGCAATGGCGAGAACTAGCCACACCACTTCGGCAACAGCCAACACCCTAGCGCAGAGACAGGCGTGGGTTGCCTCGGCAGCAGCGGCAATGGCGGGGACCTCGAGCGGAGCTTGGCCCAAGAATCCTCGGGCGCTCCGTCCGCCTTCCAAGAAGAAGATTGCCCAGAGCTTCATCATCGGCCAATCCGTGAGCACCGCCGAATCCATTGAAGAAGCAGTGGATGGAAAGCTAGGCGCTGGACTGAGGACTCGAGTCCCCGGGACAGAATCAACTCCAAGGCCGCGAAGCGGTGAGGTGGTGGTCTTCGAAGCATTCTTCGATGCAGGCCTGGGACTGCCAGCCGTGGACTTCTTGGCAGAGGTATTGGACTTGTTCCACATAACTCTGCCTCAGCTATCCCCCAACGCCATCGCGCGCTTAGCCATCTTCGAGTGGGCGCTCCGGGCAGAGGGATGCGAAGGACGCTCCGAGATCTATATGCCAGCCGAAGCCCCAAGACGGACCTGAGGACTCCAAGGTGACTATAGCCTTTGGCAGCGTCAACTTCCAGCTACGGAGGGAGCATGCCCTTCACTTCCCTGCAAAAGCCATAAATGATAGGTGGTATACAAACTGGATATTTTGGTGGTTTTACGCCGAAGTCGGAGAGGACTCCCCCCTCGCTGGTCCTCTCCAGGAGATCTGGTTCCGGAAAGAGGCCGACATCTCTCCGAACCCTAGCCTGCTCTCGACGAGGCTAGGGCTGCTCACTTCGGTGGCTCGTCGCATGAGCATGCGCGATCTGGCCGAGGAGTTCATCGCCCTTCGGATCCCTCCCCTCGGAGCCAACTGGCCGATCGTGTTTCCACAGGCCTCGGAGGGGGACCTCCAAAACTTAGGTAATACTTACTCCCTGCAGCATCATATTAGATGAAGAAACCGATTATATTCATAATTTCATACCTTTTTCTTTCAGCGGCGCCTCTGGCATTGGCTCCGGAGGACATAGTTCGGGCCACCGAACGAGTTCTCGGAGCCCCTTCGGTGGCCGAGAGGGAAAAAAGGCTAGAACTGGTGGGATGCTGGGAGCGATCCAACAGAGTGTGGAGAGCTCTCGGAATGGAGCTCTCCCTCCTTCTGGACTTCGCCCTGACCGGAGCGGCTGCTCGCAAAAGGAAAGCCACTGCCAAACCATCCAAGAAGACCGGCAAGCAGCTGCCCAGGAAGAAGAAGTTAGCGAAGCCCCCTTCGCAGTTGGCGCCTGCCTCGTCTGCTTCATAGCCAGGCGCTTAGATCTCAGCCTCCGAAGAGGCAGAGGACTCCGACGGTCAGACGGCGGCGGCCTTCGAAGCCTACCTCCTGGACGACGAAGACCTAGGGGAGGTCCCCCCTAGCACCTCCGTTAGGGAGGTAGTAAGTGTAACTCCGACGGTTCCTCCTATGCCCATCGTCGTGCAAGTGGAGTCAGACTCCGCTACTCCCAACTTGCCTGCACCAGAGGTGGTTACGGCGGAGATCACGGCTCCGGCAGGAAATGTTGGGGGCGGGACCTCAGGAGATGACTTCGCCGACATCCTTCAGATGTATGAGGTCCTGGAGGATCCGGCGATCGTACCCCACGAGGCTCCCGGAGGTACTTTCCGAAGCTCCCCCGTTTTTTGATCAATACCTGCACACTATTCCTGAAAACATGCTTATTAATTTTGTTATCGAAGTAGGTACCTCTACGGGTGTCAATGCCTCGGTGGCGTCCGAAGCTCCTGCACCTTCGGAGGCTGCTGCTCAAGCGGACCCCCCCGTACCTTTGGACGCTCCGAGCTTGATGGTAGAGGACGCATCCGTTGGAGCGGATGATGAGCCTGCTGAGACGAACTTGGCGACGGAGGTCATCCCTGCAGCGGCAGCCTCGACCGCCGAGGTTGTCTCTACCGATGCGGTTCTAGACGAAGGGGTAGCTGCCGACAATTGGAGTGTCCCTGCTTCGGCCTCTTTCATACCGGGGAGTGGCAAGAGCATATCCAGCCTCGGCCTTTTTCCTTGCTAGGCCGCGACCTCCACCGGCAATTCGGAGGACGAGGCCGCAGCGGATGATCTCCAAGCTTTGTCTTGGCTTCCTCTGCTGGCTTCGTTCTTGGAGCATCGGAGTGGCCTCCGGAGCCTCATGGAGCCCCTGGCAGAGAGAAGCCAGGATATCGCCAATTCGGGCTTGGTCTCCATTTTAAGTGAGGATAGGGCTTCGTCACTCAACTCAGCCCTCTAAAGAGCTGCCCTTCAGGTATGTAAAGACACCATAGCTGCTTCGTATTAGTGACCATAAATACCTTAGTACTTACTTGTTCTCTTCACAGCAATTTGTCCTTGCTAGAGCGGCAGCGACTTCCAACGAGGTCGAGGTTAATCGGCTTAACCGGAAGGTCACCACCCTTCAGACGGCCCTTAACGCCTCCACCGAGAGATCCCTGAGGCTGGAGGAAGAGGTCCTAGAGGAACGGAGGGCTAGGGCGGCGTCTGACGAAGCCCTCCGAGAAGCGCGACAAGCCAGTGATGCCCTTCGTTCGTCTACCCAAGAGGTCGAGGCCGAGCGCGTCGTCCTCTGAGCGGAAGTTGAAAGACTACGCCAAGAGGCTGCTACTTCGAGTGCGCAGTTGGTGGAGCTCCAGGGGCTCTCAGCCAGGCGATGGCCCATAAGAGCTCTTTAATGCTCCGGGTGGCCGAAGTGTCTGCGACTGCTGCAGGGCTGGAAGTATTGTGGACCGTACCTTGGAGGCTCTTCAGGGTACGCTGGAGTACTTCGGCACCATGTGCCCTTTGTCTTCTGCTGCGACCCACGAGCCCCTTGACCGAAAGCTGACAAGGATCCAAGTTGCTTCGTTGCTGATGAAGAACTCCGGCATTCGGTACGGAGAGATCTCTAGACAGTGTGCCGGCATTGGGGTTCTTCGTCACCATGAATCTCTTCGGATCCCCCTCGGATCAGTCGGGGGTTCGTCTCTTGGAGGCTTCGCAGACGACGAGGTGGCTTCGGCCATCTTCGGAGGTGGCTTCGGCCTGGGAAGCCTTCCGGTCAACCTGGAAGACGGACCACAAGGTCGCAGCTAAAGCTTGGATTGACGAGGCCCGTCGGCAGAAGCAAGCACATACAAAGCCACCACTTCCTGCTTCGCCAGCCCCTTCGGTTCTTGCTCCACCAATCGACCCGCAGGTCTAGCCGCTTAGGGTTACTATGTGCATGAAGCCTTGTAAAGCCTCTTTTTATTAATGAAAAAGTTATAAACAAGAACTTGTCTTGGGTGTTCTGCTCTTTTTTTAGGTTTTGTCATGCCCTTCGAGCCCTGACTTCGAACTTTTGGAAATTACCGACGAACTCTGAAAGGAGTGGGCAAACCTCGAGGGCTTGAGGCCTTACTGCCGCTCCCGTTTTTCTGTTCCTCGTGGAGACGAAGGAGAAATCACTCTTGAAGTCTGTCGGGATGTCTTTGCTTATATTAAAGAGGAAGAGAAGGCGGAGGGATCTTCGTCTTCCGAACCTATTGACTGGTCCGACTCGGAGTACCGGGACGAAGACCCTACGGAGGCTGACTCCGAAAGGCTCCTGACATGGGCCGAGCTTCAAGAGGAGCAGAAGAAACTGCGAGCCTTGAAGAAGAAGAGAAGCATCTGAACTAAAAGGACAATTTCGGTGGCTTCGAGCTTCTAAGGGCAAAGTAGCCGTAGAGGTATCTCTAGAGGCCGAAAAGGTCTCCGATTTTACCTAGGCTTAGACACAAACTTCTCTTGATGTAAAAGTATAATAATTTAATGTGAAATGCTTTGAAAGTATGCTATGTGACTCCTATCCTCCGACCCCCTTGTGGGTGGTGGAGCCTTTACTATAGAAAAGGGTTCGCTAGGCACAATGAATCTCCGAACAACCGCATGCTTCGAATTTATACTTATCATTTGTATTTTTAGTTCGCTGCCAAGGACTAAAAATTTGTTCTCTTTTAAAGTCTTTAGACTCTTGTACGGATCCTAACAAGCCGGAGCATGGAATCCGTAGGTTGGCCACCTTCATCTCTTTTACAGATACTTCCCACCTGGAGGCCGAAAGTCTGTTTTTCTTTAAAGTCCTTAGACTCTTCTATGGATCCTAACAAGCCGGAGCCTGGAATCCGTAGGGTGGCCACCTTCGGCTCTTTTACAGACACTTCGCACCCGGAGGTCAAAAGTCTGTTTTTCTTTAAAGTCCTTAGACTCTTCTACGGATCCTAACAAGCCGAAGCCTGGAATCCATAGGGTGGCCACCTTCGGCTCTTTTACAGACACTTTGCACCCGGAGGCCGAAAGTCTGTTTTTCTTTAAAGTCCTTAGACTCTTCTATGGATCCTAACAAGCCGGAGCCTGGAATCCCTAGGTTGGCCACCTTCGGCTTTTTTACAGACACTTCGCACCTGGAGGCCGAAAGTCTGTTTTTCTTTAAAGTCCTTAGACTCTTCTACGGATCCTAACAAGTCGGAGCCTGGAATCCGTAGGGTGGCCACCTTCGGCTCTTTTACAGACACTTCGCACCCGGAGGCCGAAAGTCTGTTTTTCTTTAAAGTCCTTAGACTCTTCTACGGATCCTAACAAGCCGGAGCCTGGAATCCGTAGGGTGGCCACCTTTGGCTCTTTTACAGACACTTTGCACCCGGAGGTCGAAAGTCTGTTTTTCTTTAAAGTTCTTAGACTCTTCTACGGATCCTAACAAGCGGAGCCTGCAATCCATAGGGTGGCCACCTTCGTCTCTTTTACAGACACTTCGCACCCGGAAGCCGAAAGTCTGTTTTTCTTTAAAGTCCTTAGAATCTGATGGGGGATTGGTCCCGATCTTCCACTAGGTAAAGGATAACTTGGGTTGGTGGAGAATCTCGACGTTGGCGATCCAAGGCTCCGGTCCGGCGGATCAAAACCTTGCAATCGTTACACCACTGTCTCCGTTGGTTATCAACCACGCAGGACGCGATTGACCTCGCCACGAAGGCTAATTCCTGCAAGCGAACCCAAGAACACAAGCAAGAACAGGAAGGATACAAGTCGAATGCCAAATCACAGACAAACGATGATAAGGTGAGGTTTCACAAACGCCAATGCAGCAGCCAATCGGTCTGGTGCAAGAGGCGGGATCTAAACACACAAGTGTAGATGCAAACAAAGCAAAACCTAACCCTAAAGGCGGCTGGAGTGAGTTATATAGGGCGTGGACAGCCTGTGGAAGGCGAACAGACTCAGACTATGGGCTAGAAGGCGAACAGACTTGGACTATGGGCCAACACGTCCCAGTTCTGTCACGCAGGACGGTTTCAATCACACAGAACGACTCGAGACTCCAAATGAAGTGAAACCAACGGCAAACGATCCGTCTTCTCATCAGCTTTCCAAAAAGTCAAAGAACGCGCCAATCGGACTTCGTATGAGGAAGTTATGCCCTTTTTGGTGCATGGTGGTCGATGTAGTCCGAACCAGCGAAATCTTGACTTCAAAACATCCGTGCGGCTCCTTCTTCAACTCCAACTCTTCTATTCCATCTCCCATGTTCCTAAGCAACAAAATATCACTAGTATTCAGTAGCATCCGGTCCAAACAAATATTAACATAGTTGCTAAGGAAAGAATTAACCTTATGGTTCAAGCGATGGGCACGGGCGCGTGTGATTGATCCTAGTAATTGATTTGTAGGTGGAGGCTCCATGTGTGTATCATGTGAAGTGATGTTCTCATCAGACTCTTCTACGGATCCTAACAAGCCGGAGCCTAGAATCCGTACGGTGGCAACGGAGCCTCTGAACCAACGGTTCGAAGGCAGCTACCTGGGTCTTGGGAAAAATGCTTGGCTCTACAAGCATCTCCGTCCTCCTGATGCGTCCATCAGGAGTAAGGGATATTCGAAGAGCAAACAAAATTCGACCCTTATCTTTATTCATAGAAAGGAAGGTTTTACAAGTGATTACAAGGGGCCCCTAAGCAAAATAACGCTTAAGGTGCTCCGCATGCCATGCATGCTTCAACTCTTCTCCTTCTAAATTAGCTAATTTAAATGATCTGGGGCGTCCTGAGCGTAAGATAACATATGGTCCTTCCCATTTGTTTCCTAGCTTCCCTGGAGCTATTACACTTCACAACACTAGATGACCAGGCTTTAACTTATTTAGCTTTACCTTCGGGTCATACCATGTTTTGGTGTGGTCCTGGTACTTAGTCAGGTTGGCGACAGCTCGAAGCCTTGTTTCTTCTGACAAATCCAGCGAAGTGCTCCTGTCATCTTCGTCCCCAGGTTGAATTACGCGAAGCGATCCACCTCTGAGCTCCGTAGGAGTCATGGCCTCATCTCCGAAGAGCAATCTAAATGGTGTGAAACCTGTTGACCTGGTCTGAGTGGTTCGAATGGACCACAAGATTTTGGGGAGCTCTTCGACCCACAGCCCCTTGGCCAATCCAACAATTCGGCGATTCAGCCCCGAGAGGATGTTCCCGTTGGCTCGCTCAACGGCTCCGTTGGACTGTGGATGTCACACCGCCGTGAAGCATAGCTTAATGCCCAGTTCTTCACAAAATGTTTGGAAGGTGTCAGCTTCGAACTGGGTTCCATTATCGACCGTCAACTCTCATGGAACTCCGAACCTGCATATAACATTCTGCCAGAAAAATTTTTGGACATTCCTCGAGGTGATAGCTGTTAATGGCTCCGCTTCAACCCATTTTGAGAAATACTAGATTGCCACTACAGCAAATTTCAAGCCGCCTTTTGCCACTGGGAAAGGGCCTATGAGGTCCATGCCCCATCTAGCCATTGGCCATACTGGGGCAATAACTTGAAGCTGAGTTGGCGGGCGATGGCTTCGTCTGCCCATCCACTGGCAGCCTTGGCATGTTCGAACCAGTTCCTCCGCATCTCTTACTATAGTTGGCCAATAAAATCCTTGCCGAAGCGTCTTGCCTGCTAGCGCCCGAGGGGCTAAATGACCTCCGCACAAGCCTTCGTGGATGTCTCGAAGTATGTATTCACCTTCGGGCTATGAGATGCATCTAAGTAGGGGTGAACACACTCCAGCTTTGTATAATATTCCATCAATAATCTTGTAATTTCGAGCTCTTGCTTGCAATCTTCGGGCTTCGGGGCCCTTGGGAGGGTCTATGCTACTTTGCAACATGTTCATAATCGGAGCCCGCCAATCTGTAATTGGAATGCACAGTACCTTCGAAGAGGGTATTTGAACAGCTGCTGGTTGCGCTAGCTCTTCGTAGAAAGCACCCTCCGGGAGGTCCACCGCCCCTGCTGCAACCTTTGCATGAATATCTGCAAGTTGGTTCTCTGCCCGAGGGATACTTCGAACTATAAATCCTTTGAATGCTGCTTCGGCCTTGCGGATTTCTTCAAGGTATTGTGCGAGATGCGGATTCTTTGCTTGAAAACTTTTATCAACATGCCCTGCGACGACTTGGGAGTCTGTCTTAATCACTATTCTTGCAGCTCCGAGCGCTTTAGCCTTTCGGAGGCCTAGCAAGACTCCTTCATACTCGGCAATGTTATTAGTGGTCCTGAAGTTGAGCCTCACAGAGTACATGGCCTTCTGCCCCGATGGTGATATGATGATGGCCCCTGCTCCGGCACCTGATGCTTGATAAGCTCCGTCAGAAAATATTGTCCATAAACCTTCGGAGGGTTCTTCCGGTGCCCAAATAGCAGATGGAGTCCACTCTGCTACGAAATCTGCTATAATTTGAGATTTAATAGCTGTTCTCGCCGTGAAGGAGATTCCGAAGGGTGCTAGCTCGACCGCCCATTTTCCAATCCTGCCCGTAGAATCTTTGTTTCGGAGCATATCCCCAAGAGGATACGATGTAGGGACGATCAGGTTATGCGCCAAGAAATAATGCCTTAGCTTTCGCGAGGCCATTACTAGGACATAAGCAAACTTCTCGAGCTCGGAGTATCTGACTTTAGCTCCGGATAATGCCTCCGACACAAAATACACTGGGTTCTGGACTAGCTTTTCTTTAAGCTCAACTTCCCGGACCAATACTGCGCTCACCGCTGAACTTGTTGCTACAAGATAAAGGAGCAGTGTTTCTTCTGGGAGGGGAATGGTCAAAATTGATAATCTTCTGGCTGTGGAATCTACCAGCTGATCTATTCGGGGCATCGGGTAGGGGTCTCGTGGGCATGCTTTATTTAATGAAGTGAAGTCAATACACATGCTTTATTTTAGGACTACTTCGAGCCTCCAAACTAGATAATAACTGAAGTGGTCCCAATGAGTGTAATGAATAACTTGTTCTGGATCCCCCTTTTACAAGGTACAAAGGGGGGTATTTATAGGGGAAAAAGCATAAGGAAAAGACCTATTTACCCTAGATTACAACCGACACAGTGGAAACTATTCGGTACCATAAACAAGGTTATATAAGGTAAAATACTACAAGGTAGATGGATAAGCTGGACATCCAATCAATCATGTCCTTCGGCTTCGAGGCCTCCATCTTCCGTTCGGAGGGTTCTCCAGGGCTTCGCACCACTGCACCCTTCGGCGTGGCGACGCATACTTCAAACAACATCTCAATAGCTTCGGAGTCCTCCTCAGCCTTTGAAGGATTAATCTTTAAGCCCTGGAAATGGAGTAATTTCCCCCAACAGATACAAATACCCCTAGGGTTTTTTATAGACTCGAAGGCCCACTTGGCTAAAAAAAGTAAAATCATATCTAAAGGTACTTTGTCCTAACACGGAGCTTTCGTAGAGAATATGGCTTTGCTTTAGGATGCTTCGATCTCGATCCGACGATTTTAAGCCGAAATCGACAAAGCCCTCCAGATCTCCAACATGTGTCACCAATCTGTTAACTCGACTATGAACAAGTCTCTCCCGCTGTCGATCCTTCAAACTACCTTGTCACTTGCACTGAGCTCCCTTTTGTTGACTTGGTCAACGTGTTTTCTCGATCATCCATCCGTCTATGTCTTGCTCTATCTCCATGTGTACGCTCGGGATCTTCCTCAACTTAACTCGGCATCCTTGATTGTATCTCATCAAATTCCTCACCCTACCCTGATCATTTGCCACTAATAGCTAAATCACATCTCAACCCTGCACACAATGAGACAAGCAAAACATGAATCTCCACATAAGCACGCATCTCAATGCACAATAATCTCTTCGGTGAACCCAAATAAACAAACACATGGCCAAACCCTGAATCAGGCAAACTTGTCAATCACTCATCACCAAGATGAAACTCTACTTGGTTTCTCAATATCCCCCTTGATGAGTGCATTGACAACTCTCAAAAGAAACAAGATGAATTTTGAAAGTTCAGCACACAAGTGACCATATAAACTCAGAAAAGAGCAAAAACATGTCACTTGATTTTTAAAATTCTCCACTTTAACAAATGATCCTCCCCTTTGATAGAACTAAAACATTATTTCTCCCCCTTTGGCAATGCAAGCATCATGGTGATAACAAATGATGCAAAGAGAAATGTGAGGGTGAATGTATATGCAAGCTTCTGAAACATGATTAGCAACAATTATAGTACAAAACAAGCATTTGCCTTGAATATTGTCTAAGACATTGTATCATAAGCTAAGGTGAATCATATTCGAAGAAAATTAAGATTAAGTATTTTTAGGATTTAGCAAATAAAAGTATCACCACTCAGACTAGCATACTAGACATGGTAAAGCATGGAATGCAAAAGCTAGCAGATACTACCAAGATATGCAAGACAAAAAACATAGAGCTTTAGCAAACTTGTTATACACTATTTTTAAGCTTTTTGAATTTTTTTATTTTTTAGTGCCTAGGGTTATTTGTATGTTAACCTTATGCTAACTGACCAAACCAAACATAGGTCAAGCAAAGATCATCAGAAGCTTAAAGAAGTGGTCTTGGCAGACACTACAATGTCCCAGTTCATACCAAAGTTCTATGGTAAGCAGTCTAGGACAATGCAGTGCGACAAAGTAAACCCACCTAGATCTTTTCAGTGTGAGCACAAAAAAACATGGATACCAATTTAATGATTTTTATCAATTTACAATACAAGATTTCCAAGAAAAGCATTAAAATGTTCATGTTGCATGTTTGCATCCAAGTGACAAGGACTTAGCTACCAGGCATGTAAATGATAGCAAAAGAACTCATCCTACTCATGCTAGTTACCAGACTAAGCATCAATCATATTTTAAATTTTCAGAATTAATTAAAAGCCATGCTCATGACAAATATCAGACATATTCATCAGAGCCAAACTATCATGACCAAAGACAATAATTCAAAAGCATATAGAAGCAAGTGCATCTAAAAGCAGTTAATCATATGACAGAAGCTTATGCAATGACACACAACTCCCCCTAACAAAACGCCATAAGGATGACAAACACAAAGCTCTCCTCTCAAAAATGCAAAACGAGAAGCATCAGAAGGCTCAGTAAAAATGTCAGCAAGCGGGTTCTGGTTATCTATGTACCTCAACTAAATATCATCCTTCTCATTGTGGTCTCTCAAAAAGTGATTACGTACATCAATGTGTTTAGTTCTAGAATATTGAACTAGGTTGTTGGAACTAATGGCACTAGCATTATCACAAAGAAGTGGAACACCCTTAAAATCCAACCCAAAATCCTGCAAGGTAGAAACCATCCACAAAATCTGTGAGCAGCAGCTAGCAGCAGCTACATAATCAACCTCACTTGTAGACTAGCAGCAGCAGCAACAGCTACATACTCAACCTCAGTTGTAGAAACCATCCAGAAAACAAAAGAGGATCCTAGAAAATGACAAGTACATGAGGTACTTTTCCTATCAATTGTACATCCAGAAAAATCGACATCGAAAAAACCTTTAAGGCATAAAGAAGATGATGTAGAATACCAAATGTCGAATTTAAGAGTGTGTTGAGGTACCTTAGTATGCGCTTAACCGCTTGACGATGAGAAGTCCTTGGAGAGGCATGAAAACGAGCACACAGACATACTGCAAAGTGTATGTCTGGCCTCATAGTCATCAAGTAGAGGAGGGAGCCGATCATGCTCCGAAACTCCTTCTGATCCACTTCTTCTCCATCTTCATCCGGGTAAAGTGCTACTAAGGTAGCCATTGGAGTGGCAAGTGGCTTCGCATCGCTCATATCAAAGCGCTTCTGTAGGTCCTTGGTGTACTTCGTCTAATACACAAAAGTACCTAGTTTGCTTCGCTTGATTTGCAAACAAGGAAAAATGTAAGCTCGCCCATCATCGACATCCCGAACTCCCTACTCATAGAATCAGGAAAGTCGGCCACTAGTGTATGAGAGGAGCCACCAAAAATAATATCATTGACATATATCTGAACAAGGAGGAAATCTTTGTCATGCTTAAGAGTAAACAAGGTTTTATCAACAAAGCCCATTTTATACCCATGCTCAAGCAAAAAGTTCCTAAGTCGGTTATACCAAGCCCTAGTAGCTTGCTTGAGCCCATACAAATCTTTGTGAAGTTTAAAAACTCTATAGGGGTACATGGGATGATCAAAGCCTAGGGGTTGTCTAACATAAACATCCTCTCCTATGAAACCATTAAGAAAAGCACTTTTAACATCCATTTTATAAAGCCTGAAACCACGAGAATATGCAAAAGCAAACAAAATCCTAATGGCCTCAAGTCAAGCTACTAGAGCAAAGGTCTCTCCAAACTCAACCCCCTCGACTTGAGAGAAACAAGCCTAGCCTTGTTTCTCACAACAGACCCATCCTCCACCTATTTGTTTTGGAAAATATATTTTGTGCCAATGATATGAATGTTAGGAGGTGGATCTACAAGAACCCAGACTTGATTTCTATCAAAAATGTCTAACTCAAATCAGATAAAGCATGACTAACATCGATGAGCATGAGATCGAGTTACCATTTCATCTAGCTCTCATCAATGATTTGCTCAGGAGGGTGATGTCGCTGAATTCGAAGATGGACTTCTCAACGAGAGATAATCTCCCCCTCAACACTCACCGGAGTGAGCTCAATGCTTCCTGAAGTTGATGCTTCAGGTCCTCTTGCTGAAGTAAATGTCGCAGGGTCTACATTAAGGGTCATTGTAGTAGGAGGTAGGGGGATCATCCTGAAGCTCTTTAAATTCTAATGGATCTTCTCTAAAGATGATCTCATCCATATCTTGCGAGTGTTAGTATAAAGATTAAAAACATGATATGAATGACAATGAAGAGAATAGCCCAAAAAGATACCATCAGAAGAACGTGAATCAAATTTTGTCAAATTTTTCAAATGAGTAACTTTGGGCTTCCTTCCGAAATGCAGCTCATATGAAGTCAAATTCAAAAGTGAGTGTAGAAAGATCCGGTTGAAGATGTAACAAGCAGTTCTCATGGCCTCTGCCCAAAACATTCTAGGAGTTATATGCTCATCGAGCATCGTCCTAGCCATCTCCACCAGAGTGCGGTTCTTTCTCTCAACAACTCCATTTTGTTGAGGAACTCGCGGAGTAGAAAATTGATGTTCAATGCCGTGCTCAAGGCAAAAGTCAACAAAGAAACTATTCTTGAACTCAGTGCCATTATCACTTCTGATTGCTTTCAATGGACTAGGGAGTTCAGTGAATAGTCTCAAAGCTAAGCTCTGAAAGTGTGAAAACACTTCATCCTTTCTTGCAAGAAAAAGGATCCAAGAATACTGAGAGTAGTAATCCACCACGACAAGGACATACCATTTTCCACCTAATGAACTAACCCGAGAAGGACCTATACTGTCCATATGAAGAAGTTCTCTGGTTTTTTCTGTCATCACCACATTTATCGGTGAATGAGAGGTGGCCACCATCTTTCCATATCGACAAGGAGCACAAACGAGATTCTTCTCAAACTTGAGCTTAGGCAATCCTCGGATCAGACCTAGGGCACTCAGTTGAGCGAGCAAGTCAAAACTCATATGCCCTAGTCTCCTATGCCACATCTAGAGCTCAAAAGAAGGTTTAGCAATAAGGCAATGAGAAGAACCAAAAGACTAAGAAAAGTCATCTCCAAAGACCCTCTCTATTCTTGAATTCTTACAAACCAAAGCGCTAGAAGAATCAAGAAGTTATGAAGTATCGCGTCTGAAACGCACTTCCAAGCCCTAATCAAGCAACTGAGATACGAAAAGCAAATTGTATCCCAAAAGCTCAACCAAAGTTACATCTTTGATAATGAAATTTTCATTAATTCTAACCATATATTTACCTTTCACTCTACTCCTTCAATTGTTATAAAAGGTGATGTACTCACATCACTGGGTCATGGTGAAGCTAGAGAACCATGATGTCTTCCTGGTCATGTGGCACGAACAACCAGTATCGATGGTCTAGTTGTTCTCCAAGCCTCCATCTTCCATATACACATGAAGAAAACGTCTCGAGTCCTCAGCGCTGGGGTAAGTGAAAAACTTTCTCGGAATCCAGCACTGAGAAACTCGAGGGGTGAAAGTAAAAGTAATAGACTACACATCAGTGAAATGCAAATCACGATAAAAAACATGTGGTCTACCATCATGATGAAAACCAGAATCACAACGAGGTCTCCCAACCCGTCGAGGATCAAAACTTCGTACACATGGTCTAGCACCATATGAACCATGGTGAAAACCATGCTTGTTGAATCCTCTAGAGTGAACATGAGGAGCCTCACGAAAGCGAGAAGGATAATGAGAGACATGCTCATGTATACCAATAGGTGGCTGATACATGCCCCGTGCACTCATCTCCCAAGAACATCGCTCATCCTTCATGCAACGAAAGCAAAAGTAGTTCAAATGACCCACCCGCTGACATTATGAACAATGAAAAATCTTCTTATGGGTAGGTGCATAGGTTTTGGGAGCAACTCTCACAAACTCTCTTGGTTTCTACTGATTGGCTTTCTTGGGTGGAGGAGATATTTTCTTGATAGGCTGAGGGTTTTCTTAGCTTGGGGTGCAGAGACTATACTAGCTTTCTCTTTTTCAAGAGTGGTTGAGGCAGTAAAAACAATCTTGCCCTTCCCCTCAGATTTTGTTCTATCATAACCCAAACCCAAATTCAAACCGGCCTTATCAGCACACATACTGGTGTTGGCCAAGAGAAAACTCATCCTACCGTTTCCCTCAGTACATTTGTTCACCACAGAAATAAGGTATTCATTTTCAATCATGAGTTTTTTTTGGCTTGCCCTATAGCAAAGCTAAGTTTGTCCTTAAGGATAATGCATGTGGGACATTCAGGCTGCACATCCTTACAACTCTCAGCACTCTCCAATCTAGCCTTTAGTTCTCTCACATGCTTGTCCCTATTTTCAATACTTTCAATGAGCAAGGGGAAGTTTGAATAAGCATCCAAAATAAGATGTCTAGACTCCACCATAGTGAGCTCTTTCTATGCAATCTCAAGCTTATCAATAGTTTGAGCATGCATAGAACGTAGCTCGACAAGCTCACTCATGACAACAAAGTATGACTCACATTCAACATCATCTAACTTAGACTTAAGCATGTCATATTCCGTTGACACAGATTCAAGTCTAAGTCTAAGTTCTTTACGTTCTCTAGCAGCTTTCATAAGTAATCTATCCTGGCCAATCAAAGCATCACTAAGTTCATTAAATTTAACTGAAACCTGATCATAAGATAGTGTTACCTCAGTTGTGTCTGCCTCATTGTCGCTGCCATTGATGCTGTCAGCCATGAAGCAGAGGGCGGTGAAGTCCTTCGCCTTCTTTTCCTCTTTTTGCGGTTCATCCTTGTCATAGCTTGGCTCTTAACTTGAAGAAGTGTTGATGTCGCTCAGTGCAGCCACTAAAGCTTTTGATGCTGCCTTGGCTGCTCTCTTAGCCAGCTTGTCATGGTTCTTCTTGAAGAAGGTCTTCTTGTCTCTCTTCTAGTGCCTGTGCTTATTCTCATCATTCTTTTTCAATTTGGGGTAGTTAGCTTTAATGTGAGAAAGATCTCCACATTCAAAACATCCCCGAGAGTTTCCTCTCCTCTGATCCCGCCTATCATTATAGAATCGGGTAAATTTCTTAACAATGAGAGCAAGCTCCTCATCATCTAGAGTGTCCACCTACTCTTTTTTTAAAGAGACCAGAGAGGACAAGGCAAAGCCACTAGCAAAGACACAAGAGTGAGAAGAACCAGATGCAATACCTCTAGATGAGGTGCCACTACTAGAACAAAAAATAGTGCCATGGATGGCATCAAAGAATTTCCAAGCCCTTGACGAGACTCATTAGCAATCTCAGTGGACTTCAACTTGTTAAAGAGTTCATCACAAGTTAATGTGTCGTAACTTGTGGATTCCTCAATGCTGGATATCTTCACTTCACATATGCTACGATCAAGAGCATAGAGAAGATTTATAGCCCTCTCATGATCAGAGTAACAAAGCACACCTGTGGAACGAAGATTACGCACGATGTCATCAAAACGAGAAAAAGTAGCATCAATAGATTCATCAGGGCTCTTCAAAAACATTTGATACTATTGATTGTAAGTGCTTTGGCGCCTGGCCTTGATCTGAGATTTGCCCTCATGAAAAACAGTTAGAGTGGATCAAATCTACCTAGATCTGATGGTGCTGCACCCTATCGAACTCATTTCGACTCAAACTGATGAACAATATATTTATAGCTTTGCAGTTAGCAGTATACTGATCTTTCTCAGCCTAAGTAGTGCGAGTCTCAGGATGGAGTATTGTGAATTCACAATCTCTCAAATTGCACTTACTTGGCTTTGTAGATAAGCCTCCATGTGAAACTTCCAGTAAGTGAAATCCGTCCCATCGAACAAAGGAATTTAACTGACTCTGTCCATGCCGCCAATGGATCACAAAACCGGTTAAGGTCATCTAGTGATCTTAACCTGGTTTGATACCAATTGTAGGACTAAAACGGGCAACTAAACAGGTATGAATAAGCTCCACAACAAATTCTTTCAAATTAATGGCCTTTTCTTAACACCCAACACTCCTCTAAATGAACACGCGGAAGCAAATAAGATATCACAGCAAAATCCCAAAGATAGCCAGTGTTATCACTCTCGAATAATATATGAAACGATGCAACAGTCTTAAAGATCATAAGCACTAAAAATAATCTAGCCTTCAAAACTAACTGATGTCATGATTGAAAAGACACCCGTACTCAGCATACAAGGGATATTAAAATCATTTCACAGGCTAGACAATCAAATTCTCATGTTCTAGGAATACATCCATTGATCATGGATAATTAATTCAATAATTTAGACGCAAGGTGAGATTTGATTCATACCTACTAACCTGTTAAGCATATTGATGTTGCATGAGGATCGAGACAACTTTGTATCTCCTATGCACAAATCTAGCTGCCTTCCAACATAGCGCCTTCTAGCGCATTCTGCCGAATAGACACGAAGCGCACTCGGTTAAGATACAGAGGTAGCAGCACCGGTCTGGAAATTCTAGAGAAAATCAGGGACAATGCACACATGGATTTCTCTAGAAAACTAGCCTCGCATGCGGGACTGGCGCCACACAGTTCATGGTGTCCTCTCTACGAAGAGGATCATGTGCGTGCCCGGTCGATGTGCTGCCGAAAACCATGCCGGTGGCGCGCCACCTCTGCTCGCCTTGTTCAAGAAAACCGATGGTGGCAGTACCTCTAGAAAACCAGCAAGGCAACAAGGAATTCAAAAAACCAGAGCGGTTCAGAAGAAATCAATGGCAGCCCATGATGAACAGTACACCGGTGATAAAAACTAGACCAAAGAAGCCAGCAACGCAGGTAGAAGAAGATGGTAGAAAATAATTTTCAGGAATTGGTAAAGTGAACTCAGATTTTCAAAGTGGATGAGTTCGTAGAAACCCTAGGACTAGGTTGCCTTTTATTGGCAATTCAAAAACAGGAAAAGACACAAATACCTCTAGGGTTTTTTACAGACTCAAAGGCCCACATGGCTAAAAAATTAAAATCCTATATAAAGGTAGTTCATCCTGACATGGAGCTTTCGTAGCGACTACGACTTCAGGACGATTCGATCTCGATCCGATGATTTTGAGCCGAAACCGACAAAGCCCTCCATATCTCCAACACATGTCACCAATCTGCAAACTCGACCACCAGCAAGTCTCTCCTGCTCTCGATTATCCATCCGTCAATGTCTTGCTCTATCTCTACGTGTACGCTAGAGATCTTTCTCAACTTTACCTGGCATCCTTGATCATCAGGCATCAAGCTCCTCGCTTGACCGTGATCACACGCCTTTAATAGTTGACTCACATCTCAACCCTGCACACAATGAGACAAGCAAAACATGAATCTCCACATAAGGATGCATCTCTATGCACACTGATCCCTTCGGTGAACCCAAACAGACAAACATACGCCAAAAACCTAAATCAGACAAACTTGGCAATTACTCATGACCAAGATAAAACCACAGTGAAACTCCACTTAATTTCTCAGCTGTAGTATTTAATTCATTTACCCTGCTATTTATTGATGTGATTATTTCCTGAGAGCATATCGAATCTACATGTCCATTTGCTTGAACTTAAATTTCTTTGTCAACTGCTGACCAAGCAGACAAGCCGTTGTTCACATGGTTTTCTTTTGTTCTGCTGTTAGGATATTGCTACGTGTATTCTGTTGGTGTCAAGTCCTTTTGGCCATGCCACACATAACTTGTTGTATTCCTCTTTGTTCAGCAAGCCAACATTAAGTTTTCGACTGTGTCGGTGCTGCTAAAGTTTTGATGCATGTGTTTGGCTTAGTTTACTGCTCCCTCCTGTTTGCGTGTGGAAGTAACCACATCTCCTATTGGCTCTCAATCCAAGGAAGAGCTTTTACCTATTGTATTCTCATCATCAATCATTTAGAGTCTTCGTCATTGATTTTTTAGGATATGCTTGTTGATATACGATGTTTGGTATTGTTGGGGGAAAATACTTTATCCACACGACCTTCAAGATTATAAGACAAAGAAAAATCATAATATCCAAAGTTCTAGGCTTGTCTCCGGACTAGAAGGGTTAATGTCGGAGGGTCTATCTAGACTCTGGTATGAAGATACCTTCCGAAGGCTTCCCCCTCCATAGTGGAAAATAGCCAGAAGGATGGGACGTTTACTATGTCTACCTCCTTCGAACATACTTTACCATTTTAGCCCTATTCGGGGTACCAAAATAGTTTCCACTAAGTCGGTTGTAAATGAGGGTAAAAAGGTCTTTTCCTTAGAGTTTTGACTTATAAATACACCTTTCTCATCCTGTAATAGGCATTGAATATTCAGATATTCAATACACAACTACGAACTACTTCGAGCTATTATCCTGAATGGAGGCTTGAGATAGTTTACTTTCACAAACACTTCGTTTGTTAGTTCTTAATCTTAGAGAACCTGTTAGCGTAATCTTTTACGCCAACAGTTTGCGCCTTCTGTGGGTAACCTAGTTCTAAAAGCTAGTTCTCTCCCACTTCCTGTATTTCGAAGAGCACTTTCAGAGTCTCAAGATTCCGCGGACCCTTCGGCAAGGGGCTTCAAAGTACAGATCGAAGGCCTTTCCTCGCCTTCCTCAATTGTTCGAAGCCTCTAGTCTTCGGTCCTTAGCTTCATAAGTCATGCCTCCCAAGCGGAGTATAGCCACCAATCCTCCCTGAAGGACCCCTTGGACCCATGGTGCAGGACCTTCAGTGACTCCCCAAACTCCCGAAGTGGTCATTAGACCTCGAGTAGCCAGAGTTCCTTGGGCAGCTCCGTCTATACTTCGAACTGATTATGTCGGTTCTCAAAACCCGGAGGACCCCTCCGGAAGAAGCGAAGACCTTCCTAAGGAAGTAGCAAGATGGAGGCAGGAGGCTACGAACAGGCTTCGCTCCCAAGCCATCCCTCCTGCTTCGGAAGTGCATTAAGATGATGATCCTGATGATTATCCCGAAGCTCCTCAAGTCCAAGAAGATGCCGAGAATGCTCCCTTAGACAATGAATCCCCACTGCATCCAGACTCATAGAAGGTGCACTTCGATTCTAGGTTCTGAGCCTCGAAGCTACACAAGTACTCCGGAGGGTCTGATCCCGAAGAATTCTCTCGTTCTTACAACCTTGCAATAGAAGCCAGTGGAGGGGTGTGGAATACAATGGCAAAATATTTCCCCCTCACGTTGGAAGGTGTGGCCCTCCGTTGGTTCTGGTCTCTAAAGCCAGGATCAATCAAGTCATGGGAACAATTGAAAAGGAATTCGTGAGTAATATCCAAGGGACGTTCGTAGCCCCGATGTCTACTGGAAGCCTTTTCTAGGTGAAGTAGCAAGCAGGAGAAACCCTTCGGGAATACTTCACACGCTTCGCCCACACCATGTCTCAAATAAAATTCTTGTCTACATCTTTAGTGGTGGATGCGGCACGCGAAGGTGTTTCAATCCAGACCTCGTCAGCAAACTTCACTGGAAGATGGTATCTTCCATAGCACGTCTAATGGAATATTCGAATAGTATGCCTAGGTAGAAGAAGGCTGCCTCCGAAAAACTATGGTGCCTGGGCCAGCCCTCCTTCAAGAAGTGAAGCCGGAGCTAGAAGTCCCGATTCTTCCGCAAGCCCCCTTCGATAATCGCCCTAATGATCACAGAAGTGGAAAGAAACACTTCCGCTCCGAGGTGTTGAATATTGCCCCCT